>ML789817.1:213587-275933 GCA_009831015.1 Picea engelmannii
CGCCTGAATTATTTGTTCCATAAGCGTTTGGAACAATGCCTTCAGTTTATGGAAGTGCTCGCAGCACCCTTCCTAATTGGGGTAAGCATTTTCTTATAGTCCAGAGCGTTGCTGAACTCGGGAAGAAGCAGAAAGAAACAATACCAGAAAGATATATCAGAAAGAAACAATAGTCGAGAGCGTTGCAGAACTCAGAAAGAAGCCCTCTGCAATCCTTTTGAAAGCTTGGCCATGTCAATGTCTGATCGTCAGTTCGACATCCCCATCATTGGCATGGCCAAGCTCTCAAAAATATTGTAGAGAGAACAACATATTAAGAAGGTTAGCCAGGCTTGTGGATAATGGTGCTTCTTCCCTGCTCTATTCAACTACTTCCTTCTATCGTCTTATTATCAACCTATTAAATTATCCGTCTGGCTGAATAAATAATCCAGGTTTAATTCTAGACGGGTATAATGCTGTCTGTATCTTGGAGTTGGTTTTGGACTTAATATATGTTAAGTGAGTGACTTATCCTTTAGTGTGATGGTGATTTTGTAGGTTGTGAATCACAGTATCTCCAACTCATGGTGTTGGAAAAGGGAAGAAGTATTTTCCATCTTCCATTAAAGAAGATGGAAAATGAAAGAAGGACATCTTTAGGGGTATGGCTCGAGATTTGCTTTTGGGTGAGTCCTTTGGTTTCGCAATACCTTTTTTCTTTTATCTTTAAAATAATAATGTGGAAAATTTTGTTATAATCATTGGTTGATTGGACAGGTTTTATGGGCCTTTATGACTTAATGTAGCAAATCACATCATTTACAATAGTCACTTAGTGTTTTTGGATCTTGGTAGTAACTTGTTTCTTTATTTTGAGGGATTAATTCTTAACCAATTAAAAACAGTTTTAGGTCTTACTTCATGGTCAAAAGGTGGTTTGGACCCAACACCTTGTTTCACTTTGAAGTTTATGAGAGTTTGTTCTTATTTTAACAAGGTTGATTTTTTCCTTTACACTAGTCAAGTTTCAAGCAAAATTAGGAAGCCTCTTGACTTCCAGCTTGTTTATTTTGTTCTTATACATTAGGTACTTAGTTATAGCCATGCCTTCAATGCGGGAAAGACTAGTTGAACTATGAAGATGACAAGATATGGTGTATTACCTTTAATTTTGAAATTAGAAGCTACAAAACACTTCTGGATTTTTTCTATCCTTTTTGAAAATTCTCTAAAGATATTACAGCCCCAATCAAAATAACTCTTATGAGGAGGATATGATAGGGTGTTTTTCCTTTGAAATTATAAATTACAAAGAAGAGTTTCATCTTATCCTATAGTCATAAATCCTAGATATATATATATGAAATGACTTCTTCCAATAGTTGTCATACAAAAAAAAAATTGATCTAAATAATCTTTTTAAATTTAATTATCATAACCTTAACGTAAATATTAATAATCATTCATGAAGATTACATACTTGTTCACGAATTTTATTCATGCAGATTACATGGATATTATATCTGTCGCGGAGTCAAGGGGGAAGTACTCACTGTATGGATATGTCGGTCACAAAAGCTCACATACATAAACAAACAACAAACACATCAATTGACTGGCAGTTTTAGCTCTGTTCCTAAAGTCAGGATTGATCATTGCCCGCTGTATTTCTTGTACATAATATAGTTCAAGACAAATAGAGCAATTAATGGTTGTTTTAGGTCTTTTCATATACATCGTGTAGCGATGACTCTAGTTCTTGTACACAATAAAGTATATGCCATGACACCTGAAAATTGTTCGCTTTTCATCTGAGGTGTATATGCACCTGACACCTGAGGTGTATACGACATGACACCTGAAAATTGTTGGAAGGTTTGTCTTCTTGCTCATGTTCTTAAAGTCCTTAAGTTGAACCGAAATTTGATTTGTGTAATTTTGAATAAGAGAAGTGTAAGCATTATATTATATGATTAGGGTTTATTTGAATATTTTTGGGTAATCATTATTGGAATCTTCTTTTATTCAAATGTGTAATTTTTATTATATGATTTCTGTTTATTTAGATTTTTTCCATGTAATTATTATTATTGGAATCTTGCTTATCTAAAATTGTATTTTGTGTAATTTTGGATTTGAGAAATGTGAATTTTATTTATAATTTGAGTTTATTTTTATTTTTTTTATAATTTTTATTAAAATTTGGTTATAACAGTTTTACAGCTTTTAATTGTTAAATTTGTATTTTTAATTGTAAATATGGATTCAATATCTTCAAAATCTTCTATTATATTTTGGATGGTGTAATATCAACAATTAATATTTACTAAACTAATTATTATTCTAAATTTTTAATCAAATTATACATAAAAATTATCCCAAAAAAATGATTTTTTTTTTTCAAATCATAGTAAATTTAGATTACATGTTTAGAACTACCAAATCATTAAAAAAAGGTTTAAACACTCTAATATTTATAATCTCTCTAAATACTTAGGGTATTTTGAATCTATGAAATCTTTAAAACTAATAAGGTAAATAATATTCATTAACTATTAGAATGTCTACTAATACTTTGTAGATTTTGAATCTATGAAATCTTTAAAAGGAATTTTTTTTTTTGTTTTCACAAAAATGGATTATTTTTATTTATAAAAATGGTGCGGCCAAGAATGCCAAGTACAAGAAAGAAAATCCCTATTGTTTCTCCAAAATCTATTACTACTATAGAACTCAATTGAATATATTTGGTAATCAATATAACTAATCTATAGAAATGATATCATTATGAATCTCCACTTCTTTGTCTTCCTTATTTTCCATAGGTGTTGATGGAACATTCAGGTTTGGGATGATATACACCTCCCTTTTGGACAAGTGATCATTAACCATATCTGAATTAGAATTCCCATGAACAAAATTTTCATGTGCACACGACATCTCAATCGCTTCCAATCGACTCCTCAATGAGGAAACCTCATCTTGAAGTTGTCCCACCATATCCTAATGTTGAACCAAAGTATCCAGAAAAAATGAGATTGTAGAGTTCAAAGAATTCATCGAAATGAACAATCATTATTGTTCGATAAACTCATCCTTTATCAATTCCATTTCCTTTTGACCTCTACTCATCCCATTTTCCATGACACACTACGCAACTTGTGCTACCTCCAGCCTAATGATCACACAATGATGACCTGAAACCAAAATTCTGAAGCCAACACATGTTGCTCTTCATTCCCATAATAAAGCGCATACAAAACCCAAAAACCCCAAGTAGAAAAAGGGGCGATAAAATGACAATCGCCCTCACTTGATATGAATCCAAATGTTAATGTGATTTTCTTCACCATAGTTCCAAATTTAACACCACACCACCCATTCCATAGTAGAGTGATGTATGAATCATTTACCATGAATTTGTTGTTCAAGAATGCACCCATTGAGTTGTCAAATGAGTTGGCAAGTTGAATGACAAAATCCACCTCTCAAAATTATACTGTTTTGTGTTCAACTTATTCTTTTGTTACAAAGTTTGTTGTGCTTTTGGAATCCCCTTGAATATTGAACTAAGAAATATGTCTCTTCTTAACAATTTGGACTCTTAGAAAACTTCATAAACTTCATGCTTGTTTGTTATTGGAGGTGATCCCAAGATTCCTATAAAATTTTACTTTGAACTTTATTTTGAGACCACAAAGCACACCACCTACCTCCCTAACTTAAATAAATTATAATATTATATTAAACAAAATAAATTATATCAAAGTTAATATTTATTACTAATTTAATTATTAATATAATTAAATTGATTGTAACTTTTAATTAAATAGGATTTAAAWATATATATATATATATATATATATATATATATAATTAAGAAGAAAGTTATTGGATTTAAAATTTTTATAATTTTATCAAGTATCTTAATAAATTTAAAAGTAATTTAAAGCCGAATCATGGTGAAACTATGATAATCTTAAAGAATTTCATTAATTTTAACTTTAAAATTATAAAAAATAAAATGTATTTACTATTAAATTAATTTAAACCAAATCCAAATAACTAAAATACAATATTTTAAACATATAGTTTACTTATTTTATCGTATGAAAAAGCTAGTAAAAAATTATCATCATATCATATTCTTTATTATTATTATTAAAGAGCAAAGCATATTTTGATAAAAGTACAACTATCGTGATGATTACGCTAGCGAGAGACTTTTCGGTTTAAAGTTGTTTATTTAATTTTTATAATTTAATAAAAAACAATAATTATAATGATAATGATTAGAGTGATACTAATTAAAATGAATAATTATTGATTAAAATTTGTTTATTTAATTTTAATAATTTAATTAAAAAATAATAATTATAATGATAATAATTAGTTATAACTACATTTATATAAAAAGTGGTTGATTTATAATTAATGGCTTTGATCAGCTTAAACATAAATGTGGTTGTTGCTAATTGATCGCTTACATACATGGGTATAACCATGAACATATTTATACATTTTAAATGTAATAATTAAGTATTATTTAGTAATTACTTAATTATTCCGTGGATGGGGTCACACATGGGTCACACGTGTCAATGGACGGGGCAATTAGGAGTGCAGTTAAAGCCCCTTTCCGCCACCCTCCCCCCTTGTCCCATTGCAATGGTTAGCATGCTTGAGAGCCAAGCCTTAGTGCGTCGAAGCTTAATGGCAACCTAGGCTTGGCTCCTTGACTTGAGTACGATTTTGGAGATTTCCATTACACCTGCACTAATGGATACCATATCCATCAATGCCTCTGCCCTCGTAGTCTTTTCACCGTGCGAGAAGTTTTATATGGGGCACTTGGGCCCAAAGCTCAACATTATTTTTCTAATTATGCTTCAAGATTCAACCTGCTCAACTGGTTTTTCATCTTTCGTGGTGTTCTGCGTAGCCATGCCATGAGAATGAGGCAAGCCCTGATAAGGGTCGACCTACTATAGCAGGTTTGGCTGGCACAACCGCCCAAGGCCTGCCTTTCGAGCTCTCATGCCAGGCAGAGACCATCCATGCTCTTTGGGCTAGAACTAGTTTGTGCAGGCTCCTTCAGAGCCTTGGCTTCACCATTACCCATGACATGCCTCTCAAGATATAGTTCCAGATGAGAACCATCCGGGTTCCTCTAGTAAAAATTGGTTTACACAGGCTCATCAAGTGCCTCGTCCTCCCAACACTGAGAGTCTCCAAGCTGGATTCCCAGTGGAAGAAGAATTTTTGCCTAATTGGGCGAACTTCTTTCCTTTCCTACCTTCAACTGCCCTGGAGGACCAACTCTCCACCTGCACCACCAATCCATTTTAGAGGTTAGCTGCAACAGGTTTCATAGAGGAAGAAGAAGCCTTACCTCTGGAGGAACACTCGGGGCACAACTCCGTTGCCTCCATGGAAGAAGACTCTGTCACAGACTCTGTTGTTGCCTATGACTCCATCGCTGCCACTATGGAAGAAATCTAGGCTCAAGAGAACCACATTCACCCAACTTTAGAATCCTATAGACTCGTGGAAGACTACCTAGTCTTAATCTTTGAAATGAGAAGGGACTTTATCGAGCAACAACATTGCCAAGGTTTCTTCAACAAATGTTTGGATGTCGTGTATGATTCCCTCTCAAGTGATCCTAAGAAGAGTCGTTGCCCGACGTGCTACCAACCCTTTACCTTCAGACTCCGTTAAGATGGACGCTCATGCTCGCCATATGCATAACATTCTCACATGTTTTTTTTTTCTTTGGTTGAATGGCTAAATTTTTGTGAAATTTTCCTACGTTAGTTAGTCTCTGGTTCAGGTCTAATAGGTTTAGGTCTGATAGGCGGTCGGGGCAATCAATCCACCAGATGTTCTCGTTTTCACGATAATGGCATAAGAGGTGGCAAGTTCAATTGTTTGTATGTAGACAATTGTCGCTTTTTCTTTAAGCTTTGGAACTGTGAACATTTGTTATGTCCATGCATTCTCATTTCAACCATGATGGCACAACAACTAGCATGATATCATGTATATTCAAAGGTAATATATTTTATTTAAAAAAAGAAGTAATTACTTTATTATTATTTAAAATAAAATAATTAATAATTTAGTTAATATTCTTATTAATTAAGTAAATTAATAATAATAATAATAAATAAATTAGTCATAATATTATTAATAAATTGTTAATAATAATTAAATAATAATAAAAAATATCACTTAATTAATAATAATTATTAAAAAAAAAAGTATTAAATAATAATTATTTATAAATTAGAAAATAATATAGGAGAAATAAAATAAGTAAGAATAAAATAAAGAGATTATTAAAATAATACATTAATAATGGATTTTTTTTTTATAGAATATAAATTAATTTAGCAAAAATAAAATAGTGAATAAGTTAATAACAAAGTAATTAATAAAGTTAATAATAATAATAATTATTACATGTAATAATTAGAAAGTTATATAACAAAATAAATACATTACTAAAATAATACATTAATAATGGAAAAATATATAAATAAAGTAAAAAAATACTAATAATGAATAAATATATAAATAAAGTAAAAAAACATTAATAATGTATAAACACATTAATGTATTAATTAATTGATATCTTAATGCAATGCATAAATAAAGGAGTGAAGAAAGAGACGTAAAACTCCAAATAGAATTAGAGACAATGATTGATAAAAAAAATTAAAGATATCATTCAAACTCAATTAGAGGATAGATTCTGAGGGTTCAAGAGTGAATTGCAGACAATGAATGATAGAATTCAAGAAATGGAAAAACATAAACAATCAACCCAAGAAGGAGACCACAACTTGAGAGATAGGATTAAAGAGCTAGAAGATAAACTAACCAACAATTTGGCCCTCGGAAAAATGGAAAACAAATTGGATATCAAACACATCAAAGAGGAAATGAATAAGCTAATCGAACTCGACCATGAGTGTAACAAAAGAGCCTTGAACCTCATAATTTTTTGTATAAAAGAACAACAAGAGGAGGATACCCTAGCAATAGTAAAATAAGAATTAAAAAATAAATCACAAATTCATACAATGTACCTCATAGAAGCAAATATGCTAGGGAAAATAATTGATCACAAAGATAGGTTGATCCATGTCAAAGTAAGTTGTAATGACCATAAATACATCATACTTAGTAAACATCCAAGCTTAAAAGGGTCAGGAATATTTATAAATGAAGACCTCATTCTCGAAGACCAAGCTGAATTAAGGAAGGAAGTTCAAAAAGTAAAAGAAGCTAGGAAAGAAGGAAAATGGGCAATAATTAGAAATCGAAAAGCTAATATTAGGGATAGAGACCATAAGGATAATAATAAATAGGAATTTGGGACACTTGGGATCTTTTTTTGGAATTATCATGTCTTTCCATGGCACAAAGATTCTATGATAAGTTGGGTCCCAAGTGATATTGATATTATCTGTCTAAGTTCGAAGCATGAGGAGTCTAAGTTCCCTAGCATGGATGGATTTGTCTTGTGGTTGGCATGGAACAAAAAATCCCACCGTAGAAGGATAGGAGACATAGCTTGTTATATTAGAAAGAGCATTTATCCTCACATTCAACTTCATAAGATTGACCCTCTTAATCAATACATTTGGATAGAAATTTCAGACACCAATGCTAAGAAGATGTATATAGCAATTTGTTATTTCGCACCTATTAATTCTACTTCTTATAAGAAAAATAATCTAGATAAAAATTGTCCCTATAATAATTTAGAACAAGATATTTATAATTTTAAAAATGAAGGTAATATCCTCCTACTTGGATACTTTAATGCTATGACTGCAACTAAACAAGCTACTCTTTTAAGTAATAAGTCCAACCATAATCCTTTATGGCTAGATCATGACCTTGTTTTATCTAATAGGTACAAAAGAATATTTGAAGACCTAATTGAGAACTTGTTTTGTACTGAGTTGGTCAATCTCTACATCTCTCAAGACCTAATAATTTGGAATGGAGTAATAAAGTGGCCAAACTCCAACCAGATGGCCTGTATTCATGGGCTAGGTAGTAGTGTTGTAGATTATGTGATATTTGATATCCCCGTTTCCAATAAAATAGAAACTTTTGACCTTTTAAATGACCATGAGCCTGACTCTAATCATAAACCTTTAACCCGAGCTCTAAAATTTTCCATGCATAGGAGAACCATTGAAGATAATTTTGATAATCAAAGGAATTTGCGCTTTGACAAAAGTAAAGTTGACATTTTCTTAAAGGATTTAAATAATAAATTAAACCACTAACTTATAAGGACAACATTGAAGAACTCTATTGTAATTTTACAACTACCCTTTCCACTTCTATTAACAAGTTCTCTTTCGAGATGTCCCATAAAAAGAGTAATAGAATGACCAACCCTTTGTATGATAAAGAATGCAAAATTGCTAGGAAATCCATTAGGGATTCTTCTAATGATCCCTTAAAACTCGATAAGATCAACACGTACAAAGCCCTAATTAAAAAGAAAAAAAGATACTATATCAATAAAAGGCAAGAGCAACTTTCAGAACTATACAAGTTGGATCCGAAGAAATTTTGGAGCCAAATTCTAAAACACAATACTAAAGAAAATAATAGGATTCCCTTAAGGGACTGGAATTCCTACCTTAAAAGTATTTATGAGTTCCCTAATGCCATGGGTACCATTCCTATTGTCCCTATAAAGGAATAAGTTTTTTCTTTAGATGACATAGAGTTCAGGGTTAAGCAACTCGCAAATGGGAAAGCTAAGGACATTGAAGGCTATCGAGCTGAAATTTTTAAAATCAGAGGGGAAAGCCTTATTCCTCACATACACAAGCTCTTCAATTTAGCAGTCAAATAGGACTTCCCTAAACCCTAGACACAAAGCCTCTTTTTTCCTATTTTTAAAAATGGGGATAGAAACATTCCCTCTAATTATAGGACCATTATGATTAGCCCGATTTTAGCCAAGCTTTGTGGAATTATTTTTGAAAAGAAGATTCGCCTTTGGATAGAAAGTCACGGTAAAAGAGGTAAAGTCCAGGTCAGGTTTAGGAGATATCATTCAACTGTGGACCATCTTGTTACCTTTAGGATCATTCCAAAGGAGTTCCGCAATACTAAAACCAATCTTTTTTGTTGTTTTGTTGAGTTTAGAAAAGATTTTGACATGGTTCCTAGGAAAAAACTTTGGAATAGGTTGGAAGAGATAAAAGTGCCTCTTGAGTTGAGGGCTACTACAATAAGGATGTAAGAGAACGTTATTTCTAATTTTAAAAACATTGAGGGTTGGTCAAAAGATATTAACTCCAATATCGGAGTCAAACAAGGTTGTCCCTTCTCCCCTACCCTTTTTGGCATATACATTGACAAGTTAGAAGAATGCTTGGAAAAAGTAGGTTGTGTCGGCCCTAGTCTCACTGCTATAGTGATCAATCATATTATTTTTGCCGATGATATCGTTCTTATGGCAAGGAGTCCCCATGATCTTGAAAACCAACTAAGAATCCTCATGGATTTTTTCACCAATATGGGTTTGATTGTTAATACTGATAAGACTAAGGTCATGATTATTAAATCCAATAATATCTCTTATGATACCTTTGTATATGAAAACAACAACTTGGAGGAAGTGACTTCATACAAATATCTTGGAATTGATATTCACCACAAGCTCAATTGGAATTATAGCATTGAGAGAATGATTATTGGGGGATGGAAAGCTTATTATGGGCTTGAAAACAATTATAAATCAGTTAATCTTTGGAGTTGGGATAAGAAGAAACTCCTCTTTGAGACTCTTGTTACACCTGTTATTCTTTATGGATGTGAAGTATGGGGTTGTAGTATCTCTCGTGAATCCTTGAGAAAGTTAGAGCAATTACAAAAGAATTTTATAACCTATAATCTCAAAATTAAAGGAAATATGCCCTATCCCATCCTCCTCTTAGAAACAAGCCTCTCCCCCATTGAGAGCATGGCTATGACTAGATACCTAATGTATAAGAACAAGTTAAACAACATGGAAGACAAGAGGCTAACTAAAATTGCTTCAAAATCAAGTCATAACCACAATCGACTCAAGCGAGGATGGCATAAAGACGCTCGGTCTTGGCTAAACTATTGGGGAATCATGGAAGAAACCATGTTGCAGAAAAAATATACTATTAAAAAAAACGTCAATTCAAAATTTAAAGAGAAATTGTGGTGTGATAAAGAGTTAGAGGAAAAAAGAAAATTAAAGTATTATAAAGATGCAATCAACCCTAATCTAGAAGATTAAAATAAGTGTTGCTAAGATAAGAACAAATTCTCACGAGCTCCATACTCAAACTGGGCATTGGTCAATTCCTAAAATGCCATGGGATGAAAGAGTGTGTCACCTTTGTGACACTAAGAAGGTTGAAGATGAAAAACACTTTGTCTTAGATTGTCGAGCCTATACCCATAGTAGATCTCATTTTCAAAATATGTATCACATGACCAACCTTCCTAACATCTTAACTCAACAAAAGTATGATGATCTTGGAAAGCTTCTCTTAATGGTTTTTTAGCACAGAAACAAAATTCTAAAGAATCACAAGTAATCAGTTACCCTCTTAGATCTGATAGACCAATTCGGTCTTAGTGAACGTTAATAATCATCATCATCAATATATTAATGTATGATGTAACCTGTAATTTAATAAATATATTAAGAGTAAAATTTATTTA
The DNA here is from genome assembly GCA_009831015.1 of Picea engelmannii. Taxonomy (NCBI): domain Eukaryota; kingdom Viridiplantae; phylum Streptophyta; class Pinopsida; order Pinales; family Pinaceae; genus Picea; species Picea engelmannii. The sequence goes on from ML789817.1 coordinate 224,313, forward strand.
TAAATGTATAAATTAATAGATTACTAAAATATTAAAATTAGTTAATTATTTATAGTTTAATAAAAGATATATACATTAATAAAATATGAAAGTTTCAAAAAATACAATAATACATAACATTAATAAAATATTTACATTGATAATGTATTAATAATGCATGAATAAAAAAAAATACATTTATAATACATTATAGGATAGACACATTAATGTAATTATAATAGATTAATGTATTATTTAAATTATACATTAATGATATATAAATGAATATATGAAATTCTAAATAAATTAATATGTTAAGTATTAAATATATAAAAAAAATTAAAATATTAAAACATTAATCTATATGTAAAGTATTAAATGTATAAATAATTATAACATTAATGCAATTTATAAATTAAAGTATTAAAACATTAATCTAATGTATTATTATATTAATTAATAAATAAAAATATTGGTGATTAAATTTTTTTATTAATTAATTAATACAAATATAAAATAAATATAAATTATTAAAATATTAAAATATTATTAATAAATACATCTATAAAACATATTAAAATATTATTAATAAAATGTCAATAAATATAATAATAAAATAAAGTATTAACAATAAATGAATATATAAAACAAAAATACAACAAAATATTAAATATATTAAATAAATACATTAAAAGAATTAAATGTATTAATAATAATTTAATTATTAATTGATTATTAATAATAATAAAAAGTAAATAAAAATTATAAATTAGTTTAGAAAAATAAAAATAAATAAAAAAATATATTAATAAATTAAATAATAATAATAAAATATAAATAATAATAATAGTAAATAACAAAGTATAATAATAAATTAATTTAAAAATAAAGATATTACTAAAATAATATATTAATAATGCAAAAATATATAATGAAGTAAGAATACATTGATAATGTATAAATGCATAAATGTATTATTACATAAATGCAGAAAAATATTAATATATTAATTAATTAATTAATACTTTAATCAATTGTAAAAATTAAATATCAATATATTAATATAGAATGTAATGTATTTTTTTTTTTTTTTAATAAAAGTGTGAAACTTTATATTAATAACAGTTGTATGCTATATAATGACACATAGAAGCCACTTGTTCCGCCAAAGGAGGGAAACCATAACAAGTGGCTACAAATTGTTCAAACATTAACATAGTCTTCTGAGCTCTAGCCTTGCTAGAACTGTAATGTTTGCACAAAAGAATACAAAAAATTGCTTGAACCAAGTTTTGCATTCCTCCGCTAAGGCTGGCTATATATAGAGCCACCATAACTAAAACTATACAGACATAATAAGTGAAAATTGTTGAAGCATCTAACTTGTTGTCATGGTAAAATCGACCACCGACTCTACAAAAGAACCAAGAAAAAAGCTGAAACCTGGGGGATTCAATCCACAGCTGGGCTTGGTTCTCCATGAATAGTATAGGCTGGGGTGAACCCCTGACTGCACGTCGAGCATGTGGCTCGTATCAGATCATCCATGAGGGAATCAAACATAATGTCCATCTGTTGACTGAGGACGCTTTGTGAGAGAACCTGGTCGTCTTGCTTTTTCCTAATGTCAAAGAGGAGCTGAAGGTGCTCCTCTACAAGATGGTTGGAAAAATGTTGAGGCATATCCTCCTCCTCCTCCTTGCCAGTCTCCTTTTTGGTCTCGTTTTCATCCCTTGGGGTGATATCTTTGCATGTCCCTTCCTTATTCTCGAGATTCTATGTTGGAGGAATTTCCTCCTCCACTTGGAAGCATCTGTCTCCATAGTAGGGGTCACTGGGCTTGACGATGGGGGGGAAATGAGTAGTGGAGGAGGACATCTCCAATTTGACCCTACTAGTTTTGTGAGACTGGAGAGGATCCAATTGAGTGCTCTCGGAGGAGTGACAAGGACTAGCGAAGTGGGCGATGAGTGCTCTCTAAGAGGGGCTGAGCCTGTTGGTCCGAGAGAGGGTGTTGTTTTTATGAGCACCCCTCTTAGGATTTCCATTCTCTCGGGGCATGGTGGGGGAGATAGGGAGGTGGATGAAGGACTGAGTTAGGGTTGGGGGAAGATACATGGTGCAGTGGAGGGAGATAGAGGAGTCGAAGCAGAGAGTGGAGAGGAGGTAGGTGAAGCGGATGTCACTAGTTAGCTGGGAGAGGTCACAACATACAGTAATGTTGAAGATATTGTGAGGGCTGAGGAGCATTGAAGAGATAGCGCACCAGGGAGAATGTGGAACGAAATGAGCCCAGATGTCTCTCTTAACTCTATGAAATCCTAAAAGGACCTCTTCCTTCTCCATTGAAGTCGGAAAAGACATATGCATCCTCGTGGTACACTCTGCCTGGCTGGTTCACTCGCCCAAGATCCCAGCTAGGTGCACTAACATAACTCCTCTCATGGTGTGAGCCATGGAGGAGTTAATGTGCAGGTGATGGCGGTCGGGGTTAATAAGTCCCCTGGCTGCCCTATCCCAACTGTCCTCCTCCTTTCTCCAACTATCCTCCACTTTTCACCAGGTGGCACCCCATCCCGGTCATATATAATGTAATGTATTAATGCAACATGCAATTTAATAAATATTTTAATAATGTAATTTAATAATTAATTTATAAATTAATAAATTGCTAAAAGATTACAATTAGTTAATTAATAATAGTTTAACAAAACAAACACACACACACACACATATATATCAAGAAAGTATTAAAGTTTATAAAAATACAATAATAAGTAACATTGATAAAATATTAATAATGCATGAATAAATAAAGAAAAAAAAAACATTTATAATACATTATAACATAAACACATTAATGTATTTACAATAAAGTACATAATAATAATAATAATAATAATAATAAGAAAGTATTATATGTAATAATAAGAAAGTAATAACAAAATAAATGGATTACTAAAATTTATAATCTTATTTATTATTATTATATATTAATAATAATAAATAAGTTTGTAAATTTTTATACAGCCTCAGTGGGCCTAATGGTTAAGAACATGTGTTTCCTCTTAAGAGGTCACAGGTTAAGATTCAGAGGGCGGTAGGGTATGTATACCTTCATAGACTTTACCAGTCAAATTGTTGGGCGGATGGGGGTCCCTTGTCCCACAAATAAGGGGGTCTCATACACCAATTTGGTGTGCTGGCTTGGTCGTGACCTTAAAAATAGATTATTATTATTATTATTATTAATAAAAATACAATAATACATAACATTAATAAAGCATTAATAATGCATGAATAAAGTAAAAAACATTTATAAACTAATTCACGAATAAAGTAAAAAAATATTTATAATACATTATAGCATAAACACATTAATGTAATTATTATAGATTAATGTATTATCGGGGCACAAATTCGCTGCCTCCATGTAAGAAGACCCTGTCACCGACTTTGTTTCTTCCTATGACTCCATCATTGCCACTATGGAAGAAAACCAGGCTCAAGAGAACCATAGTCACCCAGCTCTAGAATCCTACAGACTTACGAAAGACCACCTAGTCTTAATCTTTGAAATTAGAAGGGACCTGGCTGAGCAACAACACCACCATAGTTTCTTTAGAAAATGTTTGGATGCCCTGTATGATTCCCTGTCAAGAGAGCCTGAGAAGAGCCATTGCCCGATGTGTTGCCACCCCTTCACCTTCAGAGTTTGTAAGATGGATGCACGAGCTCGCCACATGCATAGCATTCTCACAGGTTTTTTTTTTCTCTGGTTTAATGAACAAATATTTTCAAATTTTTCCTACGTTAGTCTATGATTAAGGTCCAATAGGTTCATATATAATAGGCGGTCGGGGCACTCATTCCACCTCCTGTTCTGGTTTCCACAATAGTGGCAGAACAGGTGGCAAGTCCTAGGATAATATAACCCTCTGCAAATATTGGTTTAATGCATATTAATGGAAGATCTCCTTGAGCCTTTCCCTCATGCATGACAATCTTTATGGTTCCTACATGTTGATTTGTTAGCATTAAAGCTTACTAATTTCATATTTAGAAAGAAGTGTGAAGGTGACAGGGATGAGGAAGAGAGATTAAGGAATCACTAAGTATGGAAAGAGGTCGGTCCGGCTTCAAAATAGGGTCACAAGGGATACTTAGGAGAGGTGAGGTCCTGGCGGTCAAATTGTATGTCTTAGAAATTTTGAGTAAAAAATGTGTAACATGGAAGAGGGCATGATGGGGCATTCCAGTGGTCAATTTGTATATCAAGGAACTTTGGGTGTTGTTCATAGGTCATGGAACAATGGAAGCACAATCTTGAGCCCGCCTATCTGGGAACCTACAATCAAAAAAGTGTCTAAGTATGGAATGGGGAAAGAGTCGGTTAGACTTGTTTTTGGTAATATATTGAAATTTGTAATGGATATCCCATTACCTGGAAAGATCTTTTCTGCATGTTTCTGGAATAGTTGTGTAGGGATAGTCAATGTGACTAGATCCTCAAGCCTTTCTCTCATTAATGAAAATCTTTACGATTGATGCATGATGAGTTATTAGCATTAAATATTACTAATTTCATACTTGGAAAGTGGTGTGAAGGCGACAGGCACGGGGAACAATGATCAAGAATTGGATATTTCATGAACCCGCCAACCTAATGATCCACGAAAGAGATTCCCAGAAATGGCCAAGTATGGAAAGTGGTCAGTCAAGCTTCAAAATAGGGTGACAAGGTATCCTCAAGTGACATGAGGGCCTGAAGGTCAACTTCTATGTCTAAAAAATTTTGAGTGCAAAATGTGTAACACGGAAGAGGGAATGATGGGGGAGTACWATGATCAATTTGTATATTGTGGAACTCCGAATGATATTTCCAGGTCACAAAACAATGAAAGTGCAATCTAGGGCCTACCTGCTCGGGAACCACCGATCGGAAAAGTGGCTAAGTATGGAATGGGGAAGGAGTCGATCAAAGTCATGATATAAAGGCATGAGTGGAAATGGGAACCCATGAGTCCACCAACCTGCGCACTTAGATATTTTTGGAAAAACGTCTAAGTAAACAAAAAGACAAAGTAGAGGGGAAAAAGAAAGGGGAATTCGGTTAAGTATAGAAGAGGGAAAATATAAAAGAGCGTGGGAAAATATAAAAGGGGAGGGGAAGTTTTAGAAGCAGGAATTGGTCTCAAATAAGCCCGATTGTTGCCAATTCATCATTTTCTATTCCAATATTTTATCCACATGCTCGTTTTGTATTCTGTTTGTATCATTAAAAAGGGTGTGAGAAAATGAAAATATAAACTATAAATTGGATTTTTGGCTATAGCTATGTATAGTTGATTTACAGGCACTATTGATGTTTGTCTTTTGTAGATAACATTGGGTTAGAACAATTTTGCATTCTTACTCTGATAAGGCCTTAAAAAACTAGAATAAGTAACACTCTTTTAAAATTCAATTCTCACACAAAAACATTCCCCGATCCCATAATATTCATCTTTGTTGATCCAATAATAGGGAGGTTGATTTGGTAGATTGGGCTATTGGTCATTTCAGGTGACCGAGGCACCTCAGTTAATGCTTTGATGAAGATTTGTTTTTATTGCAACCTGTGGGAGAAATTGTGTTTTTGATACATTGCTTAATGCCTTGAAATATTATTTTAAGTATTAAACCTCTTGCAACAAATTATTCATTGAATGGTTTGTTGTTTCCCTCTATTTTTACCTTTATTATTTCACTTGTCTATCATTACTATGCTACCAGCATAGGAGAACCCTCATCCATATCATCTTTCCAATTTTACCATGCTTTTGTCTTGGTGAAACAACCCTCTAACTCACCAAAAAATTCAAAAGAACACCCATTCCAAAATTTCGGTGGCCTGGCTCTTACCTTTAGCACTCAGGTGCAGATTTTAGGAGCAACAGTAACTATGAAGTCAATTATACATCTCTACATGCTCTTCAATCATGGAATATAGAAAGTGATTCATAGTTATACTTTCCAAGATGTGTTTTCATAATAGAAGCATCAAACAGTTATAGAGAAATCAATGGAGGGTTGTTGAAATAAACTTATTGTACTGTATAATTGACGGTAAGTATAACAACGACATACTTGAATTTTAATTTTGAGGTTGATATCATAGCCCCATTTGACTTCAACTAGCATATATCATTTTTTTCCAAAATATTTGCGAAGAAGAATTTTGGTAATTTCATTAATAAAGTAAAAGTGCTCAAATAGAGGTCAGGGGATGGACAACTAATAGTATGATTCCTTATCGAGTCAAGGAATCAAGTAAGCGAGAGGTAAATACGATATTGTTCACTCAGTAAGGTTGAGATGAGAATGAAACTTCTGGGGTGGGACCCCAACTCTCGTGTCGTGAATTAGTGTTGCTATGTTCTATCTACATTATGAATGGAATTGAATGTTGGTTTGAAACTGTGTGTGAAATTCATTTATGTTTCCGTAGAAGCCTCATGTGATCGACACAATGCATTGTCACATAATTGTTCCATGCTAAATATTTGATCAAATTACTTGAGTCAATACAATATTTAAGAATTACGAGACTATCGAACCATGCAAACGAGAAGAGGGGTTAAATCCAATAAAGAAGTCCCAACCAATATTACAAGGCAATTTTTTAATAGTTAATATATAACAAAAATAGTGGGTAATATATATTTATCCATAGACATTGGATTGAGTTATTTGCACCGAAGAATTGAACATACTTGTCATAAATACAGGTAGAAGAATTACAAAAAAAAACATGCATACAATTTTGTGTTTTTAATCTAGTGCAACAACATGCAGAAGGTGTCGACAAGCTCTTGAACATGCATACAAAAATGATTATCATGCTTTTTTAGGAACTCCTCACACTCTTATTCTATGAAGGTCAATGTCGGCTCATGAAATTTCAACATATTGCAGAAGACCTAAGTTGAAAAAGAAACAGGAGACTCGTCCTGCAAGTGAATAATTCTTTGTCTTGAAATACATCTCTCGGTGCACCAAGAGACCATCTCCTTACAGTCAAAGAATTCAGGGACACAACCTAAATGAGCAATTCCAGACGTCCAAATTACTTCCTTTTGGGTGGAAGGGTATGAGTAGTAAGAGTATTCCCTGGACCATTGGAAGTTCTCGTCATCATGCCCAAAGGTGTTTACTGTATCTCTACAGAACTGTTGTCGAGATTCTTCCATAATTTTATGAGAACATTTGTTTTCTCTAGATGATGTTTGAAATGAACACTCGAAAGGGATAATATAACCCTCCAAAATTTTTGTTTTAATACGTATCAATGGGAGATCTCCTCGATCCTTTCACTGATTAATGACAATCTCTACAGTTCCTACGTAATGAGTTGTTACCATTGAAGCTTACTAATTGCACACTTAGAAATAAGTGTGAAGGTGGCAGGGATGATGAAGAGCGATTAAGGATTAGAGATTTCATGAAGCTGCCATCCCAATGACATGCGAAAGATATTCCATGATGTTTGAAATGAACACTCAAAAGGGATAATATAACCCTCATGATTTTTTAATGCGTATTAATGGGAGATCTCCTCAAGCCTTTCGCTCATTAATGACAATATTTATGGTTCCCACATGATGAGATGTTAGCATTAAAGCTTAATAATTCCATACTTAGAAAGAAGTGTGAAGGTGGCTGGGACAACGAAGAGCGATTAAGGATTGGATATTTCGTGAACCCGCCAACTCAACGACCTACAAAAGAGATTCCAATAAATGGCCAAGTATGGAGAGTGGTTGGTCGGTCTTCAAAATAGGGTCACACATTATATTTAGGAGACGTGAGGGCTCGACGGTCAAATTGTATGTATCCAAAATTTTGACTACAAAATGTGTAACATGGAAGATGCGATGATGGCAGAGTTTGGCGATTAATTTGTATATCACGGAACTTCGAGTGTTGTTTGTATTTTGCTGAACAATGGAAGCGAAATTTTGAGTGTGCGTGCCTCGGAACCGGTGATCGAAAAAGTGGCTAAGTATGGAATGGGGAAGCGGTCAGTCAGACTTGTGATTTAAAAGCATGAGACATTTTCAGAAAAACAACTAAGTAGCTAGAAAGGGAAAGTAGAGGGGAAGAAGAAAGGGGAATTTGGTTGTCAATTTGTATATCAGGGAACTCTGGGTGTTGTTTGTAGGGAATGAAACAATGAATGCACAATATTGAGCTCGCCTAGCGAGGAACCCATGATTGAAAAAGTGGATGAGTATGGAATGGGGAAGTAGTCAGTCAGACTAGTGATATAAAATCATGAGTGGAAATGTGAACGTGTATGCAGGTTAGATTTTTGTAACCATTTGGATGAAGTATGCAAGTGATATTTTTGTAACCATAATTCTTAGTATGAAGAGCTTGCATTATGTTGGGCGTTTCACTTGTGCTCATCGATACTTCTTGTGAACTGAAAATCATGCGTTTTAGATGACATCAACATATTTATCATGGCATAGATGAATAAATAACTCAGGATATTTGTTTGTTAAACATAGGAAGAGAATAATGTATGAATATTTAACTTTGTCCTTGTCATTTTGTTGATGTTTGCGATGATTGACTACTCATGCCCATGTCACTCGTCCAACTTTTTCTTATGCAAACATGTGTACATTGAACATGACAATGACTAAATAAGCATATGCATTTTATATTGTTCATAATGGTTATGGATGTCACATAGAGTCTCGAAGGGGATCGAGTATGAAATAGGGTGTCAAGGGATACTTAGGAGACGTGAGGGCCCGATGGTCAAATTGTATGTCTCATAAATTTTGAGTGGAAAATGTGTAAGATTGAATAGAGCATGATGGGGGAGTCTGGCGGTAAATATGTATATTGCAGAACTCTAGGTGATTTTTATAGCTAACAGAACAATAGAAGCACAATCTTGAACCTGCCATCCTGGGAGTCTGGCTGTCAATTTGTATATCGTGGAACTCTGGGTGCTGTTTGCAGGACTCAAAACAATAGAAGTGCAATTTTGAGCCCACCACCCCGGGAACCCGCGATCAAAAAAGTGGCTAAGCATGGAATGGGGATGCGGTCGGTCGGACTCATGATATATAAGCATGAGTGGAAATGTGAACCCGTGAGTCCGCCAACCTGCACACCTACACATTTTCAGAAAAATGACTAAGTAACCAGAAAGGGAAAGTAGAGGGGAAAAATAAAGGGGAATTCGATTAAGTATAGAAGAGGGAAAAAAAGGATAAATGAGAGAGGGAAAAAAGAAAAGGGGAGGGAAATTTTCGAAGGTGGTAAGTCTCAGCAAAGCCCCATTGTTTCCAAATCATCATTTTCTAGTCCAATATTTTATCCACATACTCATTTTGTGTGTTTGATTTACTATCACTATTGGTATACCTTTTTGAACATTGTACTTCAACTTCCTCTATTGTGGCATATAAGAATTCATCCTCTTGTCTAATTAGTCTGTTTATTTCATTGTAGAAATGCAGAAAATACAATGGACATGAAGGTAAGTTGGTATGTAGAAAGACATGTAAAAAAATGAATACAGTTCTATTTATTTCAATGTTGCAGTACAAAAAATACAGTTGAAATGAAGATAAGTTATTATGTAGGAATATATGTAGTATCTACATATAATAAACTAGGTGCAAAGAAATATAATAAATATACAGACAATAAATGAAATACAAAACAATGGAATATGAAATAAGGGTAGAAGCATGCACCTTTGTATGTATTCTTCTACATTTGTGGTTAAGAGTCTTGTCCAATTATTATGTTTTCTTCAATGTGAGAATGCACAAAATACAATGAACATGAATGTAAGTCAGTATGTAATGGGAAAAAAACAATATGTACATACAATAAATGAGAATCAAAGAAATAGAGTAAAAGATAGAGTTAGAAGCATGCACCTTTGTTTTTCTTGATCTATGGTTGTGGTTATATAGAATTTTTTCCGTCCAAAATATATTACAAGCCAAAAAATATTAAGAATTTTGATGATCCTAGCTAAATGATTTGGTTTTGTGCAAAAAAGTATCCAGATATGATTTGAGACATGGAAATATGATTTTGTTATATGCTTGATGTATATTTCATAATTCAAGACAAGACAAATTGTATCATGGTCATACTAGTATATGTCTAAGATAAATAGGGTGTATTGTGAAATGGGCACATTTGACCATACATGGTCAATACGTGCATTATGTACATGCTTTATCTTATACAAAAGAAAGCGGAGATTGTAATTGCACATGTAGTTTTCCAATTATTTTGTTATGGAACTATTTTGTAGCATGTGAGCATTGAAGTCTCCTAGAATGATAATGATTTCATTCATATGTAAATGGTGTAATTCATTTGAAACAACATTCATTATGTTGGGCAATGTTGCATGCGAAGTGGCATAGAGATTCAATATTGCAATTTCCAATCCATGAAAAATTACTCTTGCTAGCACCATCTCAACATGTTTTTCTTCAAAATGCATATGATCCAAAATTGTTATATGTTTTTTCACTAATATCATCACTCCATGCATAATGTAACTTGATATGCAATTGTGATTTGGAAATTACTTGTTTTTCATGCATAATGTCATGTATGTTTCTTGCAAGCATAGAATATCAGATTGCTTTGTGTCATAGTTATTGAGTATATAATTCATATGTGCATTTGAGTTTCACATGTTAAGTGAGAAAATTCATACAAATGAGTTTGCTTGTATGGATTGGTAATCATATTGCAGATGCCATTTTGAACTAGTCCGAAGGCGTTGCATCTTAGTATTGACTTTATGTTTGACTTTGAAGTTATGTTTTGTAAGAGTGATTAGAAAATAAGATTTCTATTTATCATGTGGGAGGATACTTTGAAATCAACATTAATGTTTGGACCCAGTTCGTTTTGTGTTTTATCTTCATCCTTTACCGAAGATTTGCATTTTAGGTCCTAGAACTTTCTCTTTATAACTTACTGAAATATGTCACTGATAAAGATGGATAAAGCCTCACATTGGTGTGCAATATTTTTGCATCTTGGTTACCTTTGTATCATACTTATCCCTTCTACACCTACCTGTTGTTTTCTTCTACAAGAAAATTTTGCAAGGGCATGTAGGTACTCATTCTTGAGAAAGGTGAGAATATCATTGACGACATGGTGGGAAGGCTAAAGAATTTCCTTATTCAATTGAGGTCTTATATTTCCACTTCGTCACATAAGGGAAAGGACCGAGATTTGTAATGCTAGAAAAAATGACAGCTGGAGTTGTGCAGAGGACATTGGCATACACATGGTGCACAGTTTGTGGAAACAATTGGAGGAAAATTTAAGAGAAACTGGAAAAAATATGCCAACCTCTATGGAAAGTCTACAGGATAGGGATGATGAATAAATACCTAAACATTCTTACTTGCAAACTGTAAATAGTAAAAAGGAAAGAACAAATACGAATGAAACTATGGTATTGAAAATTACTCATTAATGATGAATGACAGAATCACAGGTCCAATTGCGAGTGTAGGATTTCAACCTTGTAAAGTGCAAAAACAAGTCTTGGAATTACCCAAGATTTCAATTTAAGGTCTTGGAACTTTTTCTTTATAACTTACTGAAATATGTCATTGATAAAGATGGATAAATCTTGACAATGGTGTGCAATTTTGTTGCAGTTTGGTTACCACTGTATCATACTTAGCCCTTCTACACCTACCTGCAGTTTTCTTCTACAAGAAAATTTTGCAAAGGAAAAAAGCTTGACATCGTCTTTTCATGTGAAAGACATGGGTTCGATTGCCATAGGGGATAGGTAGGTACTCATTCCTGGGAAAGGTTGGAATATCATCAAGGGAAAGGTGGGAAGGCTAAATAATTTCCTTATTCAATTGAGGCATTAGATTTCCACTTCATCACATACAACAAAGGACTAAGATTTGTAATGCTAGAAAAAATTATAGTCGGAGTTGTGCAGACGACATTGGCATGCACATGGTGTAGAGTTTCGGGAAAAATGGAGGAAATTTAAGAGAAGGGGGGAAAGATATGCTAACCTTTATGTAAAGTCTACATGATAAGAATGATGAATAAATACTTAAACATTATTACTTGCAAACTGTAAAAAGTAAACAGTAAACAACAAATATGAATTAAACTTACTCGTCAATGAGGAATGATAGAATCATAGGTCCAATTGCGGGTGCATGATTTGAACCCTGCAAAGTGAAAAAAATGCTACAATTGCGAGTGCAGGACTCCAAACTTGAAAATTTTAAGCAAAAAAAGAAAGAAATAAGAAAAAAACCAGTGAGCATGCACCAACGAGTCCAACTGTAGGTGCATAACTTCAACCTTGAAATGTTGAACCAAACAAAAACAAGTAGCAACCAATGAACCAATGAACTAGTGAACACGCAACAACCAATGAACCAATAAAGAATATATGTATCTTCAATGATGGAAAAATTGCATTCCAATCATAGAATAAATATGAAACATATGATGACTATACAAGTGGTGGTGGACAACAATATTTCCCAAATTCACTGCAACATTGTATGCAAAATTTGGAGTAAAAATGTACAGTGATAGACATGTTATCGTACAATTTGTACTTTGATAAAAGGAAAGGTACAACGAGAGAAAATTGGTGTAACTTGAGGGTATCCTATCACTGCCACCTCAATAGGATTCCTCTTTATCTTTAGGGTGGTAGGCCTAAGGGAGACTTCCCGAGTGACCTGGGGTTTAAGAAGGAAAAGTAAAATTGGCTATATAAATATCCCTCTCACAATTCACCACCGATCAGAAAGTAAAGTTTTATAACCAATGAAAAGATAATATGTCAGATTGTACCTTCCCAGAAGAAGCAATAGGAACTATATATATTTTCAAGTACACTCGCTAGTTAGCACTTCATAAAACCATAGACTTTCTCAATAAAGGCAATTGGATGATAATAATGAAGTAAACAGAAAATTATAACAACAATATTTATAAGGAAATACTTCACATTAAATGCCTTGAAATGGCTTCAAAATGACTAATAATAATTAACCATTGAAATCATAATACTAGCATTTGTTAGAAGCAAACAAGACACTGTATAAATCAACGTTTTCAATTTCTTTTAGAAGATTTTAATGCTACAATTAATGGATGTAGCTTACTTTAATAATAACAACAATATTGTCAGTAGTTTAATCTATTCTAGGGTTAGAAACGGTTAGTAGGAAGCTCAAAGAATAGGTTTTGATGGTTGTCTTGATCAATTACTCAAAAGAGGACTTAGACTAGTGATTTTAGGGAAAATGGAGTCAATGATGTGGAATAAAATGTTGAAGAAAATGATTGTAGGAGAGTCAAGGACAAGAGAGATTGATAGATTGGAGTATTGGTAACCCAAGTCTCCAATTATCAAAAGCTAGGGGAAACTAGCTACTGAGGTGTATGTAACCCTAGGCCTTAGTATAATTTCCTTCCTCCTTAACTCAATGATGAAGAAAAATAGGCTAAGATGAAGCAAATGGTACTAAGGTGTTGCAATGGCAAGGCCGTAGCAAATGCTTCAAGAAAAATGGCCTTTTGACAAGATCTAGTATGTGAAGGATTTTGAGGCTAGGACAATAACATGCGCTAGTATTGCTAGGGTTTAATCAAGAAATTTTATAATATTTAATGTAAATTCAAGATAAATAAGACCATAACCATTCAATTAAGAAGAATTGTAGAAATATCACTTACATTGATCGAGAATAATCAAGAAAAACCCTAGTTGAACACTTCCACCAAGAAACTTGTCAAAATACTCCAAGATTTAGTCTTCCTCAACAAGTGCACCTAAAATTTCAGCCAACAAAACCCTAAGTAGGGCGAAAATTTCATTCCTCACAAGTGTTAGTGAAATATGATGAAGAATACAAGGGAAAAAACCCTTATTTATACAATATCAATGACCAGATTTAGGTAAAAAAGGATGACATATCACGTTACATGTAATATCCAGTTTTTACATTAAATAACATAATAAAACCCCAAATCAAGAATAAAAGGCGACATCTTTCCCTTTTAGGGTGACAATAGGCCTTTTTAGGGAAGTGTTGGCCTCTAGGAGCAAAACTTTAGGCCTCCTTGGGCCTTTGGATCAAACCACACATGCCACTTGGCACACAAATGCCTCCAAAGTGTCCAAAATGCTAGATGACATCATGGGCCACATGGGTGATGTCATGGGCCTTCCAAGGCCTACATCATGGTGAGAAGGGAAATACCCCCCTGGGTCCAAGCATTCTAGGATGCATCTGGTGGAACGTCATCCTCTCTCTCTGGTACAAACCTATGGCTTGTCTCTGCCCCTGGCTGGTGTCTCAACATCCATATGGTGGGATATTATCCCTATGGAGGTCTGAACTAATCACCTCCCCATGTGTACCTATCCATCAGGTGTGGCATTGCAACAACAACAAGTACGCCCTCCATGATCTCATAAGTCACAGGGATCATAGGAATGTAAATCACATCTAATAATAAAGTTATTTAAACATGTGCATGAAATCCCCTATCCGAGACAAGTTCTCAAAGACATTATTATATTCTACAAGCGAAGTTTGGAGGGGAAGCTAGGATGTCCTATTGGGCTAATTCTCATTGAATGTGGGATGTTTCTGGGTGAAGACAAATCCAGGCCATGTAAGTGGGTGATGTGGTAAGGGATGTCTTATAAATGGGTGCAGTTATGACATGGTAATGTATGGCTTACCTGTGGGTGCCTCTAAAGAGGGTGAGATGCACCTTGTCATGGATGCAAATGCTTCCAATCCCATTCATTCCTTTCATTTTTTTATCTTATTTCTTTTTATTTCAAGAGACTAGATAGGGGACACTACCTTGGCATGGTGACCAATGATGACAATGTTACCCACAAGAATTTCATGAAAATGAGAAGGTTGTCTCTTGATGAGAACCCCTATCCTCTAACTAGGTCTTGATTTTACTACCTTTACAGGTCCCTCTGTTTCTTGCTGAGAAGCCTTTTATTGCTTTCTCGAGAATCCCTGGGCGAAGCATTTGAAGGCTTCATTCTTTTGGATTTTATCTTTTTCCAACTACTTTTACCATGTGGGCCTTTAGCCCCTTCTTCCCACAAGGTAAGGTACAACCCTTTGCTAACTTACAAAACCCAATGCCCAGACTAGTGTATGGGATGGATGAGAGTGAAAATGATGAAAAGTGGTACATATGGTGGGAATTAACAATAATATTTCATGAACCCACCCTAGTGGCAACTCAAACCCTATGGGAACCAACTTACTAGGACATCCTGTCATTCCCCTCAAGTGTAGACAAGTGGAAAGGCATAAGTTCCAAGTACACGTTAGAAGTAAAAATAATAAAATTCACATATTCAAATGTTTTGAGAATTAGAGTGACACATACCATGATACCCAGACTCATTACTTCATGGAGAAAGACCCACCGTTGTGGAAGGACCATGCCAATGGGATGGATGTTGTTGTTGCTGACAAGGTGGAGGTGATGAAGAAGAAGAAGGATGGGCCCTCCAAGGCTAGGCTCAAGTTATTCTGGCTCTCAGTACTCCATGTCTAGGACCTATGGGCCTCGAAACATAATATCCTTAGTTATCCCTAGGCCATGGGATAACATTTGGCTCCAACTCGGGTACATATGCTCACCGTAGAGATCATGGGAACCTCAACATATATGGCATAACCTGTGACCTGTTTGATCTCAACATATGATTATTATTAATCATTTGGGGTGGTGATATCACCCCTAACTCATATATAGTACAAAAAATGAAATAAAGCATATATACAAATGAAAATACAAAGTACTCTAGCATGAAATGCAAATGATATATACAATGAATGAAAATGCCTACCTACTTACCTCTACTTACATGTTGGATGAATGCTAGGTGTAGTAAAAAAACTAGTGAAACCATCCTAGTGATGTATCACAATACCTGCCTCTGTGATTCATCATAAAACAAAACAATGATAAGTTAAACACAAAATTAACATGAGTTATGGAATGTATTGTATCATTGGAAATCATAAGGTCTAACTCATGGAGGCGGGTCAGAGGGACCAAATGGCTCCAATTCATTCTCTCAGGAAAGTGCTCATTCCATTTCAGGAAGGTATCGTGAAAAGTCAAAGGTTCAAAATACTGACTCAAAGGGTTTGAAATCCGACTACCTTGGATGTCTTCACAATCTGAAGCCTGGGAAAGGACTGGCAAGGAACTAGAAGATGACTGAAAAACTCTTAAGGGAAGGCTAAAAGACTGAGATGAAAGACTTCTTCTTGAGTTATTCAACCTACCCTTGAACTCTAGGGTTTTCCTCAGAGGAAAATTAATACAAAAGACATACTTCCTGGCTACACCTTTAATGACACAACAAGATAAAGTAATCAAAGGTGGATGGAAAATATTATCACAAGGACCCTTCTTTGGGAAAATGATGTCCTTGATCCTATTAATATATGAGCACATAGGTGGATGATAATATTCTTCATGGGATAAATCCAAGTGCTCATATGAATAATCATCGAAATATTTAAGGTATGACCAAAAGTCACTAGAAGAATATAGCACCAAGTCATCCTTGGGTGTCTGAAACAGGTTTGTAATCACACCATATCCTTGTTGCCAATTTTCAAGTTTATTAGTAACTTCATGTGGTAAATGTAAAGGCAAATTTTGGAAATGACCCTGAATTTCCTAAATGTGATCCCCATCATATCCAATTGCATCCCATTTACACTTCCCGACATGTATGAATTCATCAGTATTATCAACAAAGTCATCATCTTCATCATATCATGAAGGGGTTAGAACATTCAACACTTCTTCACTTTCCACATAATAATATAGACAATCATTAAAAATTTGGAAATGGAAGTAACTCACCTTGCTTACGTCTTCCTATGCAGGAGCTTCAAGTATTTGGATATCTTCATCAAATGGAAGAATTGCCTCTACATCTTCTAACTTTTCTAGGGGTTCCCTTTCTTCTTCACTGTGTGAATCATAGAATAAGGTATCATCCAAAAATTGGAAAGGAAAATGACTCACCTCATTCTCTTCATATTGTTCAGGATAGATAGGATCTTGGAGAGCTTCGTCTGATGGATGAGCGATTACGAGTGCTTCATCCTCATAATTCACTTCTCTAGTTTCAATGCATTCTATCGAATCATGGGATAAATCCTACTCCTCTTTAAGGGGTTGAAAATTTCATTCATAAATATCTTCTTTCATATTACAAGGTTCTTGGTATTGAACATGATATACATCCCTAATATCTTCTACAATCTCAGTGGTGAATCCTTGGTCCTCTAAGGATATTGTGATATTTTGAAGGGCATATTGATACGTTTAGAAATGTGGTTTGAGAAAGTCAATAAACCTACTAATGAGGTGTACAAAATATGATATACCCCTATCTTCACAAGTATGGTAGAAAAAGTATGAATAATTTTACTAGAACATCCTCCCCTCCCAATTCTATCCCACTTATATACTTCAATAATTCTACAACATGAGAAATTGGGAGCCCCCCTTCAAATATTGGAGGGTTTCTTGACCATTTTGTATCAAAACAAGTTAGGTATCCTTGAAGAGTTTTGAAATCAATAGCCGGAAACACTTGTTCCTAGGATTCCATGATCCCATAACTTGGAAATATCACATAATTGAGAGTAAGGTGGCACCTAGGAAAAGGTTAGTGGAGTCGCCAAATAATTTTCTTGAAACTATCAAAGGGATGAGGGAATCACCCTCAGTGGAGTCACCAGGTAAGCTTTGCAAAGTAAATGATTTTTAGGAAAGGCTTACCAAAAAGTGTTGTTCAAGGAAAATTAACTCAATGTTCCCCGACAACGACGCTAAAATGTTATCACACAATTTCTACTTTGATAAAAGGAAAGGTAGAAGGAGATAAAATTGGCGTAACTTGAGAGTATTTTATCACTGTCGCCTCAATAGGATTCCTATTTCTCTTTAGGGTGGTAGACCCAGGGGAGACGTCCACCGTGACTTGGGGGTTTGATAAGGAAAATTAAAATTGGCTAGATAAAGATCCCCTCTCACAAGTGATCATCGATAAAAAAGTATGATTTTATAACCAATGAAAAGATAATATTCCAGAGTGTACCTTCTAGGAACAAAGCAACAAGAACTATATATATTCACAAGTACACTTGCTGGTTAGAACTTCATAAAACCATATAATTTTTCAATAAAAGAAATTGGTTGATAATAATGAAGTAAATATAAAATTATAACAACAATATTTATAAGGCAATACTTCACATTAAATGCCTTGAAATTGCTTCAAAATGACTATGAATCATTAACTGTTGAAATCATAATCCTAGCATTTGTTAGAAGCAAACAAGACAATGTATAAATCAACCTTTTCAATTGCTTTTAGAAACTTTTAATGTTGCAATTAATGGTTGTAGCTTACTTTAGTAACAACAACAATATTGTTAGTAGGCTAAGCTATTCTAGGGTTAGAAACGGTTAGTAGGAAGCTCAAACAATAGGTTTTGATGGTTGTTTTGATCAATTACTCAAAAGAGGACTTAGACTAGTGTTTTTAGGGAAAATGGAGTCAATGATGTGGCAAAAAATGTTGAAGAAAATGAAAGTAGGAGAGTCAAGGACACGAGAGATTGATATATTGGAGTGTTGGTATGTAATATCCCCCCAAAATAAATTATTATTGAACTCTGAAAGTACTTAGGAATTTATTTTTGTTTTTGGTAAATTCAAAATTGGAAAATTATTKCCATTTATGACAATTTCGATTAGTTAATTGTAATTTATTATTATGACTATTGGGAAAATATTTGATTTTCCCAACCAACTCTTTGACTATGACACTTGTAAGAAAGAAATACTTTTATATTTATTGCTGAGAGAAAAATGGAACAACTAGGTTAAAATTAGCTGACCATGACTCCATGAGTGGGGAACATGCTGGAACTACCATAGGGCTGAATGCTACAAGTGGAAAATTAGGAATTTGGCCATTGGCAGCCCTTGAAAATCAAGGATTTGTAAATATGAGAAAATTCCCAAGGGGAAAATACCTAGGCACAAGATTCTTTTGCATATATATCATATGGGAGGAGGCATGACGCTTCCGAGTATGCTAGGAAAAATAATATCATTTGTTGTTATGAGCACTACTTTATGAGGGTGAGGCAAGGAAAAATTTTTTGAAACTGAAGAAGGACTATAGCTAAGGAGGATTTTTGTATTTTTCCCTCATGGATTCATGGTTAGGCTAGGGGGTGAATGGAGCAAGTAGATTGGTTGTTCTGGTCTAAGGTTGGGAGGAACATGGTTTTTCCATTTATTGTTCGTCAACTTGTTCAGATATGTCCATATACTCTTTCCATGATGGAATGTTATTTTGTTTAAATGGATGATAGAATACATCTATTTAATTCTGGATGATTTGTGTTGTTGATTAAATTACTGATGGAATGGAATAAATTGTAGGACAAACCCTTACAGTTTAATTGTATTCGTTGAGTAACATTTCTGTGTGTGTTAGCTGTGAAAGGAGCTGAATTGTGGAAATATATTGGAAGATGCATCTAAGATAAATGGAATCAATACTGTATTAATTATAACATCACAGACATATGATTATGTACGTATAGGTAATCAACCTAAGGAATTTTAGAAGGTCGAAAAATGCTAAATATAATTATGGAAGCATATATATATATATATATATTGCTTCCTACATAGAGTTTCAGAGTTATATAAGCATCTAATACACAAAAAACTACTTTGGTTATCTCATAACTTGCAGATTTGAGTTTCCCATTGAATCTGACTACTTTAAGGAAGTAGATAGTTACAACTTGTATCATTACAATAACACAGGAGTAAAGATTCAGTGACATGAAAATATATAAAACATAATTCCATTTTTCAGAGTCACATCAATACTGAAATGAGCATTTAAACTCTACACCACACTATGATTCATAAATTTTAAACAATGAATCTCATTGCATTATGGGGTATTCCCCCTTTGTTCCTTCTTTAATGGTTACATATATGAATAACCAACCGTCTATAGGAGCCAGTATAAAATTCCCATGATAATATTAATCTAGGACAAAACCGTAGCATTACAATAGAACTTGGGGTCTTTTTCTTAAGACGTTGTAATATGGAACCCGAGTACCTCTTCACAGAAAGGCGTTGTCCAGAATCTGGGGAGTCTGAATGTTAACAGTCCTCCAAAAGAAGACCAAGAACATTAGTGACAGATTTATGAAAATAAATGAACGAAAATTAGATATCAAGGGTAGAGTATTATCCAAAAACAATTTTCCAAGAAATTAACGCTTTGTAGTGTTAACACGCGAACATTCGCTTAGCTTGAATATGATGTGGGGCTCCTTTTTCCATCTTTGGCACTGAGGGGATGGTCCATGACCAGAGGGGAGAAGTGGATTTTGAAATGCTTGATGGTTACCCTCGCCACAAAAACAGGGGTCCCATCATTAGTTTTGCAACCGAAATTGAATATCTAGTTGTTTAGAATGTATCAACAATTAAACATTATTAGACATGCAACATGTATAAAGCATAACTGGAATTTTAAATAAAATGCACAGTATAAACCATGATCTACAGAGTTACCTAACTCAGACCACAGTTAAGATTTTCATACTCATTATCATGATTAATTAAAAACCTACATTTGAAATTTAGGAAAAGTGCAATCCCAGATAGGGTTCTGGATAGTTGAAGTTCTCATTCATATACATGAATTAAAAGAAATAAATACAAATAGAACATCTAATTTTTATAGAATAGAAAGTGAGGGAAAACCCTTGAATGTATCTAACACTCTGGAACGAATATATAGGATGGAAGCCTAAAATGGTATGCAAGTACGAGAGGGTAAAAAGAGTTGTTTCATTAAAATAAAAAGAAAACCTTATACAATAGTAAGAATTTCTCACCACAACCACAAGAATTTATTTATGACTTCACAACTTTAATCTGAAAAGTGCAAAAGATCCACAGCATGCCAGAGGCGAAAACTGATAGCACGAAGAATTAACACTAAATCAAACTGAGTATTAAAAATGCATCCTTACCTATATATAATTTAGTAAACAAATGACTAATTAAAGGGGTGATTTTAAATAATATAATCGAGGCCTAGTTTTGATTGGTGACCTCACGAAAGACAAGAATCTTAGAATGGAACACACATAAAATCTGGTTACAGATTTCTCTACAGGAACACCTACACTAAATTCATTGGGGTTGCATTAATTGGTTTCAAACCACAGAGGAGATCGGTAGTCAAAATACCTTGAATATTTCCACTAAATTATAATTATACCTTATTAAAGAGACGAGGGAGGAAAAAACCTAATAGTATTACGGGATCTCCAACATTTTTTAGAAAACTAAAAGGAAACTGCCTACGTGAAATGGGTTACTACAGTGAATGTTGGCATATTTATTATGGGCAGACAAAAGGTAGAGTGTTTGTTTGTCATTGATGGCAAGCTCAACCCGACGAAAATGAAAAAGAGAAAGTGACAAGACCAGCAGCGCAACGATGATCGCATGGCAAGATCAGAAGCGTAAAATCTAGGAGTAAAGGAAGAAACTCATGGCAGAAAATCACAAAATGAAAAACCACAACTTAATCTCCATTTCGAAGTTTTGGATATCGGGAGTTGGAGGTGTCAAGGACACTCACAACAAGAATGATGAAATCGAGAAATGTAAAAGATCAGAGCATGTCAAAGAATCCATTTCAGAGTTTCGCAGACTGGGAAATCAAAGATCAAAGAAACTTTAACCTTTGAAGTAGTGAACCTCGAAATGCTGAAACAAACACATCAACAAACCACGTCAGCAAACCACGTCAGCTAAGGACACATGGCATAATCAGGTAATGATAAGTGTCAAGTTGATTCAAGATTTCAGGCACATGTAAGTCACGAATCAAAGCGACATGTGGCAGTTATTTGGCACGTGTCAATCCACGTGTGATGTCAACAAGTTTATGTCACATCAAAACTTTCTATTTTGGGGTTTTTACATAGCAAGTAGAAACTCCACCATCACAAAGTCTCGAACTCTGAAATGACAAAAGGGACTATTGTGATTCTCAAAAACCTGAAAGGAAAAACTCTGAAATATCGTCAACCGTCCATCTAAGTGGGTTATGTGAACCGTCTGATCACTTCGGAGATTTTGTGATCATGAATTTTATAACGTTGGATTCACGATGACTCGAAGGGAAAAATGATGAAATCCCGTCATCCATTTGATTAAGAAAAGAAGGGATTAGATTATGAAGTTTTGTGGACCATTGATCTAGCTTCATTTCGAGGATTGCGACTTGGAGTGTCGAGACACTTCCTCACAGGAGTGCCGAAATGCCGAAATGCGAAAAACACCTTTTGGTGTAGGTTGTGGTCACCATCATTGGTCATGTGAGAGGGAGGAGCTAGCACCAAGATAAGCTCTTTTTTGGTGATTTTAACATGAAGAGTTGAGACTCTTCACCACAGGAATGTCGAAATGCCAAAATGCCGAAATGTGAAATGGAAAAATTAACACAAGACCCTGTGCTTGTAATCCAACGGTGTTGGATACTTGGAAATATGATCAAAGGGATATTGTTTCTCTTCATGATTAATTGTTCAGTTACGATTTAGTTAATAAAACCAAATCATGGTTCTTGGACGGTTGGTCTTTAAGTTGTTGAAGCATTGTTCTAGGGATTTGAGGGGTAACTGAAGGGGTTGTAGTGTATAAAAGAAACACGTAGTGACTGTGTCTTGTTGGTTGTTGTGAATGAAAAATGATTTTAACTGTAAGAAAGAGAAAGTTACAGTATGCGCAATGTGAGATAAAACTCAGAGATGAGTAACATATGAGGAATAGATAGAAGCAAGAGTAGAATTGTAGAACAACTTGAAGCAGAGCAAAATTGTAGAACAGACAAAGGAAGAGAAGAATCGCAGAACAGTTATAAGCATACCAGATTTACAAAACATAGAAGAAGTGGTAAGAATCGATTTATCTGTGTTGTTGGTTATTCAATCATTTATTTATAGTCAAGGATGTAGGGTGGTGCTAGGGAGGACTGTGGTCCTCTGATATTCGAGTTGGTGCTTGAATATTGGGAGTTGTAGCTTCCATCTAGTTGTGGCTAGAAAACAGGGTGGCAGGGTGGTTCTTGGGAAAACACAGAGTTTTCGATATGCAATTCGGTGCTTGTATAAGTGGAAGTAGGTGCTTCCATCTAGTCGGTGTTGGAACACTCAGGGAGTTGGTGCTTCCTTCTAGTCAGTACTAGAGAAACCAGAGAGTTGGTGCTCTCAACAAGTTGGAGCTTGTAAAATAGAGGTAGTAGCCTCACTTTCAGTTGGTGCTCAAACATAGATGATGTATAGAACTTAAAAGATTGCCTATCAGTTTGAAGGAGAAGAGGTTTTCTCCCTTTATGGGTTTCCTCGTGAAAATTTGTCTCTGTGTATATCTTATGTCTGATTGATGCTCATTATTTATGTTGTTCATACTATGTATAATGTTGATGGTCACTTGATGAAAGATTAAAAATGGCTTAATAGACTTAATATTGTTTAAGCACAATAACAACTAATTCACCCCCCCCCCCTCTCAGTTGCCTTAGTAATTTCAATAGTGAAACCCTTTATTTGTGAATGATTATCCTCATGGGACAGAGAGTACAGTAAGCTGCCATGAGTAGAAATGTGTTGGTCATACATAGTACGTGTAGTAGTATTCCAAAAGGGAAGAAATGCGAGATTAAAGGCCCCATCCAAAAATCTTAAAAGAACTAGTTACAGATCACAACCGTCCATCTATTTTATTTTTTGCTACAATTAAACTCAATGTGTTAGAGATTTCAGAACTTACTCGGTAATGGAGGAAATGGATTGACAATCGTCGTTGTTTTTTCCTACAAAGAATAGGGACACCTCTCTGATGAAAAGTATGCAGAGTAGTTTTACAAAGATTAATGCAAACAATCTTCACATAGATGCATAAGAGCCAAATATTAATGGAATAATAGGTTCCCAAGCCCCCTCATATCGTAGAGTAATGGAGATTAGATGTACCAGGCCTTGGTCCATGTGACTGTAGACACCTTGTGCATCCATTATGGACACATTGACCTAGACCAGTATTGTACAGGAAACCCCATAAGTCCTAACCAAATATTTCAATGTAATGTTAGACAAGTAATAGATGCGCATTAAACGAAGCCACTAACAATATTAGTGATAATCCCTATCATGGAATCGAATGGATATCACAATGGACAGTAAGCTCTAGGGTAGTGATTTGACGTGCCAGATAGGTTTTTGACCCCTGTGTTAAAGCATAAATTTGGGTGACCCTATCAATACCTAACTGGTTTGAACGAAGCCCGTTAACTATTGTTTTAAAGAAAATGTTAATTAGAAAACCAACAAAAACGTCCACTACTATGACAGTTAGGATGTGATTTTCAGTTAGGGTATGCTTATTATAAGAGAACGTGCATGAACAAGGGTAAATCCCTTTGGATAATACACTCGAATCCGTTTTCAGATAAACTCAATGAAGTATGCATTACCTCGGATGACTATGTATATCAGGATCCTTATGACAATGGGTTTGTTTCTATAATAATATTTTAGTAAGCTATTGTTGTATAGAATTAAGGGAATTTATTAAGAAAGGGAATGAATTGTTTGAGATTGTATAATGAAGTCTGAAGAACCCCTACAATTTTGTTATGAGGGAGAAAGTATCCTGATTTATTGATTTGGAACTTTAGTGAAAGGATATGGTGGGTAACCAAATAAAAATAGGGAACTTTGTAGGTTAGAGTACTATAGATCTTATGATGATGACCAATTCACAGTATCATGAAGAGGCCACCCCTTAACTTGTCTTGACAAGTGGTAACATATGTTAGAGTAATAATAATAAGCATGAGTTCATGAAAACGGAAATTATCTTATTTATTTCGCTAATGGTCCAAATAAGTACATGTCATATTCTGACAATAATATTTTAGTCGCAAGCAGATTAAGTATAACAGAGTAGGAGAGTTTTAATGCACCTAATTTTTTTTTAAGCTGGTAAATTTGAGGTACATTACATATGGTATCAGAGAAAAGGTTACAACACTTGGACCTTAAACAGGGCCAAAAATGTTTCCTTAGCACATGAAATTGTTTTTAATGAAAAACTAACAAAACATCTATTGATTCAAACATAAAAATTTATTTCTGTTCTGAGAATGGAAACACAAAATGAAGAAGATATCTGACTTGAGGAGAATCCCTAGCAAGCACTTACTAGAGAACCTAGATAGAACATTGAAGGAAGTTCTTCCACCGAGGTTCTGGAAACTATGAGAAAACTTATTGTGGAACTGCAAATTTTCAAAGAAGACAATGAGAAACTGAAAAAGGCACAACATGAACAACAAAAAAGAAATGAAGTACTACTGCATAGAATAGTTACAAAGAAGAGCCCAAAATATAACAATGAATAAGAAGAGGTTAGCAAGAGAGCCTCTAAAAATTTTGGCCCTGAAGCAAAAAAAGGAGACAACTCTTTCGAAGGAACACCATTAGCAGAAGATAAAACAACCATGGGAAGAAGAGGAAATAGGTGGACCACCTAGAGGGAGATTTTAAGAAAATCAAACCATCCAACTTTTACGGGGAATGCAGGACCGGGAAGGACGATGAAGCTTGGTTATTAGACATTAAAAAGTATTTCGAGATATACAACTATTCCAACAACATGAAGGTAAAAATGGCCATCTATAACCTGAAAGGAAAATAAAGTATAGGGTGGCATGACCTGGAGTTGGCCAAGGGCCTAAAAGAAAAACAGATGGAGTGGTCATATTTCAAGAAATACTTTAAGAAACAGTATTTATCTGAAAGTTACTATGAAAGAAAAACCAAGGAGTTTTGTGAGCTATGACTCAATCAAATGACTATGGATGACCTGATAAAAAAATTCCTGGAATTATTAAGGTTCATACCTTATATCCAAGAGGACAAACTAAAAATACAATGGTTCCTAAGATGTTTACCACAGTCCTATAAGGACAAGATCGAATTGGACAACCCCAAGACCTTAAGTGATTTTTTCAAGAAATCTCGAATGTGTTACGACTAATACAAACAACAGTCAGAACTTCCCAAAGCTTGGAAAGACAAGAAACAAGACAGAATGAACCAACGAAAGAAGGGACATTAACCAACCCCTTTCCAAAATGCAACAAGGAGTCTTCCCAGGAAATATTTTCACTCCAATAACCAGAACACCCAAGGAGGCAGTAAACTAGTTAATCTGGGAACCAAGAAGTTTGGGGACAGCCCCAGAGAACCGTTAAAATTTTGGGAATGTGGAGAGACTCACTTAAGGAGGAACTGTCCATGTTTAGCTTCGAAGGCCAAGACTATGGTTCACAACCTGCAGGAAGCTTCTATAGTGGGAGATGTGGGAAGAAGCGTACACATGATCAATGCAGTCATGGATGGATGACAAGATAATCATCAATCCATTGTAGTGGAAGTCGAAGGTAAAGTTAACAATAATCGTGTTTCTGTTTTAATTGATCTAAGAGCTAATTTGAGTTATATTTCTCCTGGTGTAGTGGATTCAAATAATATTAAGAAAATAAGACATGTAAAATCTTAGCTAGTACAACTAGCAACAAGAACAAAAAGAAAAGTAACTGATTTCATTTATGACTGCGAGTTCAGTTTAGGTGGTCAAAACATAAAGATAAATCTGAATGTTCTACCGTTAGGGTCTTGTGATATAATTGTTGGAATGGATTGGTTAGAGAGGCATAAAGAAGTTTTGGATTGTTTTGATAAATCACTCACTTACAAAGATGAAAACGACATTGTTAGGACAATACAAGGAATATGAAAACTAGTCTCAGTTAGACAGATTTCAGCAATGCAATTTAAGAAGTGCATGAGGAAAGGTTGTCAGATTTATGATATACAAGTGACAAATCTGTTGGAAAAAATAAAACAAACCTGACCTAGAAGATTTTGTCGTCTTACATGATTTTAGAGATGTGTTTATGGATGAAATAACCAAATTTCCACCAAGAAGGGAGAGAGAATTTTCTATCGACCTGCTGCCTGGTTCAACCCCCATATCTAAGGCACCCTACAAGATGCGTTTACCCAAATTAATAGAATTAAATATCCAACTACAAGAAATGTTGAACAAGGAATATATCAGACCAAGTGTCTTGCCATGGGGAGCACGCGTCCTTTTTTTTAAGAAGAAAGACAAAATGCTAAGATTATGCATTGATTACAGATAGTTAAAAAAAATGACTGTTAAGAACAAATACCCCCTACCTAGAATCAATGATATGTTTGATCAAGTAGGTGGGGAAAATATTTTTTCTAAGTTGGATTTAAGATCTGGTTATCACCAGGTTAGAATAAAGGATGAGGACATAAGTAAAAAAACATTCAGGATGAGATATGGAGATTATGAATTTGTGGTTATACCGTTTGGTCTCACTAACACACCAACAACATTTATGTGTTTAATGAATAAAATTTTTAGTTAGTACTTGGAATTTTTTTTTTGGGTATTTATTGACGATATCCTAGTGTATTCTAAAATAGAAGAAGAACTCAAAGAACATCTAAGGATAGTATTGAAAACTTTAAGAAAACACAAACTGTATGTTAAATTCAAGAAATGTGACTTTTATCAAAATAAAATACAGTACATGGACATGTAATATCTGAAGAAGGTATTGCAATTGACCCAAAGAAAATAATATCCATCATGGAATGGCCTATCCCTATGGACATAGAATACATCTAGTCATTCATGGGAATCATCGGGTACTACCACAGATTTATAGAGGGATTCTCTAATATTGCATACCCTATCACATCACTACAGAAGAAGGGTACCAATTTCAACTAGTCACAAAAGTGTCAAGACAGTTTTAATAACTTAAAGGAATTTTTAACAACCACACCAATTCTAAGGGTAGAAGACCTGGATAAATACTTCACAGTCTGCGTGGATGTGAGCAAAGAAGGTTTGGGAGGTGTCCTCACTCAGGAAGGGTCGTTATTTGTTATGAGTCCTGAAAACTAAAAGAGATCGAATGAAACTACGTCACTCATGACTTAGAGTTAGCAACTGTCATCCATGCATTAAAGATGTGGTGACACTATATAATGGGAAAACAAATTATATTGTTCGCTAATAACAGTGGTGTGAAATTTTTGTTTAATCAACCAGACCTTAACACAAGGCAAGCAAGATGGTTGACCTTCTTGAGCGAATTTGATTTCAAGTTAAGACACATCAAGGGAAAGGAAAACAAGGTGGCAGATTCTTTAAGTAGAAGAATTCATGGGTTGTTTGAGATAAACATTAGCAGGGAAGAAAGTGATATTGACCAAAGGATAAAGGCTGCAAGTAATAATGATGAAAAATACATTAAAATAGTGGCAGATTTACAAAATAATGCAGAAAATTTAGATAGAACAAATCTGAGTTTGGAAAGAAATGGTCTACTAAGATTCAAAAAAAGATTATACATACCAGATTTTGCTGAATTAAAGTTTACAGTTTTGGACGACGTAACACAAGAAACCATATTCTGGTCATCCGGGGTACCAGAAAATGGTAACAACACTAAGGAAGTTATTATATTGGCCTAATATGAAAGGTGAGATAGCATAATACTTGTCTAAGTGCCAATATTGTCAATAGGTGAAGGATGAACACCAACACCCAACTGATCTGTTGTAGACTCTACCTGTACCGGAATGGAAATGGGAGACTATATCACTAAATTTTATCACAAGTTTTACTAGAACTCAAAAACAAAATGCTTTGATTATGGTAGTAATTGATAAGCTTAGAAAGTTTTCACACTTTATTCCTATAAAGTCTACTTACAAAGATATTAACATCGTTGAAATATTCATGAAGTAAATTTTTAGACTGCATGGTATTCCTAAAATGGTGATTTCGGATAGAGATGTAAAATTTACATCTACATTTTGGAAAGAATTGTTTGCAGGGTTAAATATTAACTTGAATTTCAGCACAAACTACCATCCACAAACGGATGGTCATACTGAAAAAACAAACCAAATCGTGGAAGATATGCTACGAATGTCTGTGAGGACAAAGCCAAGTAAGTGGGAAGACTACCTAGACTTGGTGGAAATTTCATACAATAATGGTTACCAGACATCGACTAAGATGAGCCCCTTCGAAGTACTGTAGGACAGAAAGTGTATGGCTCCAATTAGCTTGGATAACCCAGTTGACATAATCATGGCGGGACCAGAAATTCTCTAGGAAATGGAGAGCACGGTAATAAAAGTACAACATAATTTAAAAGAAGCACATGACAGAAAAAAAAAGTTACGGGGACCTGAAAAGAAGACACTAGGAATTTGAAGTTGGAGACCACATTTATTTAAATTTAAAGCCAGAAGAAGTTCGCTAAAGCTAGGAAATTGTTCCGATTTGGCACCCATGTTTTGTGGCCCTTTCGAGATCTTAGCTCGAATTGGACCTGTGGCATATCAACTTGCAGTTCCTGCAAATCTGAAAATCATATTGTATTTCATGTTTCTTTGTTAAAAAATTATGTTCATGATTCTAGTCACATGATCGATTGGAACATGGTGTAGGTGGAACCAAAAGGTGAGTTCCAAGTGGAACCTCTGTGCATTCTGGACAGGAGAGAAATAACACTACATAATAGAGTTGTCACCCAGGTAAAAGTGCAATGGAATCACTTTAGTCTTGA
The DNA here is from genome assembly GCA_009831015.1 of Picea engelmannii. NCBI lineage: Eukaryota > Viridiplantae > Streptophyta > Pinopsida > Pinales > Pinaceae > Picea > Picea engelmannii. The sequence continues at coordinate 254,227 of ML789817.1, forward strand.
GGAGACCACTTGGGAATTGCAAGGAGAATTGTAGAAATGTCATCCAACCCTGTTCTGAGAAAGGAATGAACACCGAGGACAATGTTGTACTGAAGGGGGAAAGGATGTAATATACCCCCAAAATAAATTATTATTGAAGTCTGAAAGTACTTAGGAATCTATTTCCATTTTTGGTAAATTTGAAATTGGAAAATTATTGCCATTTATGACAATTCTGATTTTGGAATTTAGTTAATTGTAATTTATTATCATGACTGTTGGGAAAATATTTGATTTGCCCAACCAACTCTTTGACTATGAAACTTGTAAGAAACAAATGTTTTTATATTTATTGCTCAGAGACAAATGGAACAACCAGGTTAAAATCAACTAACCATGACTCCATGAGTGGGGAACATGTTGGAACTACCTCAGGGCTGAATGTTACAAGTGGAAAATTAGGAATTTGGCCACTGGCAACCCCTAAAAATCAGGGATTTGTAAAGTTGCAAAAATTTCCAAGGGGAAAAGACCTAGGCACAAGATTCTTTTTCATATATCGTATATGGGAGGAGGTAGGACGTTGCCGAGTATGATAGGAAAAATAATATCATTTGTTGTTATGAGCAATGCTTTCTAAGTGTGAGGCAAGGAGAAGTTTTATGAAATTGAAGAAGGACTATACATAAGGAGGAGTTCCAGAGTTCACCCTCATGGATTCATGGTATAGATAGGGGGTGAATGGAGCAAGTATATTGGTTGTTCTATTCTAAGGTTGAGAGGAACTTGGTTGTTCCATTTTTTGTTCGACGATTTGTTAAGATATGTCCATCTACTCTTTCCCTGATCGAATGTTATTTTGATTAAATGGCTGATAGAATACATCTATTTAATTCTAAATGAGTTTTTTTGTTGATTAAATTACAAATCGAATGGAATCAATTGTAGGATAAACCCTTACAATTTAATTGTATTCGTTGAGAAAATTTATGTGTGTGTTATCTATGAATGGAGCTGAATTGTGTAAATATATTGAAAGATACATATAAGTTAAATGGAATCAATATTGTATTAATTCTAACATCACAAGCATATGATTATGTACGTATAGGTAATCAAAGTAAGGAATTTCAGTAGGTCGAAAAATGCTAAATATAATTATGGAAGCATATATATATATATATGTGTGTGTGTGTGTGTGTGTGTGTGTGTGTGTGTGTGTGTATGTATGTATGTATGTATGTATGTATGTATACATATTGCTACCTACATAGAGTTTTAGAGTTATATAAGCATCTAATACACATAAAACTAATTTGGTTATCACATAACTTGCGGATTCAAGTTTCCCATTGAATCTGACTACTTTAAGGAAGCAAATAGTTACAGTCTGTATCATTACAATAATGCAAGAGTAAAGATTCAGTGACATGAAAATATATAAAACATAATTCCATTTTCAGAGTCGGATCAATACTTAAATGAACATTTAAACTCTACAGAACACTGCAATTTATAACTTTTAAAAAGTGAATCTCATTGCATTATGGGGTATTCCCCCTCTGTTCCTTCTTTAATATTTACAGATATGAACAACCAACCATTTATAGGAGCCAATATAAAATTCCCATGATAATATTAATGTAGGACAAAATCGTAGCATTAGAATAGAACCTGGGTTTTTTTTATTAAAACGTTTTAATATGGAACTCGAGTACCTCTTCACGCAAAGACATTGTCTGGAATCCAAGGAGTCTAAATGTTAACAATCCTGCAAGAGAAGACCAAGAACATCAGTGACAAAGTTATGCATATAAATGAATGAAAATTAGATATCAAGGGTAGAGTATTATCCAAAAATGATTTTCCAAGAAATTAAAGCTTTGCAGTGTTAGCACGTGAACATTCACTTAGCTTGAATATGATGCAGGGCTCCTTGTTCCATCTTCGACGCTGAGAGAATGGTCCATAACTGGAGGGGAGAAGTGGATTTTGAAATGGTTGATGGGTACCCTTGCCACATAAACAAGTTTCCCATCATTAGTTTTTCAACCAAAATTGAATATCTAGTTGTTTAGAATGTATCAACAATTAAACATTATTAGACATGCAACATGTATAAAGCATAGCTAGAATTTTAAAGAAAACGCATAGTATAAACCATGATCTACAGAGTTACCCGACTCAGACCACAATTAATATTTCGATACTCGTTATCATGATTAATTAAAAAACTACATCTGAAATTTAGGAAAAGTGTAATCCTAGATAGGGTTCTGGATAGTTGAAGTTCTCATTCATAGACGCTAATTAAAAGAAATAAATACAAAAAGAACATCTAATTTTTACAGAACAAAAAGTGAGGGAAAACCCTTGAATGTATCTAATACTCTTGAAGGAATCTATAGGATGGAAGCCTAAAATGGTATGCAAGTACAAAAGGGTCAAAAGTGTTGTTTCGTTAAAATAAAAAGAAAACCTTATACAATAGTAATAATTTCTCACCGGAGCCACAGGAATTTATTTATGAATTCACAAATTTAATCTGAAAAATGCAAAAGATCCACAACATGCCAGAGGCGAAAACCGATAGCACGAAGATTTAATACTAAATCAAACTGAGTATTAAAAATGCATCCTTACCTACAAAGAATCTAGTAAACAAATGACTAATTAAAGGGGCAAGTTTAAATAATAGAATCGAGGCCTGGTCTTGAATGGTGACCTTACAAATGGCAAGAATATTAGAACAGAACACACAAAAAAATTGGCTATGGATTTCTCTACAAAAACACCTATGTTGAATTCGTTGGGGTTGCATTAATTGGTTTCCAACCACGGAGGAGATCGACGGTAAACATACCTTGAATATTTCCACTAAATTACAAGTCTACCTTATTAAAGAGATGAGGGAGGACAAAACCTAATAGTATTCCAGGATCTCTAGAGTTTTCTAGAAACCTAAAAGGAAACTACCTGCGTGAAATGGATTACAATAGTGAAACCCTTTATTTGTGAATGACTATCCTCATGGGAGAGATAGTACAGTAAGTCACCATGAACATAAATCTGTATGGGCAGTAGTATTCCAAAAGGGAAGATTTGCGAGATTAAAGGCCCCATCCAGAAATCTTAAAAGAACTAGTTACACATCACAACAAACTGTCTATTTTATTTCTTCTACAGTTAAACTCAATGTGTTAGAGATTTCAGAACTTACCTGGTAATGGAGGAAATGGACTGACAATCATCATTGTTGTTGCCTATGCAAAATAGGGAAACCTTGACGACAAAAGGTATGCATAGTAGTTTTACAGAGATTAATGCAGACAATCTTCACACAAATGCATAAGATCCAAAGATTAATGGAATAATAGGTGCCCAAGCCCCCTTGTATCACATCATAATGGAGATTAGATGTCTCAGTCATTGGGCCATGTGACTGTAGACACCTGGCGCATCCATTTTGGACACATTGACCTAGACTAGTATTGTATAAAAAACACCATAACTCCTAACTAGAGATTTCAATGTAATGTTGGACAAGTAATAGATGCGCATTAAACCAAGCCACTAACACTATTAGTGCTAATCCCCGCCATGGAATCGAATGGCTTCCACGATGGATAGTGAGATCTAGGGTAGTGATTTGACATGCCAGATAGGTTTCTGACCCCTGTGCTAACGCATAAAATTGGGTGACCCTATCGACAACTGACTGTTTTGAACGAAGCCCGTTAACTACTGTTTTAAAAAAAATCTTAACAAGAAAACCAACAACAATGTCCACTACTGTGACAGTTAGGATGTGATTTTCAGTTAGGGTATGGTTATTGCAAGATAACGTGCATGACCAAGGGTAAAACCCTTTGGATAATACAACCGACTCTGTTTTCAGATAAACTCAATGAAGTATGCGTTACCTCGGATGACTACATATATAAGGATCCTTATGAAAATGGGTTTGTTAATATAATAATATTTTAGTAAGCTATTGTTGTATAGAATTAAGGGACTTTATTAAGAAAGGGAATGAATTGTTTGAGATTGTATAATGAAGTTTGAAGAACCCCTACATTTTTGATGTGGGGGAGAAAGTATCTTGATTTATTTATTTTGAACTCTAGTGAAAGGCTATGGTGGGTAACCAAATAAAAGTAGGGAACTTTATAGGCTAGAGTACTATAGATCTTATGATCAAGACCAGTTCACAGTATCATGAAGAGGCCACCCCTTAACTTGTTTTGACAAGCGGTATCAAACATTTAGAGCGACATCGGGTGCTCAAGATGGGTGTCAAATATTTGGAGAAACATATGGTGCTCAAGGATCATGACGCTCTGCATAGATACATCCAAACTGAAATGGAATTTTTGGACATGTCATCCTTGGGTGCAACCTACCGATATGTCATGAAAATTGAGCTGAAGCTCAAACAAAATATGCAGAAATTTGGGCCTAGGAACCCCTCACAACAAAAGCTTGGAAAGGGCAACCCCAACCCACAGAACAAAGAATAGATCGAAGATGGACAGTATCAGGAGAACTTGTCCAAGACGCAAGAAAATAAGGACATCGGAAAGACAAAGAAAGATACTGGGAAGTGGTGTGACTTCCATAAGAGCCCTTGGCATAACACTGCTGACTGTCACTCAAAGAAGTTGCTTGTGGCTGAAGTGAAATCCTCTGACTTAGATGCGGGTTCAGACTCTGAGCTAGAACCAAAAAGGGGAAGATGGATCATTGATGTGGAACCTAGTGGCACGATTGCTACCACCAAGCTCCAGCCTGGTGAACCAGATGAGCCAGAAGAAAAAGAACGCCTCTTCCATTCACATATGTTGGTAAAAGGCAGCCCACTGCACTTCATTGTGGATAGTGGTATCCAGAAGAACCTCATATCAACAAAGGTTTTCAAGCAGTTGGCCCTGTTGATAACACCACACCCACAACCCTACACCATTGGATGGCTCCGCTAAGGAAGTGATCTCCACGTCAACCAACAATGTTGACTTTCATACGACATCAAGCCCTTCAAAGATGACGTATTGTGTGATGTTGCTTCTCTCGAAGTTTTTGATGTTCTTTTGGGCCAACCTTATTTATGGAAATGTCATGTTGTATATGAGTCTCAGCCTCATAGTGTTATTATTACTTTGAACAGGAAATTGTACAGGATGCTTGAGGCAGTCCCACCTAGTGTTATTTCCTTGATCTTTGCTAAGAAATGCAGGAAGGTCATCTCTCAGATGGGGAGGTTTGTATTCTTCGAGATTCACTCTCAGAATAAGAGAAAGATCACAACCACATCCAGGTTCTCTATGTTTGAACTCTCCACACAGCAGAAAAAAGTAGATAAAGTCGTGGAAAAATACTCAGATATCTTCTCCTCACCTACCGGGTTACCTTTGCACTGCCAGGTCAAGCACTCCATCGATCTGACCCCCAGTGCACTGCTACATAATGGGACAGTCTATCGTCGCTCTCTATTAGAGAATGAAGAGATCAAGTGATAAATCCAAGAAATTATCCACAAGGGGCACATCTGTCCCAGCTCATCACCTTTTGGGAGCCCAATCATGCTGGTACAGAAGAAAGATGGAACCTGGTGACTCTGCATTGATTACCGGGCTCTGAATAAAATCACAGTCAGAAACCCGTACCTGATTCCCTGAATCAATGACCTCCTTGATCAACTCATGGGGGCCAAATACTTCAGTAAGATTGATCTGAAGTCTGGCTATCACTAGGTCCTGATAGAACAAATAGATGTATGGAAAACTGCCTTCAAGTCAAATGAAGGCCTTTTTGAATGGTTGGTCATGCCCTTTGGTTTGACAAATTCTCCAGCCACTTTCATGAGGATGATGGATGATATCCTAAGACCCTTCATGAATACTTTTGTAGTGGTGTATCTGGATGACATTCTCATTTACAACAAGACTTGGGATAAACACTTGCAACATATTCAGTAGGTTCTGCACACCTTGCAGTATCATAATCTATATGCCAACTTGCAAAAATGCTCCTTGGGCATGGACATGCTCCATTACCTGGGCTACATAATTGATCAACATGGCATACATGTGGATCCATCCAAGATCGAAGTCATCAGTGACTGGCCAACCCCAACCACACTCACTACGCTTCATATCTTCATAGGCCTCGCCAATTTCTTCCGCAGGTTCATGCTGGGATTCTCCCATATTGCATGGGCACTTATCCAAATAACCAGGGGTGGTGGTAAGGTGAAATTTGCATGGGGCTAGTCCCAACAACAAGCGTTCGTCGATTTGAAGCAACGCTTGTGCTCAACCCAAGTACTTTCACTACCATACTTGCAACAACCCTTTGAGATCGAGACAGAGGCTTCAGACTATGCATTGGGCGTCATTCTCACTCAGCACGGCCACCCTGTGGCCTATCATAGTGAGACACTATCAGATGTTGTCCGTAAGTACCCTACTTATGAAAAATAAATGTTCTCCATTATGCAAGCCTGCCTCTAGTGGAGAAATTACATTCTTTAGAAGGAGACAATCATCCACATTGATCATAAGCCATTGCAATTCATGAAAACACATGGAAAATTGCACATTGATCGCCATCAAAAGTGGTCCACATACTTGCAGTGATTCCACCTCAACATCAAGTATAAAACATGAAGCACCAATCGCATCGTTGATTGCCTCAGTAGACCACCAGTCGCGACACTCACGATGGTGTTAGAATCCTGTGCCCATGAGACCTCCGTATTGCCCCAACTCTATGAGACAGACCTAGACTTCACCACCACCTACAAAATGTTGGGTGCAAACGCAGTTGTCGATAATTTGCATCTTTAGGATGGGTTGTTGTGTCGTCTGGACCATATCTGTGTTCCATCAAGTGAGTGAGTGAAGATGATCTAGGAAGCCCACTACAGTCGATTGGCAGGACACTTTGGCATCAAAAATATAGTGGCTATGCTACAAAAAATTTTCTATTTGCTGAAACTTTGATAGGAGGTCAGCAAGTATATCAGGTCTTGTATTGCCTGTGCTATTGCCAAATCAGCCACTAAGAAACATGGATTGTAAACCCCTCTTTCTAATCTTGACAGGCCATGGGAATCCATCTCAATGGACTACACTTCAGGCCTCCCATCCACCGAGCACGGAAATGATTGCGTTTTTGTGGTTGTTGATCGTTTTTCTAAGATGGTGATTCTGGTTGCCTGCAAGAAGAAAATCACAACAGAGGCCACTGCCAAGATGTTCTTTGAATGAGTCTGGGTACATTTTGTAATCCCACAAACCATTGTCTCAGATCGGGAATGTCAATTTCTTAGCACATTCTAGTCGAGCCTCTGTTCACTACTGGACACCAAGCTCACCAAATCCACGGCCTTCCACCCCTACACAGATGGACAAACCGAGGTCATCAATCGAATGATTGTGCATATCCTTCACATGTATAATTCAAAGAACCCTCGCACATGGGATGACAGCCTTACCTATGTCCAACATAGCTACAATTGAGCCCTTCATAGCTCAACCAACCACATCCCGTTTCTAGTGGGGTTGGGATTCCAACCATTGGGTCCCGTAGTTGTTGCACTTCCTCTTGTAGTCACCTCAACTGACTCATCTCCTGATCCAACTGAAGCTGACAAAGCCACCTGATTCATTGAGAGGATCCAACACATCAACCAACACGTTACAGATATCCTACAGAAGTCCAATGACAAGTACAAGCAGCGCCATGATCAACATCGGCTGCCACATAAGTTTTAGGTGGGAGACAAAGTTTGGTTGCACTTCCAGAAAGAATTCCTTATAGGACCCCATCGGAAGCTTCACCCGCTCTGTTATGGGTCATACACCATAACCAAGGCCATGGGGGATAATGATTTTGAGCTCAACATTCCTCCTTTCCTTGGCCTGCACCCAATGTTCAACATGGATCTCCTTCACCCTTATTTTCCACCATTATTGGACACCTCAGACATAACAGAGCATCTCACCAATAAAGATCAACCCCAACTGCATACAATAGGAATCCAAAAATCATATTGTGGACACACATATCAAGGGCACTTGAAAACAAAGGATCCATCTTTATTGAGTCGTCAAAACTACTCTTCAGGGATGTTATTATGGAACAATACTACCCTGTCATAAGTTATGATGATTTGTATACCAAATGGACCACACTGCAACAAGAAAGAGACCAAGTAGTGCCAGATTTCACGAATATCTTTCATACCTTGTGCACCAAGTTGGGTATCAAAGATTCAAAGCAACATCTGGTGTTCAAGTATCATAGCACTCTACATAGATACATCCAAACTGAAATGGAATTTTTGGACGTCTCATCCTTGGGCATAGCCTACCGATATGCCGTCAAAATCGAGCAAAAGCTCAAACAAAAGATGCGGCAATTTGGGCCTGGGAACCCCTCACAACAAAAGCCAGGAAAGGGTGGCCCCAACTAATAGAACAAAGGGAAGATCAAATATGAATAGTATCAGGACAACCAGTCCAAGACACAAGCAAAGAAGGACATCATAAAGACAAAGAAATATATCAGGAAGTGGTATGAATTCCATAAGAGCCCTTGGCATAACACTGTTGACTGTTTCTCAAATAAGTTGTCGGTGGCCAAAGTGAAATCCTCTAATTTAGATGTGGGTTCAGACTCTGAGCTAGGACCAAAAAGGATAAGATGGTTCATTGATACGGAACCCAGTGCCACCATTACTACCACCAAGCTCCATCCTGGTGAACCAGATGAACCAGAAGAAGGAGAATACCTCTTCCATTCATAGATGTGGGTAAAAGGCACCCCACGACACTTCATCATGGATAGAGGTATCCAGAAGAACCTCATCTCAGCAGAGGTCGTCAATTAGTTGGCCCTGTCGACAAAACTGCACCCACAACACTATGCCATTGGATGGCTCCACCAAGGAAGCAATCTCTGCGTTAGCCAATAGTGTCTACTATCATACGACATTAAGCCCTTCAAAGACGAGGTATTGCGTGATGTTTCTCCTCTCGAAGTTTGTGATGTTATTTTGGGCCAACCTTATTTATGGAAACATCATGTTGTATATGAGTCATATCCTTGTAGTGTTATTATTACTTTGAACAGGAAATTGTACAGGATACCCGAGGCAGTCCCACCTAGTGCTATTTCCTTGATCTCTACTAAGCAATGTAGGAAGGTCATCTCTCAGACAGGGAAGTTTTTCTTCTTTGTGATTCTCTCTCAGAATAAGCGAAAGATCACAACCACATTCAGGGTCTCTGCGACCGACCTCTCCACATAGCAGAAACAAATAGATAAGGTCGTGGAAGAATACTCAGATATATTCTCCTCACCTACCATGGTACCTCTGCACTTCCAGGTCAAGCATGCCATCGATTTGAACCTCGATGCACCACTACCCAATGGGCCAGTCTATCACTAGTCTTTGTTAGAGAATGAGGAGATCAAGCGACAAATCCAAGAACTACTCCACAAGGGGCACATCCATCTCAACTCATCACCTTGAAGAGCCCAATCATGATGGTATAGAAGAAAGATGGAACCTGATGACTCTGCATTGATTATCGGGCTCTAAATAAAATCACAGTCAGAAACTGACACTCGATTCCCTGAATCAACGACCTCCTTGATCAACTCATAGGGGCCAAATACTTCAGTAAGATTGAACTGAAGTCTGGCTACCACCAGGTTCCGATAGAACAAATAGATGTATGGAAAATTGCCTTCAAGTCAAAGGAAGACCTTTTTGAATGGTTGGTCATGCCCTTTGGTTTGACAAATTCTCTAGCCACTTTCATGAGGATGATGGATGATATACTGCAACCCTTCACCAATACATTTGTAGTGGTGTGTTTGGATGGCATTCTCATTTACAACAAGACTTGGGCCAAACACTTGCAGCATATTTAGTAGATTCTGCACACCCTACGACAACACAAGCTATATGCCAACTTGGAAAAATGCTCCTTAGGCATGGACATGGTCCATTACCTCGGCTACATAATTGATCAACATGGCGTACGTGTGTATCTAGCCAATATCTAAGTCATTCATGACTAGCTAGCCCCAACCACACTTGCTAAGATTCATAGCTTCTTGGGCCTTTCCAATTTCGACCGTAGGTTCGTGTTGGGATTTTCCCATATTGCATGGGCACTTAAACAAATAACAAGGGGTGGTGGTAAGGAGAAATTTGCATGTGGCCGGTCCTAACAAAATCCGTTCGGCGATTTGAAGCAACGCTTTTTTTCAACCCTAATACTTTCACTACCAGACCTACAACAACCCTTTGAGATCGATACAGATGCTTCAAACTATGTGGTGGGCACTGTTCTCACTCAGAATGACCACCCCATGGCCTATCATAGTGAGACACTATCATATGTTGTCCATAAGTACCCTACCTATGACAAAAAAACGTAATCCATTGTGCAAGCTTGCCACCAGTGGAGACATTACATTCTTGGGAAGGAGATAATCATCCACACTAATCATAAGCCACTACAGTTCATGCAGACACAAGGAAAATTGCAAAATGATTTCCATCAAAAGTGGTCCACATATTTGCAACAATTCCACCTCAACATCAAGTATAAAACAGGGAGCACCAATCATGTCGTTGATTGCCTCAATAGACCACCAGTCATGGCACTCACGACGGTGTTAGACTCCTGTAGCCATGAGACCTCTAGATGGCCCCAACTCTATGAGATAGAACCGGACTTCGCCACCACCTACAAAATGTTGGGTGCAAACGCAGTTGTCGATAATTTCCATATTTAGGATGGGTTGTTGTGTCATTTGGGCCATATTTATGTTCCATCAAGCGAGCAAGCGAAGCTGATCTAGGAAGCCCACTACATTCGGGTAGTAGGACACTTCGATGTCAAAAAGAAAGTGGTGATGCTACAAAAACATTTCTACTGGATGAAACTTCGATAGGAGGTCAACAAGTATATCAGGTCCTACACTGCCTGTGCCATTGCCAAACCAGCCACTAAGAAACATGGCTTGTACACCCCTCTTCCTACTCCTAGAAGGCTATGGGAATCCATCTCAATGGACTACATGTCAGGCCTCCCATCAACCGAGCAGAGAAATGATTGTGTTTTTGTGGTTGTTGATCGCTTTTCTAAGATGGCGATTATGGTTTCCTGCAAGAAGAACGTCAGAGAAAAGGCCACTGCCAAGGTCTTCCTTGAATGAGTCTAGGTACATTTTGGAATCCCACAAACTATTGTCTCGGATCAGGACCATCAATTTCTCAGGGAATTCTGGTCGAGCCTCTAGTCATTGTTGGACACCAAGCTCATCAAATCCATGACCTTCCACCCCGAGACAGATGGCCAAACCGAGGTCGTCAATGAAATGACTATGAATATTCTTCATATGTATAATTCAAATCACCCTTGCACATGGGATGAGAGCCTTCCCTATGTCCAACATAGCTACAACCGAGCCCTGCATAGCTCAATCGACCACAACCCCTTTCAGGTGGGGTTGGGATTCCAACCATTGGGTCCCATAGATGTTTCACTTCCCCTTGCAGTCACCTCAACCGACTCGTCTCCTACTCCAATTGAAGCTGACAAAACCACCCGATTCATTGAGCGGATCCAACACATCCACCAACAAGTTCAGGATATCCTACAGAAGTCCAATGACAAGTACGAGCAATGCCATAATCAACATCAGGTGCCACATATGTTTCAGGTGGGCGATAAATTTTGGTTGCACTTGCAGAAAGAATGCCTTACAGTACCCCATTGGAAGCTTCACCCACTCCATTATGGGTCGTACTTCATCACCAAGTTAGTGGGGGATAATTATTTTGAGCTCAACATTCCTCCTTTCCTTGGCCTACACCTAGTGTTCAACGTGGATCTCCTTCGCCCTTATTTTCCACCATTATTGGACACCTCAGATGTAGCAGAGTAACTGACAACAAAATACCTCAACCCCAACTACATACAATAGGAATCCAATGATCAAATTGTGGACACACGTATCAAGGGCACTCAACAACAAAGGATCCATCTTTATCGAGTCATCAAAGTAGGGAAACTCCTGCACCAAGGCAAGTCGATCACCCGGGGCCAAATTCAACAGAAATTTCCTCATCTGATGGGGAAACTCAATGCAATGGAGAAAATTTATTCCTAAGGAGGGAGGATTGATCCAGGTTGATATCGATGGCCATCCACCTCTTCCAACTGGATCAAAACAATTTTCTAACAATTTTGGCAATTTACTATTTTTAGCAGTTTTAACTTCCAGGGCCATTTTGAGGGCCTAAATGAAGGTTTTTCGGGATCGAGATTATCAATGATACTTGAAGGCATGCTTTAGCCCCCAAAATTAATCCCCTCGATGATACATTTCCAAGGGTCTATCATACGCCTAAAACAGAGATCATATGCAAAGGTTACGACCCAGGGAAGTTGATGTACTAACTTACCCAAACGGGGCCGACATGAATTTTGACACTTCATCTCCTAGGGTTAGGTTTTTGGATGTATAGGGATTTTGTAATTCTTGTTTAATTTAAAAATTCCCTCACAACCTCATTGTAATCATCTTATTGCGAATGACCACAACCGTCACATCTCTTCTCAGAGCTAAGCCGCCACCATTCCAGCAAGTTTGCTTCCGCAACATTTTATAGTTTCATCTTATTTTCTTATTGAATAGAAAACCAATTTTACTGTATATCTGGTATTTTGTGTTAAGCACCTATTAATAATTTGTAGTCATTTTGTTCTTCTCATAAAATCCAGATCAAGTGAACTGTGAGATTTTCAACCTTGGGCATAGTTTCACGTGTGCATGTTGACACTCCCAATCGTTTTGAGTCTTCTGTAGGAAGGAGTCTGTTAAGCTCAGGAGAGGTAGAAAATGTATGGATGGGCTCTATAGAAGGCGAGCAGAGGCTGAGAACCTCTTAAGTTCTAGAGTTGATGAATGAGTGCAAGGGGTGTGCGAAATAATTCTTCCAAGTGTTAATTTCAAGAGAAAGAGAGAAAAGCTCTTAAGCCTTTCAGAGCTAACAAAGCTCAGGAGGAATAGATAACAAAGTATCGAAAGGGAAGGTTCCATTTCTTGGAATACGAACAAAAAAGATATTTTCAGGAGGAGCCAAGGTTTGTTGTGACCGTTGGATGTGGGAAAGAACGTAGGAGTTAACCCCTTGAGTCCTTCAGACTTCATGAGTTCGACGAATTGAGCGAGTTCGTCGTAAGGGAGGTAAAATCCCTAAAGACCCGAAGTCCTGAAGTTAATCTGGGCCTTAGATATGAGGATGACCGGGAGCCATCCCGACCATCAAATCTATGAGGTAGTCAGTCCAACATTGATTGCTTCGGGAAAATAGAAGCTTAGTAACTCTAAAACTCCCGAAGAACGAAATAGTGAAGTAATGTGGACCGTGGATCTATGGATCCTTCGAGACCCCTATTGATCATTTGATTGAAGGAATGTGGCTATTACGTCGATAGTCCGTGGGGACCTATGTGTCGAGTGACGACGATGCCAAGTGTCCCACTCGGAGTGGCACACACTGGGGTATTAAGATACGGTTAGCCATGAGTTCCTTTGGAAAAACGCGGAGCGACGAAGTCCATCTGCACCGTTGATATGAGAGAGAGGATACATTGTGGAAATCCATCGACTTTGGGTGAAATTACTCTGGGAGAAAATAAGTGTGGAGAGGTTGAACCTCTCGAAGCCCAAAGAGCCGAAGTGATTTGCATTCGTCGATCTGTGAGAGACATGTGTCGACAGATCATCGAGTTTAGGTGAAATCAATCTGGCAGAAAAGGGGATGTGTTGAACACAAACTTTTGAAGGCTGCAGAGTCGACATTCATCTGAGCCACCTGTCAGCTGAGGATAGGTGTCAGTATATCTTCCATTTCAGGAGATAACCACTTCAGAGGAAAGTGGGGTCATGCGAGTTGAGAACTCCCGAAGTAAATCGTGACCGTCGATTTGAGAGAGACACGCATAGACAGATGATCAAATTTGTGTGAAATCAGTCCGAAAGAAAGCGAGTGGGGAGAGGTTGAAACTCCCGAAGCCCGAAGAGCCAAAGTAATTTATAGCCTTCGATCTGCGGAAGACTGTTGGTTGTGGAGCCTCATTATCTTCCTGATTTAGAGGTCTTTTACTTTCAGCCGTGTTTATACCCCATGAAGTATTTACACCCTAGAAGTATGTACACTCTTCCACGCAAGGGAGTGCAGAGGGGGGATACCCCCTCTGCAGGGTCCAGGGGGGCTATCCCCCCGGCTGGGGGGTCTGGGGGAAAGCGGGCCCCCAGCAAGGGTTCGGGGGTGAATTCCTCGAAGCAAAAATTTCCTTGTAAAAGTATATTGTAATTTCATTGTAAATATGGACCATTCATTATAAGGTCGCAGATCTAACAAAATAGATTATGTTAGGGTTTTTTGCCATAGAAGGCAACCCTCTTTTATGAGGGAAATGTATTGCGGCTATGTAGGTTGGCAAATATTGTATTCTAAGAGAGTTGACTGTGAGAGAAAGAAGAGGAAGTTACAAAGGGTTTTGCTATAGGTTGTATCCCTTCATTTTGATGGATAATAATAAAGAAAGGACCTGGAAATTTCTCTCGTGGACGTAGCCCACACTGGGTGAACCACGTAAATTTGTGTCTCTCTTGTATTGTGTATGTTATGTGTTTTATTTCTGCATTTGTTTTATTTTATTGCTCCGCTGTCCTTTTTTTCTAACAACTGGTATCAGAGCGTAAGGTAACTCACAGGAAAAGAGGGTTCCTGGTTCGAGTGGGAGAAATGTCGAAAGATGGAGAGTTTAGGGTCGAGAAATTTAATGCCCAAAACTACAAGTTATGGAAGATGCAGATGGAAGATTATTTATATCAGAAGGATCTATTCCTACCATTGAGCAGAGTAACAAAGAAGCCAACGGCCATGAAGGACGAAGAATGGGAGATTCTTGACAGAAAGGCTCTAGGAACAATACGTCTGAGCGTGGAAGTGTTGATGGCTTTCAGTATCTCGAAAGAAAAGACAACGAAGGGTTTGATGGATGCATTGGCCAAATTGTATGAAAAACCCTCGGAGTCCAATAAGGTATTTCTAATGAAGAGATTATTTAATATGAAGATGTCGGAAGGTGGGTCTGTTGCAGATCATTTAAATGAATTTAATATGGTTACTAATCAACTAAGTTCTATAAAAGTGGACTTTGATGATGAGGTTAGGCCTCTTCTAATCTTGTGCTCATTGCCAAAAACCTGGAATGGCTTGGTCATGGCTGTAAGTAACTCTGTCTCTGGTTCAAATACTTTAAAATTTGATGATGTTGTTGGTGTTGTCCTTAGTGAGTAAATGCGATGGAAAAGCACAGGTGAGACATCAGGTAATGTGTTGAACATGGAGAACAGGGGAAGACAAAAGGATGGAGGAAAGGGCTCAAGGAAATGTGGGAATTCTAGGAAGGGAAGATCCAAATCTAGACTTGGAAAGATAGAGTGCTAGAAATGTGGGAAGAAAGGACATCTGAAGAAAGACTGCAGAGCTCCAAAGAAACAAAGAGATGGACAATAGGAGAGAAATCAGGAAGCAAATGTAATAGGTGATGTGTTACAAGATGCTTTGATTCTTTCGGTAGATAATATTTTTGAGTCTTGGGTAGTAGATTCAGTGGCTTCATTTCATGCCACACCCCATAGGAAACATTTTATAGATTATGTTCAAAGTGATTTTGGACAGGTTCATTTGGGTGATGATGCACCATGCAAAATTGTTGGAATGGGAAAGGTAATAATAAAACAAAGAAATGGAAACCAATGGTTGTTGAAAGAGGTAACACATATTCCAGATTTAAGGAAAATTCTAATTTCGACAGGGAAGTTGGCAAGTGAAGGTTGTATATCCATATTTACAGATAAGACATGGAAGGTCATCAAAGGATCATGGGTGATAGAGAAAGGAGAGAAGGTAGGTACATTGTATTTATGTACTGGTAATACTGACTCTTCTATATCTTTAGCTTCTATAGGAGTGGATACAACACTGTGGCATCATAGGCTGGGACACATGAGTGAGAAGGGTATGCAGATACTTCAAAAAATAATTTTGTTCCCGGATCTTAAACAAATTGATTTGGACTTCTGTGAGCATTGTGTTTATGGAAAACAAAAGAGAGTTAGATTTCTCAGAGTCGGAAAAGAAAAGAAGAATGAAAGGTTAGAGCTTGTGCATACAGATGTATGGGGACTAGCTTAGGTATCATCTCTTGGTGTCTCTCATTATTATGTTACTTTTATTGATGATGCAACTAGAAAAATTTGGGTTTATTGAATTTGACAAAAATCTGATGTTTTTGATACTTTTAAGAAATGGAAAGCTTTAGTTGAGAATGAGACAGAAATTTTTTTGAAGTGTCTCAGATCAGATAATGGAGGTGAATATTGCAGTAAGGATTTTTATGATTACTATTCATACCATGAGATTCGTAGAGAGAATAAAGTTCTACAAACACGACAAGAAAATGGTGTGTCAGAAAGGATGAACAGGACAATCATGCAGCGTGCAAGGAGTATGAGATTGCATGCTGGTTTGCCCTTACAGTTTTGGGAAGATGCTGTAAATACTGTTGTTTACTTAATAAATAGAGGACCTTCAAGATATTTGAATGGTAGAATTCCAGAGGAGGAATGGATAGGAAAAAAGGTAAACTATTCTTTTTTGAAAAGTTTCGGTTGTGAAGCATTTGTCCATATTGATAAAGAAAATAGAACAAAGCTTGAGCCAAAATCCAAGAAGTGTACCTGTATTGGATATGGTGTTAATGATTTTGGTTATCGCTTATGGGATTATGAAAATAAAAAAATCATTAGGAGTAGAGATATCATATTCAATGAAAAGGTCATGTACAAAGATCAGTTGTAGGGAAAGAAACAAAAAACAAAAAAACAAGAATACCCAGTGCTTGATGAGATCACTAAAAAAGAAATTCCAAAGGAACCTGAAAATCAAAATGTACAACAGCAGGAGCAACAGGTACCTCAAACACCTAGAAGTATTGTTAGAAGATCTACCAGGCTAAGTATACCCCCTGAATGATACTCTCCTTCATTATATTATTTATTGTTGACTAATTCTGGTGAACCGGAATGTTATGAAGAGGCAATGCAGGTAGACACCAAAAAGAAGTGGGAGCAAGGCATGAAAGAGGAAATGGATTGCTTAGAAAATAACCAGACTTGGGACTTGGTTTAGTTGCCTACAGGAAAAAGAGCATTGCAGAATAAATGGGTTTACAAGTTGAAGGAAGAAGATGGAGGAGAAAAGAGGTACAAGGCTAGACTTGTTGTAAAGGGGTTTTCACAAAAGAAAGGTATAGATTTTGATGAAATATTTTCTCCTGTTATTAAAATGACTTCAATTAGAACTATTTTAAGTCTTGTGGTAGTAGAAGATTTTCATCTTGAAGAGTTATATGTAAAAACAACTTTTCTCCATGGGGATTTTGAGGAAGATATTTATATGCAACAGACACAGGGGTATGAGGTCAAAGGGAAGGAGAATTTGGTATGCAGGTTGAAGAAGAGCTTATATGGTCTAAAACAAGCTCCAAGGCAGTGGTATCTGAAGTTTGACAGGTTTATGACAGAACAGGGTTATAATAGATATAATTCTGATCACTGTGTTTATTTTAAAAGGCTAGAAAATGGAAGCTATATTATCTTGCTATTGTATGTAGATGACATGCTTGTTGCAGGGTCTAATATGCAGGATATAAATGTGCTCAAGAATAAATTAGCCAATTCATTTGCGATGAAGGATTTGGGTGATGCAAATAAAATCCTTGGTATGAGAATAACAAGAGACAAGAAAAATCGCAAACTGGCATTATCTCAGGGTGAGTACACAGAGAAGGTGTTGGAAAGGTTTAGAATGCAGAATGCAAAACTAGTTAGTACACCTTTGGCCAGCCATTTCAAATTAACTAAGGAAATGTGTCCCAAGACACAGGAGGAGATAGAATACATGTCCAGGTTCCCATATTCATCAACAGTTGGCATCTTGATGTATGCAATGGTTTGCACAAGACCAGATATTGCACATGCAGTGGGAGTTGTGAGCAAGTATATGAACAATCCAGGTAAAGAACATTGGGAGGAAGTAAAGTGGATTCTCAGGTATTTGAGAGGTACTACTACACATGCATTATGTTTTGGAGGTTTAGCCACTTTTCTACGGGGATATGTTGATTCAGATATGGCAGGTGATAAAGATAGCAGGAGGAGCACCACAGGGTATGTTTTTACTATAGGTGGAACAACAGTAAGTTGGATTTCGAAACTGTAAAATGTTGTTGCACTTTCAACAACAGAGGCAGAGTATGTTGCTACTACATAGGCTAGTAAAGAGATGATTTGGTTACAAAGGTTTATGGAGGAATTGAGAAAGAAGCAGTAGAACAACAAGTTGTATTGTGACAGTCAGAATGCCATTCACCTTGCAAAGAACTCAGCCTTCCATTCGAAGACCAAGCATATACAGTTGAGGTAACACTTCATACGATCCACCTTGGAGGATGGACAATTGAAGCTGGAAAAGATACACACTAGCCAGAATCCTGCAGACATGTTAACAAAGGGAGTAACCACAGAGAAACTAATTTCTTGCTCAGTTTCAGTTGGTCTTCAAGAATGAAGATGAAGACCAGAAATTTGCCAGGTCCAAGAAGGTTCAGAGTTCAACATATACAACAGTGGTGGAGTTGTTGAGATCAGTATCCAAGTGGAACATTGTTGGTTGTGGAGCCTAATTATCTTCCTCATTTAGAAATCTTTTACTTTTAGTTGTGTTTATAGCCCATGAAGTATTTAGACCCCAGAAGTATGTACACTCTTCCACACGGGGGAGTGCAGAGGGGGGATACCCCCTCTGCGGGGTCCGAGGGGGCTATCCCCCCGGTTGGGGGGTCTGGGGGTAAGCGGGCCCCCAACAGGGGTTCAGGGGTGAAGCCCCTGAAGGAAAAATTTCCTTGTAAATGTATATTGTAATTTCATTGTAAATCTGGATGGTTCATTATAAGGTCACATATCTAACGATAGAGATTATGTTTTTTTTTTCCTAGAAGGAAACCCTCTTTTATGAGGGAAATGTATTGCGGCTATTTAGGTTGGCAAGTATTGTATTCTAAGAGAGGAGACTGTGAGAGAAAGAAGAGGAAGTTACAACGGGTTTTGTTGTAGGTTGTATCCCTTCATTTTGCTGGATAATAATAAAGAAAGGACCTGACAATTTCTCTGGTGGACGTAGCCCACACTGGGTGAAATATGTAAATCTATGTCTCTCTTGTATTATGTATCTTCTGTGTTTTATTTCCACATTTTTTATATTTTATTGCTCCGCGGTACTGTTTTTGTAACAAAGACATGCATCAATAGATTGTGTACCTCGTAAGCGGGGAGAAGAAAATGTAGATTAGAGAGACGCCCGAAGTGGATCCCCATCGCCAAATGAGAGTGACGCGTGTTGCACAATCCTTAACTTTGGAAGAAAACACTCCGAAAGAAAAGTTGGTGTGAGCATCCGGGACTCTCGAACGCTGAAGTCCCTAAGTGGATTTGAGTTGTTGATTTAGATGGATGCATGGCACTCGATCTATGACTTCGGGTATAGATTACTTCGGAGAGAAAAAGTGTAGAAATGTTTGAAACTTCCGAACACCGAAGTCCCGAAGTAAATCAGGGTCGTCGAAATATTTGAGGACACACGACGTGAGATCACGAACTTTGAAGGTTTTCAACTTTAGAGGATTTACGTGGTAGTCTTCTTGGCACTTGATGTCTTGGCGTCTAGTCATAACCCGTGGTCATATGCAAGTATAGGGGGATGAAAGAACTCAAAGAACTTGGGAGAGGATATCTGCCCACTCTGATCTTGTTTCAGAGCATGGAGAAAGTGGCTGGAAAGTTCTGAAAGAGAAGAATGGAATAGAGATCCCGAATGAGGGTATTGATTCTTCTAAGAAGAGCGAAAATTTGAGTCCCCACCGTGGGTGTGTTACACCAAGGCTGAAGAGAGATCACCTGCAGATTGTTTTCATTAGAAAACCAATCAATAATAACTTTGGAATCACCCACTAGTTGTAACCTTGTTACCTTTTTAAAGCAATCAAAATATAAGATGCACCACAACGCTAGTAGTTCACCCCTACTAGTAGTTCCTCTACCACAATTCATCTTTAGTCTGAAAGTGCCTTCAATTGGACATTTTAAAACAGCTCTGACCCCACATTTCCCCCCCTTGTCTTGTGAGGCACCGTAAAAAGACCCCACTACCAAATCCTAATAAAGTAAATGAGGTCTTTCAACCCTGCACAACTTAGATGAAGTTGACCTTTTTATTTCTCCCAAATCCTRTAAAATAATGTTGCAAACTCTAATCAGATTCGGTGGATGATCTTCAAAGATAACTAGATTTCTATGCTTCCAAACCTCCCAACAAATGAAACATGGGAGTTCTTTCCAACTTACTTCCTTTCCGATCCAATTTTGAAAGAATCCAACAATCTGTTCACCCTCCCAGAAAAAAGTTAGTTTTAAATCCTTGATAATTTAAACCCATATATCTTTGGTAAAACTACAATCCATAAAGAGATAATCCATAAAGAGATGATGTACATTTTCTTCATCAATCCCACAAAGAACACATATGCTAAGCCCATTCAAACCTCTTTTGATCAGGTTCTCCCATGTAAGAATTCTCTCTTCAAGCATAAGCCAAATAAAAAGTTTGACTTTTAGTGGGAGCTGCCAAGTCCAGAGATCTACATGCAAGTAATTTGGTTCCACCCCCACAGTCTCTAACATTTGAACTTCATAAGCTTTTTTTGCATTCGCATGTCCACCTGTTGTATCCCAAGACCATAATAAAGTGTCTTTATCACTATTTAGATCAAACCCCGAACCTACAAGCCCCTTTATAAAATTATTCCATTCCTCTATTTGTTCCCCAACCAGCCCCAACATCTCAGCCTTTTTCCAGCTACTATGTCTTGTGTTCTCCACGTTACGTGTCCCAGCTTGTGCCAAATATTCTATACCTTTTTCCTTTAGAAAAAAAATAAGATTCTTTGACAACTTGTAGTAAGTATGGGACCCAACCATTGGATCAACTCCAATTCTAATATCCCTCCCATTTCGAGGTTTCCACACCATCCAATCAATTAAGATAGTTATAGAAGAGGTAAGTGCTCTCAGATATTTGAAACTCCATCCCAATTTTTCTTACCTTCTCTAAACCACTCAATGACAATTTTCATTTTAATGTATTTTTTAATTATCACCGCATGCCAAAGACAAGGTATCATGAGACACCTCCAGAAATTTTTCGCAAATAAGACTTTTACATAAGAAAAAATATATTTCCCTACAATTATCAAACTATAAAATTCCTATAAAATATTTAATTTTACATCAAATTTAATACACATTTTGATGAAATATATTTTATTATTTTCTTATATTTTATGATGAATAGTCTAAATTTAAACTGCGGTTAAGTTAATAGTTAATGATGAAAAATACCATATTTATACCCACAATTAACATTTTTTTATCAACTTTCAACCCTGCAGGACCATCTTGACACATACCGTAATCCAAAGAAAAACAAAGTTTAAAATATGATAACA
>ML789817.1:288628-301599 GCA_009831015.1 Picea engelmannii
CTCTCATTTCGTGCCGAAAATAATCCAGATCAGATGAACCCCTTCGAAGTACTATATGACATAAAGTGTACGACTCCAATTAGCTGGGATAACCCAGTTGACAGAATCATGGTGGGACTAGAAATTCTCCAGGAAATGGAGAGCATGGTAATAAAAGTACAATAGAATTTAAAAGAAGCACATGACAGACAAAAAAGTTACGCGGACCTGAAAAGAAGACACTAGGAATTTCAAGTTGGAGATCACATTTATTTAAAATTCAAAGCCAGAAGAAGTTCACTAAAGCTAGGAAATTGTTCCAATTTGGCACCCAGGTTTTGTGGCCCTTTCGAGATCTTAGCTCGAATTGGACCCGTGGCATATCAACTTGCACTTCCTGCAAATCTGAAAATCATATTGTATTTCATGTTTCTTTGTTAAAAAATTATGTTCATGATTCTAGTCACATGATCGATTGGAACATGGTGCAGGTGGAACCAGAAGGTGAGTTCCAAGTGGAACCTCTGCGCATTTTGGATAGGAGAGAAATAACACTACATAATAGAGTCGTCGCCCAGGTAAAAGTGCAATGGAATCACTTTAGTCTTGAAGAGACCACTTGGAATTGCAAGGAGAATTGTAGAAATCTCATCCAACCCTGTTCTGAGAAAGGAATGAACACTGAGGATAGTGTTGTATTGAAGGGGTAAAGGATGTAATATACCCCCAAAATAAGTTATTATTGAAGTCTGAAAGTACTTAGGAATCTATTTCCATTTTTGCTAAATTTGAAATTGGAAAATTATTGCCATTTATGACAATTCTGATTTTAGAATTCAGTTAATTGTAATTTATTATCATGACTGTTGGGAAAATATTTGATTTTCCCAACCAACTGTTTGACTATGAAACTTGTAAGAAACAAATATTTTTATATTTATTGCTCAGAGACAAATGGAACAACCAGGTTAAAATCAACTAACCATGACTCCATGAGTGGGGAACATGTTGGAACTACCTCAGGGCTAAATGTTACAAGTGGAAAATCAGGAATTTGGCCATTGGAAGCCCCTAAAAATCAGGGATTTGTAAATCTACGAAAATTCCCAAGGGGAAAATACCTAGGCACAAGATTCTTTTTCATATATCGTATATGGGAGGAGGCAGGACGTTGCCGAGTATTCTAGGAAAAATAATATCATTTGATGTTATGAGGACTGCTTTCTAAGTGTGAGGCAAGGAGAAGTTTTATGAAACTGAAGAAGGACTATACCTAAGGAGGAGTTCTAGAGTTCACCGTAATGGATTCATGGTCTGGATAGGGGGTGAACGAAGCAAGTATATTGGTTGTTCTGTTCTAAGGTTGAGAGGAACTTGACTGTTTCATTTTTTGTTCGACAATTTGTTCAGGTATGTCCATCTACTCTTTCCCTGATCGAATGTTATTTTGATTAAATGGATGATAGAATACATCTATTTAATTCTATATGAATTTTGTTGTTGATTAAATTGCTAATCGAATGGAATAAATTGTAGGATAAACCCTTACAATTTAATTGTATCTGTTGAGTAAATTTATATGTGTGTTATCTGTGAATGGAGATGAATTGTGTAAATATATTGAAAGATACATCTAAGTTAAATGAAATCAATACTGTATTAATTCTAACATCACATGCATATGATTATGTGCGTATAGGTAATCAAACTAAGGAATTTTAGCAGGTCAAAAAATGTTAAATATAATTATGGAAGCATATATATATATATATATATATATATGTATGTATGTATGTATGTATACATATTGCTACCTACACAGAGTTTTAGAGTTATATAAGCATCTAATACACATAAACTAATTTGGTTATCACATAACTTGCAGATTCAAGTTTCCCATTGAATCTGACTACTTTAAGAAAGTAGATAGTTAAGGTCTGTATCATTACAATAACGCAAGAGTAAAGATTAAGTGACATGAAAATATATAAAACATAACTCCATTTTCAGAGTCAGATCAATACTTAAATGAGCATTTAAACTCTACACAACACTGCGATTCATAACTTTTAAATAGTGAATCTCATTGCATTATGGGGTATTCCCCCTTTGTTCCTTATTTAATGGTTATAGATATGAATAACCAACCTTCTATAGGAGCCAGTATAAAATTCCCATGATAATATTAATGTAGGAAAAAATCATAGCATTAAAATAGAACCTGGGTTTTTTTTCTTAAAACGTTGTAAAATGGAACTCGAGTACCTCTTCACACAAAGGCATTGTCTGGAATCCAGGGAGTCTGAATGTTAATAGTCCTACAGGAGAAGACCAAGAACATCAGTGACAGAGTTATGCAAATAAATGAATGAAAATTAGATATCAAGGGTAGAGTATTATCCAAAAAGGATTTTCCAAGAAATTAAAGCTTTGCAGTGTTAACACACGAACATTCACTTAGCTTGAAGGTGATGCGGGGCTCCTTGTTCCATCTTCGGCGCTGAGTGAATGGTCCATAACCAGAGGGGAGAAGTGGATTTTGAAATGGTTGATAGGTACCCTTGCCACATAAACAAGGGTCCCATCATTAGTTTTGCAACCAAAATTGAATATCCAGTTGTTTAGAATGTATCAACAATTAAACATTATTAGACATGCAACATGTATAAAGCATAAATGGAATTTTAAAGAAAACACACAATATAAACCATGATCTACAGAGTTACCTGACTCAGACCACAATTAATATTTCGATACTCGTTATCATAATTAATTAAAAAATTACATTTGAAAATTAGGAAAAGTGAAATCCCAAATAATGTTCTGGATAGTTGAAGTTCTCATTCATAGACGCGAATTAAAAGAAATAAATACAAAAAGAACATCTAATTTTTACAGAACAAAAAGTGAGGGCAAACCCTTGAATGTATCTAAGACTTTGGAAGGAATCTATAGGATGGAAGCCTAAAATGGTATGCAATTACAAAAGGGTAAAAAGAGTTGTTTTGTTAAAATAAAAAGAAAACCTTATACAATAGTAAGAATTTCTCACTGGAGCCACAAGAATTTATTTATGACTTCACAAATTTAATCCGAAAAATGCAAAATATTCACAACATGTGAGAGGCAAAAACCGATAGCACGAAGATTTAATACTAAATCAAACCGAGTATTAAAAATGAATCCTTACTTACAAAGAATGTAGTAAACAAATGAATAATTAAATGGGAAAGTTTAAATAATAGAATAGAGGCCTCATCTTGAATGGTGACCTTACAAATGGCAAGAATATTATAACGGAACACACAAAAAAGTTGGCTATGGATTTCTCTATAGAAACACCTACGTTGAATTCATTGGGGTTGCATTAATTGGTTTCCAACCACAGAGGAGATCGACGGTAAACATACCTTGAATATTTCCACAAAAATTACAAGTCTACCTTATTAAAGAGATGAGGGAGGACAAAACCTAATAGTATTATGGGATCTCTAGAGTTTTCTAGAAAACTAAAAGGAAACTACCTGTGTCAAATGGATTACAATAGTGAAACCCTTTATTTGTGAATGACTATCCTCATGGGAGAGATAGTAAAGTAAGTCGCCATGAACATAAATGTGTATGGGTAGTAGTATTCCAAAAGGGAAGATTTTTGAGATTTGGGATGAGAGCCTTCGCTATGTCCAACATAGCTACAACCGATCCTTGCATAGCTCAATCAACCACAACCCCTTTCAGGTGGGGTTGGGATTCCAACCATCGGGTCCCATAGATGTTTCACTTCCCTTTGCAATCACCTCAACCGACTCCTCTCCTTCTCCAATTGAAGTTGAAAAAGCCACCCGATTCATTGAACAGATCCAACACATCCACCAACATGCTCAGAATATCCTACAGAAGTCCAATGATAAGTACAAGTAGCGCTAGATCAACATCAGGTGCCACATAAGTTTCAGGTGGGCGATAAAGTTTGGTTGCACTTGCAGAAAGAATGCCTTATAGTACCCCATTGGAAGCTTCGCCCACTCCATTATGGGCCATACTTCATCACCAAGGTCGTGGGGGATAATTCTTTTAATCTCAACATTCCTTCTTTCCTTGGCCTGCACCTAGTGTTCAACGTGGATCTCCTTCGCCCCTATTTTCCACCATTATTGGACACCTTAGACGTAGCAGACTAGCTGACACCAAAAGAGCTCAACCCCGACTGCATACAATAGGAATCCAATGATCAGATTGTGGACACGCGTATCAAGGGAACTCAACAACAAAGGATCCATCTTTATTGAGTCATCAAAGTAGGGAAACTCCTGCACCAAGGCAAGTGGATCACCCGGGGCCAAATTCAACAGAAATTTCCTCATCTGATGGGGAAAATCAATGCAATGGAGAAAATTTCTTCCTAAGGAGGGAGGATTGATCCAAGTTGATATCGGTGGCCACCCACCTCTTCCAACTAGCTCAAAACAATTTTCTGACAATTTTGGCAATTTATTTTTTTTAGTAGTTTTAACTTCCAGGGCCATTTTGAGGGCCTAAATGAAGGTTTTTCGGGATCGAGATTCTCAATGATATTTGAAGGAATGCTTGAGCCTCCAAAATGAATCCCCTCGATGATACATTTCCAAGGGGCTATCATAGGCCTAAAATGGAGATCATATGCAAAAGTTACAACCCCGGGAAGTTGATGTACTAACTTACCCAAACGGGGCCGACATGAATTTTGACACTTCATCTCCTAGGGTTAGGTTTTTGGATGTATAAGGTTTTTGGAATTCTTGTTTATGGTAAAAATGCCTTCAGAGCCTCATTGTAATCATCTTATTGCAATTGAGCGCAACCGTCACATCTCTTCTCAGAGATAAGCCGCCACCATTCCAACAAGCTTGTTTCCGCTGCATTTTACAGTTTCATCTTATTTTCTTATTGAATAGAAAACCAATTTTATTGTATCTCTGTTATTTTGTGTTAAACACTTGTTAATAATTTGTAGTCATTTTGTTCTTCTCATAAAATCCAGATCAAGTGAACTGTGAGATTTTCAACCTTGGGCATAGTTTCACGTGTGCATGTCGACACTCCGAGTCATTTTGAGTTTTCTGGAGGAAGGAGTCTGTTAAGCTCAGGAGAGCTAGTGCACATATGCACAGGCTCTCTATGAGGTGACCAGAGACTAAGAACCTCGTAAGTTCTAGAGTTGATGAATGAGTGCAAGGGGTGTGCGAAATAATTCTTCCAAGTGTAAATTTCAAGAGAAAGAGAGAAAATCTCTTAATCCTTTCAGAGCTAACAAATCTCAGGAAGAATAGAGATATTAAAGTATCGAAAGGGAAGGTTCCATTACTTGGAATATGAACAAACGATTTCTTTTCGGGAGGAGCCAAGGTTTTTGGTGATCGTTGGATGTGGGAAAGAACGTAGGAGTTAACCCCTTGAGTCCTTCAGACTTCATGAGTTCGACGAATTGAGCGAGTTCGTCGTAAGGGAGGTAAAATCCCCAAAGACCCGAAGTCTTGAAGTTAATCTGGGCCTTAGATATGAGGATGACCAGGAGCCATCCCGACCATCAAATCTATGAGGTAGTCAGTCCGACATTGACTGCTTCGGGAGAATAGAGGCTTAGTAACTCTAAAATTCCCAAAGAATGAAGTAGTGAAGTAATGTGGATCGTGGATCTATGGATCCTTCGAGACCCCTATTGTTCATTTGATTGAAGGAATGTGGCTATTACATCGAGAGTCTGTGGGGACCTATGTGTCGAGTGACAACGATTCCAGGTGTACCACTCGGAGTGGCACACACTGGGGTATTAAGATATGGTTAGCCATGAGTTCCTTTGGAAAAATGCAGAGCGATGAAGTCCATATGTACCGTTGATATGAGAGAGAGGATACATGGTGGAAATCCGTCGACTTGATGTGAAATTACTCTGGGAGAAAATGAGTGTGGAGAGGTTGAACCTCTCAAAGCCCAAAGAGCCAAAGTGATTTGCATTCGTCGATCTATGGGAGACACGCGTCGACAGATCGTCAAGTTCAGGTGAAATCACTCTGGGAGAAAAGGGGATGTGTTGAACAAGAACTTTTGAAGGCTGCAGAGTCGACGTTCATCTCAGCCGTCTGTCAGCTAAGGATAGGTGTCAACATATCTTCCATTTCGGGAGATAACCACTTTAGAGGAAAGTGGGGTCACGCGAGTTGAGAACTTCCAAATTAAATCGTGACCATCGATTTGAGAGAGACATGCATAAATAGATCATCCACTTTGTGTGAAATCACTCCGGGAGAAAGCGAGTGGGGAGAGGTTGAAATTCCCGATGCCTAAAGAGCCGAAGTAAATTATAGCCTTCGATCTGCGGAAGACATGCATCAATAGATTGTGTACTTCGTAATTGGGGAGAAGGAAATGCAGAGCAGAGAGACGCTCGAAGTGGATCCCCATCATCGAATGAGAGGGACGCGTGTCGCACGATCCTTAACATTTGAAGAAAACACTCTAGAAGAAAAGTTGGTGTGAGCATCCAGGACTCCCGAACGCTGAAGTCCCTAAGTGGATTTGAGTTGTTGATTTAGATGGACGCGTGGCACTCGATCTATGACTTTGGGTATAGATTTCTTCAGAGAGAAAAAGTGTAAAAATGTTTGAAAATCCCGAACGCCAAAGTCCCGAAGTAAATCAGGGTCGTCGAAATATTTGAGGACACGCAGCGTCAGATCACAAACTTTGAAGGTTTTCCACTTTAGAGGATTTGCGTGGTAGTTGTCTTGGCTCTTGTTGTGTTGGCGTCTAGTCATAACCCATGGTCATATGCAAGTATAGGGGGATGAAAGAACTCGAAGAACTTGGGAGAGGATATCTGCCCACTTTGATCTCATTTCAGAGCATGGAGAACGTGGCTGGAAAGTTCTGTAAGAGAAGAATGTAATAGATACCCCGAATGAGGGTATTGATTCTTCTAAGAAGAGAGAAAATTTGAGTCACCACCGTTGGTGTGTTACACCAAGGCTGAAGAGAGACCACCTGCAGATTGTTTTCATTAGAAAACCAATCAATAATAACTTTGGAATCACCCACTAGTTGTAACCTTGTTACCTTTTTAAAGAAAGAAAAATATAAGATTCACCACAAAGCTAGTAGTTCACCCCTACTGCTAGTTCCTCTACCACAATTCATCTTTAGTCTGAAAGTGCCTTTAATTGGACATTTTAAAACAGCTCCGACCCCACATTTCCCCCCCTTGTCTTATGAGGCACCATAAAAAGACCCCACTGCGAAATCCTAATAAAGTAAAGGAGGTCTTTCAAACCTACACAACTTATATGAAGTTGACCTTTTTATTTCTCCCAAATCCTATAAAATAGTGTTGCAAACTCTAATCAGATTCGACGGATGATCTTCAAAGATAACTAGATTTCTATGCTTCCAAACCTCCCAACAAATGAAACATGGGAGTTCTTTCCAACTTATTTCCTTTCTGATCCAATTTTGAAAGAATCCAACAATTTGTTCACCCTCCCAGAAAAAAGTTAGTTTTAAATCCTTGATAATTTTAACCCATATCTCTTTGCTAAAACTACAATCCACAAAGAGATGATGCACATTTTCTTCATCAATCCCACAAAGAACACATATGCTAGGCCCATTCAAACCTCTTTTGATCAGGTTCTCCCATGTAAGAATTCTCTCTTCAAGCATAATCCAAATAAAAAGTTTGACTTTTAGTGGGAGTTTCCAAGTCCAGAGATCTACATACAAGTAATTTGATTCCACCTCCACAGTCTCCAACATTTGAATTTCATAAGTTTTTTTGCATTCACATGTCCACCTGTTGTATCCCAAGACCATAATAAGGTGTCTTTATCACTATTTAGATCAAACCCCAAACCTACAAGCCCCTTTATAAAATTACTCCATTCCTCTATTTATTCCCCAACCAACCCCAACATCTCATCCTTTTTCCAGCTACTATGTCTTGTGTTCTCCATGTTATGTGTCCCATCTTGTGCCAAATATTCTATACCATTTTCCTTTAGAAAAAAAATAAGATTCCTTGACAACTTGTAGTAAGTATGGGACCCAACCATTGGATCAACTCCAATTCTAATATCCCTCCCATTTCGAGGTTTCCACACCAACCAATCAATTAAGATAGTTATACAAGAGGTAAGTGCTCTCCAGATATTTGAAACTCCATCCCAATTTTTCTTACCTTCTCTGAACCACTCAATGACAATTTTCTTCTTAATGTATCTTTTAATTATCACCTCATACCAAAGACCAAGTATCATGAGACACCTCCACAAATTTTTCGCAACTAAGGCTTTTACAAAAGAAAAGATATATTTCCCTACAATTATCAAACCATAAAATTCCTATAAAATATTTAATTTTACATCAAATTTAATCATCATTTTGATGAAATATATTTTATTATTTTCTTATATTTTATGATGAATAATCTAAAATTAAACTACAGTTAGTTAATAGTTAATAATGAAAAATACCACATTTATACCCACAATTAACATTTTTTTTTATCAACTTTCAACCCTCCAGGACCATCTTGACACATACCGTAATCCAAAGAAAAACAAAGTTTAAAATATGATAACATGGGCGCGCAATGAAATATCTGACATTTTTTCCATCAAATTTCAACCTTGTCGGCCATCTTGAAAAATACCATATTACAGATAAAAATAAAAGTTTAAAACATAATTGACATCAAATTTCAACCCTGTCGACCATGTTGAAAAATACCATATTACAGATAAAAATAAAAGTTTAAAACATAATTGACATCGGTTAAACTATGATTAACACTGGTGAGCAGTGAAATCCATCAAATTTCAACCCTGCCGTGCCGACCGTCGTGAAATAACTCACATTTTTCCATCAAATTTCAACCCTGCCGAGTACCGTATTTCAAAGAAAAATAAAAGTGGAAGACAGATGTGATTAAGAATGGTGATCAGTCAAGCAGAAACAGCGGAACAACAGCATTCAACCCATTTCTCTCAATCATGTGTTGTCAAATCAGAAGGACTGGGAAGTCACCATTCAATCCGGAAAACAGGCTGGAAGACGATCTATCAATAATAAAGACTTTCTTCAACTTTCTTCTTCATATGCACATTCTTGGTCATCATCGAGTTTCATCTCTTATTCAGTACCAATCTCGATAATCTTTTGTTATCTCTGCAATCCTTTAAAAACTTTGGCCATATTCCATCCCTGATCCTCAACTGGACATCCCATCATTGACATGGCTAAGCTTTCAGAAGGATTGTAGAGAGAACAACAGATTAAGAAGATTGCCCAGGCTGGTGGAGAATGGTTCTTCTTCCCTGCTCTATTCAATTAATTTTTTCCCTCCTCTTATTATCAACCAAATAAACTATCCGTCCGGGTGGATAAATAATCCAGATTATTTCTAGACTGATATAACACTGTCTGTATCTTGGAGTCGGTTTTGGACTTAACATATGTTAAGTGAATTTTAAGAAAGTACTTATCCTTTAGTGTGATGGTGATTT
Organism: Picea engelmannii; assembly: GCA_009831015.1. Taxonomy (NCBI): domain Eukaryota; kingdom Viridiplantae; phylum Streptophyta; class Pinopsida; order Pinales; family Pinaceae; genus Picea; species Picea engelmannii. Next base: position 298,144 of record ML789817.1, read on the forward strand.
TGTAGGTTGTGAATCTCCCTCTTCCATTGGAGGAGAAACAAAATTATCAAATGAAGGCAGAGTTATGACCAGGTATTTGTTTTTAAGGTGACTTTTTGGGTTTGACTATACTTTCAAAATAAGATTAGTAATGGATTTTTTTAAGTGGTAAAATTTATTATATTTTATTGATAAATTGGATACATATTATTGATTTCTACAAGTTAATGCAGYAAACCACATCATCTAATATAATAACTACTATCAAAAGTTTTTGGGTCTTCTAGTGACATGCTTCTTTATTTCTGGTTTGGACTTAACACTCTATTTTATTTTAAAGTTTATTTCTTTACTTCTGGTTTGGACTCAATACGCTGTTTTACTTTGAAGCTCATGAAGTTTGTTCTTATTTTAGCAATGTTGATTTTCTCCTTTATACTACTCAAGTTTGAAGCAAACTTAGGAAACCTCTCCGTACCTAATCATAGTCATGTCTTAATGGGGAAAGACTAGCTTCTATGAAGATGAAAGGATATGGTATATTACCTTTAATTTTGAATTTATAAGTTACAAAACACTTTTGGATTTTTTCTATCTTTCTCCACAATTCTCTAGAGATGCTACAACCCTAAACATAGTGACATTTATGAGGAGGATAGGATAGGATAGGGTGTTTTGCCTTTAATTTTGAGATTATAAATTACAAAGAAAAGTTTCATCTTAACCTATAGCCACAAATCCTAAATATGTGTATGAAGTCATTTCTTCCAAGCTATAGTTTTTATACAGACAATTAGCCTAAATGATCTTTCTAAATTTAATTATCATAACCTTAATTTTGTGAGTTCTTAAAATTTTTTAATTACTTTCCTTGCCATAAAAATAATTTTATATATAAAAAAACCTATATCTGTCGCGGAGTGTAGGGGCGGACTCACTATATGCATGCACTTGAATTGAATATTATATCTGTCGCGGAAGTGGAGGGAGAGGACTCACTGTATGGATATGCTGGTAACAAAAGCTCACATAAATAAACAAACGCACCGATAGACTGGCAATTTTAGCTCTGTTCATTGTTGGTGATGTGGATCATCATTTTATTAATCTCCCCTGCCATAAATTTTGTCAACAACTCTCCAACTCCTGCATTAAATTCTTCCCTCCTTCTTCTACATTCTTCTATGTATCTCGATTCTTTTGCCAGTTAGTGTTTTGTGAAGCTTCTCCCGTCTTTAGAAATATACTCTGTTTTGTAAATGCAAGTAGTAGCTGCTGTACTCTGTTTTTCTTGAATGAATAGATGTTGAGTACTCAGTTTTATTTGGAGCGCTTGCTGGATGCTCTGTTTTCCTAAAATGCATGTATTCTATTCTGTTTTAATCACTAAGATATAAAAAACTGTTTGGGGTTCCTTCTTTTTCTGTGGGCATTTTGTAATTAGATGAGTTTGAACCAGCAAAGTGGTATCAGAGCCGTGTCCTCCTCCTCCTCAGATTCTGAAGACAAGCCATCGTTCCAGTGTGTATGCAATGAGACAACAACAAGAACTCGCTCCGAAGGCCTGATAAAGCGGGTTCGAAGCCATTTGGCTTCGGGTTTTTGAAAGACGGCGCTGAACTGGACATAGTGACGGTCATCAGTTCGATTCCCGGTGGTGGCGATTCTGGTTAAGAAAGTAAAGTGGGTGTGCTTTTCTATCGTCCTATAGGAAGGAAGTTTCATGGATCCGATTTTTTGTTATGTCTTCCCGCTGTTGCTGTGAGCTGCAATGTGCAGCAGCAGAAGAGACACGGCTGTTTGGAAAACCTAGTAGGCGGGATATTGTTTCGGCCGTGCATTTCTCAGCGCAAGAAGGGCTTCTAATTAAGGAGGGCATAATCTTTATTAGCTGTGTTTTATTTGGGGTGATGCGAGGGAAAAGTTATGCGATGCGGTTGAGGACCTTAAGCTTGACATCTTGGTAATCGACAGCAGAGGCCTTGGGCTGCTGAAAAGGGTTTTCCTTGGAAGTGTAAGTAATTATGTTATAAGCAACGCAAACTGCCATGTGACTGTTGTAAAGGATTGACAGAGATTGGAAAAGGAAATAGAGGAAGAACAGTAAAGCAGGCAAATTTTATTTAAAAAATCATGGCAGGTGCAACTGGAAGCATTTTACAACCCCAGATTCCAATTTTTAATGGCAAAAATTATGACTACTGGAGTATAAGAATGAAAACGCTGTTTTGTTCCCAGGATGTTTGGGATTTGGTTGAAAATGGGTTTCCTGAACCAGTAGACTAGAAAGCCTATCAGGCTCTTTCACAAGCTGAGAAGGATTTGTTGAAGGAAAATAAGAAGAAGGATTCCAAAGCATTGCTTTTTATTCAACAGGTAATGGAGGAATCAATTTTTCCTAAAGTAGCAGCTGCTACAAGATCAAAACAGGCATGGGAAAGTTTGCAAACATCATACCAAGGCACAAGCAAGGTAAAGACAACAAAATTACAAATGCTTAGAAGAGATTTTGAAAACCTACAAATGAAGGATACAGATTCAATAGATTCATTCTTCACTCATGCAATGGCAATAATAAATCTGCTTAGATCATATGGAGAAACCGTTGAAGATCAAAAGGTTGTAGAGAAAATACTTAGAAGCTTACCTACAAAGTTTGATCCAGTTGTAATAGCCATTGAGGAATCCAAAGATCTCACTCAGCTATCAGTAGATGAATTAATGGGATCACTCTTATCACATGAGCAAAGATTAAATCGAACAGGGACATCATCATTGGAGAGTGCATTCAAAACTCAGCTTTCATTTGGCAGAACAAGAGGAAGATCAAATTACAACAGAGGTAGAGGACGATTTACACCAAGAGGAGGAAGAGAAAATACACAATTTGAAAGCAGAAGACCAACATCAAGCCCACATGCTCATTCTACAGCAACAAGAGGAAGGGGGAGCAACCATTCTCATAGTCATCATCAAGCTGAAAGGTATGATAAATCTAACATCCAATGCCATTATTGCAAAAAGTTTGGGCATTATGCATCAGAATGTAGGAAAAAACAATATGACATGAATAAGAAAAAGGCACATTATACAAATGAAAATCAACCCAACAATGGTGAAGAAAACACCATATTGATAACATGCAATGTAGCACAAGAAAGTTCCAAAGAAGTATGGTTCCTAGATAGTGGTTGCAGTAATCACATGAGTGGAAGCAAGGAGATGTTTGAAACAATGGATGATTCAATAAAATCAGAAGTAAAATTGGGGACTAATCACCGAGTTTCAGTTATGGGAAAAGGGTCAATTAACATAAGAACTAAGCAAGGTGATGAGAAGCATATTTCAGATGTATATTATGTTCCTAGACTACAACACAATCTCATAAGCATTGGAAAACTATTGCAAAAAGGATATAGAATATACTTTGAAAATGGTGAATGTGTGATTCTAGACAAGAAACCAAGCAATAGGATA
>ML789817.1:304260-315808 GCA_009831015.1 Picea engelmannii
TAATCTCCCCTGCCATAAATTTTGTCAACAACTCTCCAACTCCCGCATTAAATTCTTCCCTCCTTCTTCTACATTCTTCTATGTATCTCGATTCTTCTGCCAGTTAGTGTTTTGTGAAGCTTCTCCCGTCTTTAGAAATATACTCTGTTTTGTAAATGCAAGTAGCAGCTGCTGTACTCTGTTTTCTTGAATGAATAGATGCTGAGTACTCTGTTTTATTTGGAGCGCATGCTGGATGCTCTGTTTTCCTAAAATGCATGTATTATGTTCTGTTTTAATCACTAAGATATAAAAAACTGTTTGGGGTTCCTTCTTTTTCTGTGGGCATTTTGTAATTAGATGAGTTTCAACCAGCATTCATATGGTTCCTGGTTAGGATTGACCATTGCCCGTTCCATTTCTTGTACATGGTACACTTACAAATAGAGCAATTAATGGCAGTTTTAGGTCTTTTCATGTACTTCATTTAGCGAGGATGGCTCTTGCGTGCTCTAGTTCTGGTACACAATAAAGTATATGCCATGATACCTTAAAATTGTTAGCTTTTCTTCATTGGTTAAACCTGGAAGGCTTGTCTTCTTGCTTATGTCCTTAAAGTCCTTCATGATAGTCGGTTGATCCAATTTTCTTTTGGTGATGATGGTTGAATTTGGATAATTGTTTTTAAATTTTTTATTGGATTTCCGATAATAAAATTGTATTTTTTATGGTTAAATTTATATTTTTTATAAATATAAATATTATATGATGTAGATGTAATTTTTAATTATTATTGAAATTTAAATAAAAAAAAATTTAATTATAACTTTGCTTTTTTATTTTTTAATTTAATTTTTTTATTGCAAAAAATATTTTGCTTTTTCAAAATTTAATTACACATCTATTATATAACACAATAATTATTATATAACACAATAATTAATATATGTAATTCCAACTATTTTTCCATTATTTTTAAATTTTCAAATTTTAAATAAAAATTATAAAAAATATATTTAAACTACAAATTAGTGACACCTGCTTCATGTTTTCATACCACTGTAAATTATAATCTTTTCGGCAATAGAAAAGAATACAAATTTCTTTGATTTGGGTTCGAAAATGGATAGTGCTGGGTTACATACGAACTATATGTTACAACATTGAATGAGCTATATCAATTGATGGCAAAGTGGGACAGCAAGAGCTACAGCTGGCAAAGTGTTAGAGCAACAGTTGGCAAAAAAATAGGAGTGATCTGATTTAATGAAAGAATTGAACTATTTCATGTTAAAGAAAAATCTATGCTGAAGAAAACTGGTTTGAAAACCTATTTTCAAAAGACACGTGTTATATTAAGCTCGTTGATGGAGATGATGACGATGTCAAATGGAGATGATGACAATGTCGACGATGAGTTTGAAGTGAAGATGCCAATACCAAGAAGAGGTTCATAGACAACATAGAAATTACAGATAACTGGTTATAGATAAGTAACTTTTTACACGTGATTTTTTTATCTATTTCGATTACATGTTAGGATAACAGACTTCCTGACTACTTTGACTACTTTGTGTAGGTTAATTCTGCAATTTCAACTAAGATATTGATAATTGAATTGTTTAATTTAGGTAATCATGTATGTATGCAAGTTAGTGATATTATTTGAGTAATAACAAGGGTTATATGGCAAAGCAGTCCCTCTAAAATTAGTTGGGAAATAAATGTTGAATATAACTAAATGTATATTTAATGAATATTTTTTGTCAAAAGATAATAATTAAGGGTTGTTTGTTATTCAAAATGTATAATGAACCTCAATGAAACTATAATATTCATAAATATATTATAAACATAATAATAAATAATATATTAGATAATAAATATAATATAAATATAATAATGCATAATAATAAATATATACTACAATTTTTTTATACTTAGATGTGGTGATTAGTGAAATTTATTGATTATGTAATTAATTCCACATATTGAAAGAGGTGAAGGGAGCAATAACATTTCAATTCTATAAATCAATTAAAAATGAGAAACACATATTTTTATTATATCCAAAAATATATATTTGTTTTTCTATGTTAAACATTACATTGCATATTATGGTAAAAGGAAAATTAATGTCACATCAATATCACATCAAAAGTAAATTTATTACTATAGTCTCATGACAAAGACTAATAATTAAATAAGAAAATATTTTGAGAAATAATTTTAAAAAATAAAATAAAATAAATTATTTCTCCTTATGAGTAGTGTTCACTCTTTAGTATTTTAATTATTACTATGACAGAATTAGAAATAAAAACTCTTATTACATATCAACTCCATTTAAAATAAGCTTTACATATAAAAATGAAAATTCTCAACACTACACAAACAACCCAATTGAACTCTAACTCTAAAAACGTCACTACAGGAATGCCTGAAAAAAAATCCTACTGACTAGAAATGAAAATTATTTCAACACATATATGTTTTCTAACTGAAACCAAGCCCTCCTCATGTAAACAAAAGCCACCGGAAGTGTCTAAAGAAAAATCCCAAATGCCTTCCAAGGATCCATCATCCCAGATTTCATTCTCTCTTGCTTGAGCATGTTTACATAAAATTGGACTACTAGTCGAAGCGATGGATTTAACACACATCCCATTACCTTAAAGTTCTCATTCCACTTGTCTACAGGTATAAAAAAATTGTCTCGAGGAATTCAAAACAGGAACTTAGCTGTCGAGACTATGGAATGGATCGATTTACTATGTCAAAGAAAAAATAAGGGCTGTGTATGATGCTAGCATAAATGCAAAGAATTTAGGTTACGCATAATCACTATACTAAGCATATTTTAATGGCTGATGTCAGTCATTTTCATTACACAAGCGTTATAACCATATTTTAATGGCTAATGTCATTCATTGTCATTACACAAACGTTATAGAGATACCTAAAGAGGTTTATATATATGAAACACTAGTGTTATGTACTTTTATATATATATTGAGAAATATAAGATATTAGTGTTATATATATTTTTTATTTGAATAGAATAAAAAATTCTATTTTTATGTTATGTAAATTTATGTTGATATTATTATAAGCCATATTTTTTTCATTATTTTTAATCTATTATGTATGAATTCACATTATATGTTGTGTTGTTTCAATGTCAAGATTTAATTATTTTTTTATATTTTTTTGGAAATTGTGTTTTTACAGCTTAGAGGATTATAGATGTGTTGTATGTCAATTGCATTGTATAGTTAGAATGATCTCCAATATACTACACAAAGTGCTCATCATTTATGTTTATTCTTAGCAAGTGGACAAAAATCATATGCCTTGCCATGGTGGTATCGATCTTATAGTTACACATCAATGATGGTTTGATTGTATGCATTTATCAAAATGTATAAAACATTGGGTGGGATCCTACCTTTTGTTGGTGTTTCTCCAACTAAGATAACCAATAAGCATGCTCATATGCTTTCACTATAGCAAACGCATCAAACTATTCTTGCAATGGGGAGAGATGCATTCCTCAATAAAAGAGACATCTTAAACTAGAGAAAACAACTTGATGACACATGGTATCGGATTCATGAGGATGCTATGCTAGCATCTAGTATTGGGTGGAAGAAAACAAGGGGAATGTTCTAAATTCAGATCCATTCATGCTATGGATAATGATGAAATGGCAAGTGGAGTGAGTTGTTTGGCATGGGCACAACAACATCCTTGCAATGGATTCTACTTTTTGCACAAACAAATACAATATATTTTGGTTTCTATTAGTGGACTAGTTTATAAGGTAGGTCATGAAATGCCTACCTAGGGTGTTATTGTTATGAATTATGTATTCATGAAATAGTTTATTTTAGTGGCTTGTTGACCATGCCAACACACACACACATATATAATTCAAGAAATATTATCTGTGGAGGTATCCTTTGTACATCGTTTTCTTTTGACACACATCAAGATGGAATTCTTATATGTTGGGCCATATCAAAGAATGCACTCTCAGAAACAATTGTGACAAGATTGCAATCATTTCACTAGCATGTTTTGACTTCCTATCCCACATGGAAACCTTCATAATTTCTTGCGGAATATGCCCTTGTATAGATCTATGTGATAGAGTGTGCACATATCTTAATTCTTCTTTCCTTTTATTTTGTTGTTTATTTATTGAATTGTTGGTTGTTCACCTAAATGTTGTTCATCCACATTGATATCTTCAACTGTTCAATAATTCTCTTCATCTTGCATGTGCATCATTGTTGGCTAGAAAAATTGACCAGAGATGTTTGTGATAGTAAAAGGAATACATACATGTCAAAATATCTAGGGAGTATAATGCATTACTCATTGTCAATTGAGGATGTTTTGAAAAAATTGCTAGAGCTCTATGGAAAGCTTTTTGAGCAAACCGCTTTCATCAACTATTTCAAAGATAAGTGGGAGCCACAACTAAGTGTATATACATTTTTCACAGTGATACATTCTTTCTTGTGATTTGACAAGAGATATTCTAAATTTGTCACGACCATAACTAGTTATTGTTGGTGATTTTCCCATTGTTATTTCTAAATATTTCACAATGATATTTAATTATTATTTTTGGTTATTTGGATAGCATTATTTATAACTATATCACAATGATAATTCATTATTATTGGTGATTTGTCTAACATTACTTCTTATATTGATATGTCATATCTAATATTGTAGGTATGTGGGTCAAATCATGTAGGAAATTTCAACATTCAAAATTAGAAAGAAATGCTTCCATTGAGTCATACCATAATCACATCAAACAAAAATATAGAGAGATGTGTGTTTAATGTTAATTCCATGTTATTTTGTGTATCGACAATTTATGTAAAAATAAATAAAACAATTATATATTAATTCTAATATTATACATATTTAAAAACTATTATTGATTTGATATAATTTTTATAGAAGGTTCAAAGTACATATTCCCATAGAATGCATTGACTTACTGGGAAATTCATGGTGCAAGTACACTCCTATTGGTTAATTGTCTTCATGAAATAAAATAGTTTTTCTCAAAAATTTATAGCATACCACATATGAAAGAAATTATAGAAGAGTGCACTTAACATATTATAAATATGCATCCTTTAAGACTCGTTTGACCCTCACATTATGAACATGAAGTCACAATTTGGACAACTAGGTATGTTCTACACTCTGTGCATCCTAGACTAGAAATGACAATTTGCAATTGCCTAGATACAAAGAGGGGAAATCTGTGCAAACATGTTGTGAATGCATATATGTACATTAAGGAAACATCCATTCTACTCCACCTAGTTTCCTACTCCACAACATTATTTCTAGAATTTGTTGAACCACTAACATTATTGCCACCATGATCACCTTTATTAATTCCCGACTGAAATAGTTTTGAAGATGAGTGTATCATGACACAAATTGGATAATGGGATGAAGAGGAAAATCATAATATCATAGATAAGCGTTCTAAGTAGTTCAACAAATATTTTTATCACTATATTCTTATAAATGCAAAATCAATGTTTATATTGGAAGCAACGAGGTGTGTAGCAACAATGAAGTGTTTGAGGATTTTTTGACTTGTTGATTACCGTATTTAAAGAATATGAAAAGGAATAATGTCAGCACTAGATATTCCCACAAACGCTTAAGGATATTTATCAAAACACATTCCAAAATGTATGCCAAAAAGAAGGCATGTGAATGCCTTTGATTTGCTCAACTACCGGTACTTGTCGTAGCCACAAATTATATAAGACATGGAATCCAACGTAAGAGACCCAATTGTTTACCTATTCCTAAAACATATCATTGGAGACATCTTGTAGAAAGCATTGGTTCCCTTTGACAAACATCTCGATGATGTCATCATTCACTCCCAAAAGAGTGAATGTACAATAAATTCTAATGAAAGAAATAAATTGTTTATTGATAACAATTATAAAAATAATTGTTTTCATTAGCTTCCTCAATGACTTATTCTCTAAATTACTTAAAGAATTTGAGTTGATTGATAATGTTTTCATTAGGTGATATTTATTTCTTAAAGAGTAACACAAGTATGGATGCAAATGTATGTTACCAATAACCAAATGTTGAGGAACTACATTTTGAGGAAACTCATTACTTATAAAAAAAAATTGTAAGAAGCCATGTTTTTTACACCTATTTTTTTTTCTTTTGGAAAGTAACTTATTTCTCGAGAAACTTTTAGATATTGGAGAATGGATATTTAATGTTAGATACATGAGGATCTACACAACATAATATAAAAGTACAGTTGCACTACACTTATGGCAATTTATTCTCAATTTGTTTTGTTTATAATGTACATGAAAAAACTGTTCAACAAAATAAAGTCTTACTTGAACTATCACACTTAACATAAAAGAGAAAACAAAGTTACAAACTTAGAAAATCAAATTGTTTATTGATAACAAATTTGAAAATAACTATATTCATATTTTAAAGTAACTTGTTCACTATAACTAACATAACCAAAAATAAAAACTATAACTTCATTATAAATAATTGCAATAAATAAGAATAAATCAAACTATAACAATTTGAATTTTTTTATATAAAGCATAAAAACTAAACAAACTATAACATAAACTAACATAATAATGAAAACAAACAATAATGACAATAAGAATAAATCAAACTATAACAATTTGAATTTTTTTATATAAAGCATAAAAACTAAACAAACTATAACATAAACTAACATAATAATGAAAACAAACAATAATGACAGTGTCATTGTAGTCAAGAATGTTAGCATCAAAATAGTCGATAACATTAGCTTAATTGGTTCTAGTTAACCAAAAAAATCACCAAGATCAACTATTTAGTCTGGACCTATAACTGTTAATCCCATGTCTCTAGTTTTTGCCTTTCATCTAGGTCTTCTCAGCTATTCTTATACTATTGCTTCTACTTGTGCAAGTAATATCTTAGATGCTAAAATGACTGGTATTTCCTCCTACACCTTTGCCATAGTGTATGGCTTTTTCATCATCTTCCTTTTCTACAAATGGTTCTATCGATGTTATTGATGGTGCTATTGCATATGTTACTAGGTATGATGTTGTACTCTATGCTACCACTATGAGTTATTGAATTGCTTAATAAATGAAATAAACAACTTGTGCTACTGGTCTTCCTTGAAAAATTGACTCTACATCTACTCGTGTTGGGTCTACTTCTTAGTAAAATGATTTTGCATCTACTGTAACATCCCCATTTTTAATCCCTATAAATTATAATGTAATTGTGCAAATGTGATTTAGGCTGGTGAGTCAGTATGTCTCAGACGAAAGAGCTCATGTTGATCAATATGGCCAAGGGTAGAGCTATGTAAATTGTATAATGAATTATCAGTGTTGGTTGCGATACAAGGGGGAAAATAATGATGCAGGGGATATGATTCTAAGAAAGAGGCGGATAAATATGAATCCAAGGGGAAAACCCATGTCACTTTCCTAAGTTCATGTATCTTTACCATCTAATTCTTTTTTGACTTATTAAACACTCAATCATTGAATGCATGTAAGAGGTTGGGTGAGGAAGTCATCTCACCTAGTTATTAACTGCATGGGAATGAGTAGGATCAACCCTAGGAAATGTGAGAGTCAATATGCATGGGATAAAACAAAATTCAAATGGGAAATGAGACAATTTTTTTTACATGTTGATTTTGGGCAGGAAGAGGAAAGTCGAGTGAGGGAAAAGAGATAAATCCATGTTGTAGCCATGAGGGAGTTTTTAAAATCATGTTTTGAGGAAAAAAAAATGGGGAGATTGGTGCTAAAAAAGGTAACTAGCTCTACTGTGTATGAGAACAACCATGACATGGCTAATTTTATGCTGAAAATGTGGGTTGTGTGGCTATAATATAGGTTTTAATCCTATAAGTAAGATATTTCCTCGTCAACCATGTGCATTGGATCCTTATAGGGAAGTGGGAAGGCTCGAGGGATTGTGGTAGAGAAGGTTTTCCCCTTTCCTTAAGTTGTACAGGTTAAGGAGAAAGATGATTTTTTGACTACTAAGTGTGGAGAGTGGACAACTAAGAGGGCTAGACCTCCTTGCAAACTCATAGCCTTATCTTGGGAATGGCTCAATGTTGAAAGAAAAATATTAGTAATTCATATGGCTAGGAGGAACATACTTCATATCTAGTCATTTAGTTTCCCCATTAAAAGATAAGTTTTTAGTTATATTTAATCATGTTGTAAATGATTAGTTGAATGTCGTTCTCTTTTCTTGAATGGTTGCATTCATGTTTTTAAATATGATGCTAGATGCATGAGAAAAATTGTAGTTCTCCTTCCTCCTGTAATGGATATGTTACAACTACCTCTTCCTATGCTAGTAGTACTAGATAAGCAACTATATCTTGATCGATAAGCTCAGATCTAGACTCACTCATTAGTCTTCTACTTCAACTACTAGATCAATTGATTCAACTTCTAGGTTAACTAGGAACCTTTCAACAAGCCTTGTTGACATTTTTTTCTTCAAAGATTTATTCAACAATTCTAATACAAGTCATGTCATCCTCCAAACCCCTTTTTCTTAAAGCATTCTGAGAAAAATAAACATATGAAATTTTGATTTTTAACAATACAAATAGAAATGCATTAACTTTGTTTTTCTTGAAATGAGCGTGCATAGTTTCCTAAAAACCTAGATAAAATATAATATGAAATAAATAAAGTAAATGATGAAAATATTACATGTACTTGAAACTATTTACAATGAATGCATATTTAAGCATGCATGAATGATTTATTCTATAAACATGAAATATAAGTTTAATACAACTATTATACTATCTTTAATAACAAACAAACAAAGGCATTGTGATAATGTCAAAATTCTATATTATATATAGAAATAGTACAAATAAATTTCTATATTATATATAGAAATAGTACAAATAATACAGGGTGAGTGGGCCTAATGGTTAATAACATGTGTTTTTTCTTAAGAGGTCATAGGTTCAAATCTAGAGGGGGGTAGGGTCCCATGGTTCCCATTACCATTTCTTCATCCACTATGTCCACACTTACCTGCTTTTCTCACATCTTGCACATCTTTCAAGGAATTTTATTTTTCTTTGGGGTGTTATGAGTATTCTCCTTTTTTCATCTTCCCTAGATGCATATTTACAAGGATTCACCTATTTTGTTGACCAAAATTTTATCACGTTCATTCATAAAGGGGGTTTTAAAATTGTAAAAAATAAAATCAATATATGGTATGGGTGGGTGGATGTTAAGTGCAGAGAATTTATAGGTATTGTAAGTTATAAAAAGAGTTATCTATTAAAAATTTGGGATATCTAATAATAAGAAATTCTTCTATTAAAAAATTGTATTGAGAAGAGGTTAAAAAAAAGATTTTAATTTTTTTTTTATGAATATTTAATGAAATTAAAGAGATATTATTTAATATCCCATTATTAAATAATGATAATTACATGTTAATAATAAAAAATGAAAAGGATTACAATAAAATAAAAACAATACCATATCAAATCAAAATAGGAAAAAATAACTACAAACATTAAGCACAAATTTAAATTTATCTTCACCATCTCTATGTCTTGTCAAAATTATTTCTCTACATTGTCCACCATCCTAGATTCCTTGTTCCTTGTTTATTACGAAGGTATAATTATCTTGTAAATGGCATTTTATATCAAATTCAATTGTTATTTTAACAATTTTACTGAAATAATTATATATATTTTAATATTTTTTATATTTTATAATAAATAATCTAAATTTAAATTACGATTAATGGTCAAAATACCCCCACAAATGACATTTTTTCCATCAGTTTTTATCAAATTCCAAGCCCGCCTACCATCTTGAAAAATAACGTACTCTAAAGAAAAATAAAAGTTTATAGTATGATTAACATTGCTAAGCAGTCTTGTGACGGACAATTTTTTCCATTGAATTCCAATGCTGCCGAGTCCGATCGTCTAGAAAATACCATATTCCAAAGAAAAATAGAAGTGGAAAACAAATTTCATGTTTAAAATATGACTAACATTGGTGAGCAGTCAAAAAGAATTATGATTAACATTGGTAAGCAGTAAAAAGGAAACAGTTGAACAATAGATTTCAACGTGCTTCTCTCTATCATATGTTGTCAAATCTGAGGGATTGGGATTTCACTATTAAATCCGGAAAACAGCCTGGAAGACGATCTATCAATAATAACAAGACTTTCTTCAACTTTCTTCTTCATATGCACACTCCTGGTTATCAACGAGTTTCATCACTTATTGAGTTCCTATGATCCTATAAATATGTCCACAAACCTCATGGTTTTGCCATTCGATCAGTCAGTATTGCTGAGATAGGGTTTCATTGAATTTCCCTGAATTATTTGCTCCATCATTGTTTGGAACAATGCCTTCAGTTTATGAAAGTGTTCGTCTTAGCCTGGGGTAAGCATTTTGTTATAGTCGAAAGCGTTGCAGAACTCGGGAATAAGCAGAAGGAAACAATACCAGAAAGATAAATCAGAAGAGACGAAGAAAGACCAAAACCAACTTCGATAATCTTTTGTTCTCTCGACAATCCTTTAGAAAGCTTGGCCATGTCCCATGTCTGATCATCAGTGGGACATCCTGTTGTTGACATGGCCAAGCTTTCAGAAGAGAGAGTTTAACTTATGAAGATTTTCGAGGTTTGTGGAGAATGGTGTCTTTTCCATGTATTATTCAAATGATTTCTTTTCTTTTCTTATTATAGAAGGAGTTTTATATATCAATTTGTTGTTGGCTTGGTTGTGACTTTAAAAATAAATTATTATTATTATTATTATTATCAAGTGAATAAACTATCCATCAAGTTGAATAAATAATCCAGATTTAATTCTAGATCGATCTAAAGCTCTCTTTATCTTTACCTTAGAAATGGTTTTGGACTTGTTATGGCTCAGTTTGTAGTGTCATGTAGTTTAAAAGTAAAGGTCAAACTGGAGCTTCCCCACCCACTGTCACCTCGATGGGGGGCTCTTTCTATTTAGGGTGGCTAATCCCAAGCAAGACGTTCCTAGGTAATCTAGGGTGTTGAAAGGAAAAGGGTCAAGGGATTAAGGCTCAAGAGGTTAAAGTAGGTTTTCCTTTCACACGTTACCGCCAAGAAGATAGTCAAAGAGAAGATAAACCACAAGATAGGTACTTCATAAATTAATGACTATCTTTATTTTATATGAGCACATATAGCAGTATTGACGAAGTCAATGATTGCAAAAAATAACTATGTCTTATAATATTACTTCTCAATAACACTCGAAATGATATAGCATCAATGTAGATAAACAACCTTTAAATTAACACAACACTTTAGATATCATTTAATGCTCACATACAATAGATTTGCTGCGTCACTATACTTGCTAGAGGGTGACGTCAGCTTTCTTCTAGGTTAGTTTGCTAGACAATGAGGTGGACGTTTTGCAAAATAGGCCAAGGAAATTTATCTAC
>ML789817.1:320449-331082 GCA_009831015.1 Picea engelmannii
TGCTTACCAAATGGGTTCTCTCAATGAGATAATGAAGATGAGATAACATGTGCTATAATACGGGTTCTCTCTTGCCTCCACGTTGATCGACGACAGATCTGCTTGCTAAAGTACCACTTCCTTTATGGTCGAGGGTTCGTATTATGTAAGCAGAAGTAAAGAAATGTCAAAATATTTTTATATTATTGACCTGTCTCTTTGGTTCGCTCCCTTGCAAGCCTTATTGGTTTCAGAAGATGCATTTTCTCCTCTCATTGTCATTGTGGTGTTGATTGAGAACTACATAGAATGATACAAGAAACATCCATATTCAATAATCTATGGAAAGGCATTTTGAAGCAACAATAGTGAATAAAACAAAATCTAGAAAAATCAAGAATGAATTTAAACTAACTATAATTTATAAACAAACATTATTTATAATTTGTTTTCAAATATGATTAGAAGCTTCAAGTTAATGAAGAAAAAATATTAATTTTAGTTTTTTTTTACAAATGATAGATAGTTCTTTTATTATTATTATTTTGAAATGAGATGCAAAATGAAAAAGGAATTTAATTAATTAATATCACCAAATGATTTCATGATAATGAGAAACCAACCAAGATATTATTTGATGAAGTATTGAACACATTATTCAAAATAGTCAAACTTGCTAATGAGTAAAAGAATGAATATATAATCATAATTTAAACGAAAGTTAACATTTGATAAAAATTAACATTTTTGTTTAAATTGAGATTTTTATGCTCATTTCTAACTTTTGACATATACTCTTGTAATAAATGTCTCATACTATACTAAAAGTCTTATGTTTGTCTCAAAGCAAGCCAAAGCATAAAACTATTTGAAAATGTTGATTCTGTAGCTCATTTTAATTATCAAGATTTTAATAGGGACCTTTTAAATTTTGTAAAAATATAGGGGGAGTTGTTGGGGCCCAACATGTCTGTAAATATTTAGTGTATTTTGAATCTATAAAATCTTTAAAAATAATAAGGTAAATAATATTCATTAACTATTATAATGTCTCCTAATACTTTGTAGATTTTGAATCTATGAAATCTTTAAAAGGAAAAAGTTAATTTTTTTGGACAAAAAATGGACGATTTTTATTCATAATAATGGTGCGACCAAGAATGCTAAGTACAAGAAACAAAATCCCTATTGTTTCTCCAAAATCTATTACTACTATAGAACTGAACAGAATTGAATATATTTGGTAATAAATATTGTTTATGAATACACAAAAGCAAAACATAACTAATCTATAGATATGATATCATTATGAACCTCCACTTCTTTGTCTTCCTTATTTTCCATAGGCATTGTTGGAGGCATTCAGGTTTGGGATGATATACACCTCCCTTTTGATCATTAACCGTAGTTGAATTAGAATTCCCATGAACAAAATTTTCGTGTGCACACTACATCTGAATCACTTCCAATCTACTCCTCAACGAGGAGACCTCATATTGAAGTTGTCCCACCATATCCTAATGTTGAACCGAAGTATCCAGAAAAAATGAGATTGTACAGTTCAAAGAATTTATCGAAATGAACAATTTCGATAAACTCATCCTTTGTCAATTCCATTTCCTTTTGACCTCTACTCATCCCATTTTCCATGACACACTCCACAACTTGTGCTACCTTCAACTTAATGATCAGACAACGATGAACTGAAACCAAAATTATGAAGCCAACACCTATTGTAGACCCTCTAACAAGCCCTTCATTCCCAGAATGAAGCACATACAAAACCCAAAAACCCCAAGTAGCAAAAGGGGCGATAAAATGACAATCCCTCTCCCTCGATATGAATCCAAATGTTAATGAGCTTGCATTCACCATAGTTCCAAATGTAACATCACACCACCCATTCCATAGCAGAGCGATGTATGAATCATTTACCATGAATCTGTTGTCCAAGAATGCACCCATTGAGTTGCCAAATGGGTTGGCAAGTTGGATGACAAAATCCACCTCTCATAATTGTACTATTTTGTGTTCAACTTATTCTTTTTTTACAGATGTTGTTACATCCCTTGAGATAGAGCTTGTTACAAAATAATGAATAGTCCTTTTGGAATCCCCTTGAATATTGAACTAAAAAATGTGTCTATGCTTAACAATTTGGACTCCTTGGAAAACTTCATAAGCTTCATTCTTTGGACTCCTTGGAAAACTTCATAAGCTTCATCCTTATTATTGGAGGTGATCCCAAGATTCCAATAAAATTTTACTTTGGACTTTGTTTTGAGACCATAAAGCACTCCACCTAACTCCCTAAGGTAAATAAATTATAATATTATATTAAACAAAATAAATTATATCAAAGTTAATATTCATTACTTATTTAATATAATTAATTTGATGGTAACTTTTAATTAGATGTTTTTTTTTTTAAATTAATATTATTACTTATTTAATATAATTAAATTGATTGCAACTCTTAATTAAATAGGATATTTTTTTAAATTATGTAATTAAAAGAAATGTTATTGGATTTAAAATTTCCATAATTTTCCCAAGTATCTTAATAAATTTAAAAATAATTTAAAGCCGAATCATGGTGAAACTGTGATAATCTAAAATAATTTCATTAATTTTAACTTTAAAATTATAAAAAATAAAATGTGTTTACTATTAAATTACTTTAAACCAAATCCAAATAACTAAAATACAATATTTTTAATATATTGTTTACATATTTTATTGTATGAAAAAACTAGTAAAAAATTATAGTCATATCATATTCTTTAATAATAATTTAAACCAAATCCAAATAACTAAAATACAATATTTTTAATATATTGTTTACTTATTTTATTGTATGAAAAAACTAGTAAAAAATTAGAGTCATATCATATTCTTTAATATTATTATTAAAGATCAAAGCATATTGTGATAAAAGTACAATTATCGTGATGATTAGGCTAGCGAGAGACTTTTTGGTTTAAAGTTGTTTATTTAATTTTTATAATTTAATAAAAAACAATAATTATAATGATAATGATTAGAGTGATACTAATTAAAATGAATAATTATTGATTAAAATTTGTTTATTTAATTTTAATAATTTAATAAAAAAACAATAATTATAATGATAATGATTAGTAACAACCACATTTATGTAAAAAGTGGTTGATTTGTAATTAAAAAATGGCTGATTTGTAATTAATGTATAACCATGAACATATTTATACATTTTAAATGTAATAATTAAGTATTATTTAGTAATTACTTAATTATTCCCTGGATGGGGTCACACATTGGTCACACATGTCAATGAACGAGGTAATTACGAGTGTAGTTAAAGCCCCTTTTCGCCACCCTCCCCCCCTATCCCATTGTGATGGTTAGCATGCTTGAGAGCCAAGCCTTAGTGCGTCGGAGCTTAATGGCAGCCTAGGCTCGGCTCCTTAACTTCAGTATGATTTTGGAGATCGCCATTACACTTGAACTAATGGATACCAGATCCATCAATGCCTCTGGCCTCGTGGTCTTTTGACCGTGTGAGAAGTTTTATATGGGGCACTTGGGCCCAAAGCTCAACATTATTTTTTAAATTATGCTCCAATATTCAACCTTCTCAGTTGGTTTTTCATCCTTCCTGGTGCTCTGCATAGCCATGCCACGAGAATGAGGCAAGCCCTGACAAGGGTTGACCTACTATAGCAGGTTTGGCTGGCACAACTGCCCAAGGCCTGCCTTTCGAGCTCTCACGCCAGGCAGAGACCATCGAGTCTCTTTGGGCCAGAACTAGTCTGCACAG
This sequence comes from Picea engelmannii, assembly GCA_009831015.1. Lineage (NCBI taxonomy): Eukaryota > Viridiplantae > Streptophyta > Pinopsida > Pinales > Pinaceae > Picea > Picea engelmannii. Next base: position 324,228 of record ML789817.1, read on the forward strand.
GCTCCTTCAGAGCCTTGGCCTCACCATTGCCCATGACATGCCTCTCAAGATCTAGTTCTAGATAAGAACCATTCGGGTTGCTCTAATAAACATTTGTTCACACAGGCTCATCAAGTGCCTCGTCCTCCCAACATTTAGAGCCTCTATGGTGGATGCCCAGTGGAAGAAGAATTTTTTCCCAATTGGGTGGAATTCTTTCATTTCCTACCTTCAACCGCCTTGGAGGACCAGCCCTCTACCTGCACCACCAGTCCATTTTAGAAGTTAGTTACAATGGGTTGCATAGTGGAAGAAGAAGCCTTACCTCTGGAGGAACACTCGGGGCACAACTCCGTTGCCTTCATGGAAGAATACCCCGTCACAGACTCTGTTGTTGCCTATGACTCCATCGCTTCCACTATGGAAGTAAACCAGGCTCAAGAGAACCATAGTCACCCAACAACATAATCTTATAGACTCACAGAATACCACCTGATCTTAATCTTTGAAATGAGAAGGGACTTGACCGAGAAACAACATCGCCAAATTTTCTTCAGCAAACGTTTGGATGTTGTGTATGATTCCCTCTCAAACGATCCTTAGAAGAGTCGTTGCTCGATGTGCTGCCAACCCTTTACCTTCAGACTCCGTCAAGATGGACGCCCGGGCTCGCCACATGCATAGCATTCTCACATGTTTTTTTTTCTCTGCTTTAATGGCTAAATTTTTGTGAATTTTTCCTACGTTATTTTCTGGTTCAACTCCAATAGGTTAAAGTCTTATAAGCAGTCCAGGCAATCAATCCACCGCATGTTCTGGTTTTCACGATACTGGCATAAGAGGTGGAAAGTCCCCTTGTTTGTATGTACACAATTGTCACTTTTTCTTTAAGCTTTGGAACTGTGAACATTTGTCATGTCCATGCATTCTCATTTCCAACATGGCGGCAAAACAACTAGCATGATATCATGTATATTCAAACATTACAAGGTAATATATTTTATTTAAAATAAAAAGTAATTACTTAATTATTATTTAAAATAAAATAATTAATAATTTAGTTAACATTCTTATTAATTAAATAAATCAATAATAATAATAATAATAGTAATAATAATAAATAAATAAATTAGTAATAATATTATTACAAAATTGTTAATAATAATTAAATAACAAAAAAAATATTACTTAATTAATAATAATTATTAAATAATAAAAAAATATTTTTAATTATTAAAAAATATTTTGTTATAAATTATATATTAATATTTATTAATTAATAACAGTTAAATTATTAATTATCAATTAATCATCAATAATAAAATAAGTATTAAATAATAATTATTTATAAATTAGAAAATAATATAGGAGAAATAAAATAAGAATAAAATAAAGAGATTATTAAAATAATACATTAATAATGGAAAAATTAATTTATAGATTATAAATTAATTTAGAAAAATTAAAATAGTAAATAAGTTAATAACAAAGAAATTAATAAAGTTAATAATAATAATAATAAGGATTACATGTAATAATTAGAAAATTATATAACAAAATAAAAACATTGCTAAAATAATACATTGATAATGAAAAAAAATATATAAATAAAGTAAAAAAAGATTAATAGTGAAAAAAACATAAATAAAGTGAAAAAACATTAATAATGTACAAATACATTAATGTATTAATTAATTGATATATTAATGCAATGCATAAATAAAGGAGTGAAGAAAGCGACCTAAAACTCCAAATAGAATTAGAGACAATGATTGATAAAAAAAATTAAAGATACCATTCAAACTCAAATAGAAGACAGATTCTTAGGGTTCAAGAGTGAATTGCAAACAATGAATGATAGAATTCAAGAAATGGAAAAACATAAACAATCAACCCAAGAAGGAGGGGTTGAAGAAAACCACAACTTGAGAGATAGGATTAAAGAGCTAGAAGAAAAACTAAGCAACAATTTAACCCTCGGTAAAATGGAAAACAAATTGGATATCAAACACATCAAAGAGGAAATGAATAAGCTAATCAACCTGGACCATGAGCGTAACAAAAGAGCCTTGAACCTCATAATTTTTGGTATAAAAGAACAAAAAGAGGAGGATACCCTAGCAATAGTAAAATAAGAATTAAAAAATAAATCACAAATTGATACAATGTACCTCATAGAAGCAAAGATGCTAGGAAAAATAATTGATCACAAAGATAGGTTGATCCATGTCAAAGTAAGTTGTAATGACCATAAATATAACATACTTAGTAAATCTCCGAGCTTAAAAGGGTCAGGAATATTTATAAATGAAGACCTCATTCCCGAAGACCAAACTGAATTAAGGAATGAAGTTCAAAAGGTAAAAGAAGCGAGGAAATAAGGAAAATGGGCAATAATTAGAAATCAAAAAGTTATTATTAGGGATAGAGACCATAGGGATAATAATAAATAGGAATTTGGGACACTTGGGGTCCTTTTTTGGAATTGTCATGGCTTTCCATGGCACAAAGGTCCTATGATAAGTTGGGTCCTGACTGATATTTATATTAGTTGTCTAGCTGAAACTTGGGAGCATGAGGAGTCTAAGGTCCCTAACATGGAAGGATTTATCTTGTGGTGAGCATGGAACAAAAAATCCCACCATAGATGGATAAAAGGCATAACTTGTTATATTAGAAAGAGCATTTATTCTCACATTCAACTTCATAAGATTGACCCTCTTAATCAATACATTTGGATAGAAATTTCAGGCACCAATGCTAAGAAGATGTATATAGCAATTTGTTATTTTGTACCTATTAATTCTACATTTTATAAGAAAAATAATCTAGATAAAAATTGTCACTATAATAATTTAGAACGAGATATTTATAATTTGAAAAATGAAGGTAATATCCTCCTGCTAGGAGGCTTTAATGCTAGGAATGCAACTAAACAGGCTACTCTTTTAAGTAATGAGTCCAACCATAATCTTTTATGGCTAGATGATGAACTTGTTTTATCTAATAGCTACAAAAGAAGCTTTGAAGACCTAATTGAGAACTTGTTTGGTACTGAGTTGGTCAAACTCTGCATCTCTCAAGACCTAATAATTTGCAATGGAGTAATGAAGTTGCCAAACTCCAACTAGGTGACGTGTATTCATGGGCTAAGTAGTAGTGTTGTAGATTATGTGATATCTGATATCCCCTTTTCCAACCAAATAGAAACTTTTGACCTTTTAAATGACCATGAGCGTGACTTTGATCATAAACCTTTAACCCTAGCTCTAAAATTTTCCATGCATAGGAACACCATTGAAGAGAATTATGATAATCAAAGGAATTTGTTCTTTGACAAAAGTAAAGTTGACATTTTCTTAAAAGATTTAAATAATAAATTAAACCCCTAACTTATAAGGACAACATTGAAGAACTCTATCATAATTTTACAACTACCCTTTCCACTTCTATTAACAATTTCTCTTTCAAGGTGTCCTATAAAAAGAATAATAGAATGACCAAACCTTGGTATGATAAAGAATGCAAAATTGCTAGAAAATCCATTAAGGATGCTTCTAATGTTTCCTTAAAACTTGATAAGATCAATTTGTACAAAGCCCTAATTAAAAGGAAAAAAAGATACTATATCAATAAAAGGAAAGAGCAACTTTCACAACTATACAAGTTGGATCCTAAGAAATTATGGAGTGAAATTCTAAAATGCAATACTAAAGAAAATAATAGGATTCCCTTAATGATCCGGATTATTTTCGGCACGAAATGAGATCAGAGATATAATAAATAAATGTATAGAGATATTGCAGATATTCAATAATATAACATAAATGTATCATATATGCAACCATAAACATAGATATACAGTAATACACGATTTCTATTAATGAAAGAAATGTAGAGAGACTGAAAAAATACACAGTGAAAGACTCGCTAGAATGGTGGCAACTTATCTCTGAGAAGAGATGGGATGGCTACTCTCATTCAAAAGAATATGATTACAATGAGACTCTGAAGGCCTTTTTACAATAAGCACGAATGCCAAAAACCCTAGACATCCAAAAACCTAACCCTAGGAGATGAAGCGCCAAAAGTCATGTGGGCCCCATTTGGGTAAGTGAGTACATCAAATTCTCGGGGTCGTAACTTTTGCATACGATCTCCATTTTAGGCGTGCGATAGCTCGTTGGAAAGGTATTATCAAGGAGATTCATTTTGGGGGCTCAATTATTCCTTTTACTATCATTGAGAATCTCAATCTAAAAAACCCTTCATTTGGGCCCTCAAAATGGCCCTGGAAGTTAAAACTTGCTAAAAATAGTAAATTGCCAAAATTGCGAGAAAACTGTTTTGAGCCATCTGGAAAAGGTTGGTGGCCACCAATATCCACCTGGATCATTTAAGGGACTGGAATTCCTACCTTAAAAGTATTTATGAGTTCCCTAATGCCATGGACACCATTCCTATTGTCCCTATAAAGGAAGAAGTTTTTTCTTTAGATGACATAGAGTTTGGGGTTAAGAGGCTCGCAAATTGGAAAGCTAAGGACATTGAAGGCTATCAAGCTGAAATTTTTAAAATCGGAGGGGAAATCCTTATTCCTCACATACACAAGCTCTTCAATTTAGTAGTCAAGGAGGACTTCTGTAAACCCTGGACAGAAAGCCTCTTTTTTCCTATTTTTAAAAATGGAGATAGAAACATTCCCTTTAATTATAGGACCATTATGATTAGCCCGATTTTAGCCCAGATTTATGGAATTATTTTGGAAAATAAGATTAGCCTTTGGCTAGAAAGTCACGGTAAAAGAGCTAAAGGCTAGGTCGGTCTTAGGAGATATCATTCAACTATGGACCATCTTGTTACCTTTAGGATAATTCCAAAGGAGTTTTGCAATACTAAAACCAATCTTTTTTGTTGTTTTGTTGACTTTAGAAAATATTTTGATATGGTTCTTAGGAAAAAACTTTGGAATAGGTTGGAAGAGATAAAAGTGCCTCTTGAGTTGAGGGCTACTGCAATAAGGATGTATGAGAACGTTATTGCTAAGTTTAAAAACACTAAGGGCTGGTCAAAAGATATTAACTTCAATATAGGAGTCAAACAAGGTTGTCCCTTGTCCCCTACCCTTTTTGGATTATACATTGACAAGTTAGAAGAATGTTTGGAAAAAGTAGGTTGTGTCGGCCCTACTCTCATTGCCATAGTGATCAATCTTCTTCTTTATGCCGATGATATCGTTCTTATGGAAATGAGTCCACATGATCTTGAAAACCAACTAAGAATCCTCAAGGATTTTTGATCCAATATGGGTATGATTGTTAATACTAATAAGACTAAGGTCATGATTATTAAATCCAATAAGATCTCTTATGATACCTTTGTATATGACAACAACAACTTGGAGGAAGTGAATTCATACAAATATCTTGGAATTGATATTCACTACAAGCTCAATTGGAATTATAGCATTGAGAAAATGACTATTGGGGGATGGAAAGCTTATTATGGGCTTGAAAACAATTCTAAATCAATTGATCTTTGGAGTTGGGATAAGAAGAAACTCCTCTTTGAGACTCTTGTTACACCTGTTATTCTCTATGGATGTGATGTATGGGGTTGTAGTATCTCTCGTGAATCCTTGAGAGAGTTAGAGAAAATACAAAAGAATTTTATAACCTATAATCTCAAAATTAAAGGAAATACCTCCTATCCCATCCTCCTCTTAGAAACAAGCCTCTCCCCCATTGAGAACATGGATATGACTAGATACCTAATGTATAAGAACAAGTTAAACAACATTGAAGACAAGAGGCTACCTAAAATTGCTTCAAAATCAAGTCATAACCACTATAGACTCAAGTGAGGATGGCATAAAGATGCTCGGTCTTGGCTAAACTATTGGGTAATCATGGAAGACAGCATTTTGCAGAAAAAATATACTATTAAAAAAAACATCAATTCAAAATTTAAAGAGAAATTGTGGTGTGATAAAGAGTTAGAGGAAAAAATAAAATTAAGGTATTATAAAGATGTAATCAACCCTAATCTAGAAGATCAAAATAAACATTGCTAAGATAAGAACAAATTCTCACAAGCTCCATTGTGAAACTGGGAATTGGTCAATTCCTAAAATGCCATGGGATGAAAGAGTGTCACCTTTGTGACACTAAGAAGGATGAAGATGAAAAAAAATTTGTATTAGATTGTCAAGCCTATACCCATAGTAGATCTCATTTTAAAAATATTTATCACAGGACCAACCTTCCTAACATCTTAACTCAACAAAAGTATGGTGATCTTGGAAAGCTTCTCTGAATGGCTTTCGAGCATATAAACAAAATTTTAAAGAATCACAAGTAATCACTTACCCTCTTATGATAGATCAATTCGGTCTTAGTGGACATTCATCATCATCATCATCATCATCATCAATATATTAATGTATAATGTAACTTGTAATTTAATAAATATATTAAGAGCGGAATTTATTTATAAATATATAAATGTATAAATTAATATATTGTAAATTAATAGATTACTAAAATATTTAAATTAGTTAATTATTAATAGTTTAATAAAACATATATACATTAATAAAATATGAAAGTTTCAAAAAATACAATAATACATAACATTAATAAAATATTTACATTTATAAAGTATTAATAATGCATGAATAAAAAAAATACATTTATAATATATTATAGGATAAACACATTAACATAATTATAATAGATTAATGTATTATTTAAATCATACATTAATGATATATAAATGAAGTCTCATACAACAATTTGGTGTGACTTAACTGTGACCTTAAAAATAGATTATATATATATATATATATATATATATATATATATATATATATATATA
>ML789817.1:339331-369863 GCA_009831015.1 Picea engelmannii
TGTGTGTGTGTGTGTGTGTGTGTGTATGTATGTATGTATGTATGTATGTATGTATGTATACATATTGCTAACTACACAGAGTTTTAGAGTTATATAAGCATCTAATACACATAAAACTAATTTGGTTATCACATAACTTGCGGATTCAAGTTTCCCATTGAATCTAACTACTTTAAGGAAGTACATAGTTACAGTCTGTATCATTACAATAACGCAAGAGTAAAGATTCAGTGACATAAAAATATATAAAACATAATTTTATTTTCAGAGTTAGATCAATACTTAAATGAGCATTTAAACTCTACACAACACTGCGATTCATAACTTTTAAACAATGAATCTCATTGCATTATGGGGTATTCCCCCTATGTTCCTTCTTTAATGGTTATAGATATGAATAACCAACTGTCTATAGGAGCCAATATAAAATTCCCATGATAATATTAATGTAGGACAAAATCGTAGCATTAGAATAGAACCTGGGTTTTATTTCTTAAAATGTTGTAATATGGAACTCAAGTACCTCTTCACGCAAAGGCATTGTCTAGAATCCAAGGAGTCTGAATGTTAACAGTCCTGGAAGAGAAGGCCAAGAACATCAGTGACAGAGTTATGCAAATAAATGAATGAAAATTAGATATCAAGGGTAGAGTATTATCCAAAAAACGATTTTCCAAGAAATTCAATCTTTGCAGTGTTAACAGGCGAACATTCACTTAGCTTGAAGATGATGTGGGGCTCCTTGTTCCATGTTCGGCGTTCAGAGAATGGTCCATAACCGGAGGGGAGAAGTGGATTTTGAAATGGTTGATGGGTACCCTTTCCATAGAAACAGGGGTCCCATCATTAGTTTTGCAACCAAAATTCAGTATCCAGTTGTTTAGAATGTATCAACAATTAAACATTATTAGACATGCAACATGTATAAAGCATGACTAGAATTTTAAAGAAAACACATAGTATAAACCATGATCTACAGAGTTACCAGACTCAGACCACAATTAAGATTTCGATACTCGTTATCATGAATAATTAAAAAACTACATTTGAAATTTAGGAAAAGTGAAATCCCAAATAAGGTTCTGGATAGTTGAAGTTCTCATTCATATACATGAATTAAAAGAAATAAATAAAAAAAGAACATCTAACTTTTACAGAACAAAAAGTGAGGGCAAACACTTGAATGTATCTAAGACTCTGGAAGGAATTTATATGATGGAAGCCTAAAATGGTATGCAAGTACAAAAGGGTAAAAAGAGTTGTTTCATTAAAATAAAAAGAAAACCTTATACAATAGTAAGAATTTCTCACCGGAGACACATGAATTTATTTATGACTTGACAAATTTAATCCGAAAAATGCAAAAGATACACAGCATGTCAGAGGCGAAAACCGATAGCACGAATATTTAATACTAAGTCAAACTGAGTATTAAAAATGCATCCTTACCTACAAAGAATGTAGTAAACAAATGACTAATTAAAGGGGCAAGTTTAAATAATAGAATCAAGGCCTGGTCTTCAATGGTGACCTTACAAATGGCAAGAATATTAAAACAGAACACACACAAAATTTGGCTATGTATTTCTCTATAGAAACACCTACGTTGAATTCCTTGGGGTTGCATTAATTGGTTTTCAACCACAGAGGAGATCGACGATAAACATACCTTGAATACTTACACTAAATTACAAGTCCACCTTATTAAAGAGATGAGGGAAAACAAAACCTAATCGTATTCTGGGATCTCTAGAGTTTTCTAGAAACCTAAAAGGAACCTACCTGCATGAAATGGATTACAATAGTGAAACCCTTTATTTGTAAATGACTATCCTCATGGGAGAGATAGTACAATGAGTCGCCATGAACATAAATGTGTATGGGTAGTAGTATTCCAAAGGGGAAGATTTGCGAGCTTAAAGGCCCCATCTAGAAATCTTAAAAGAACTAGTTACACATCACAACGGACCGTCTATTTTATTTCTTCTATAGTTAAACTCAATGTGTTAGAAATTTCAGAACTTACCTGGAAATGGAGGAAATGGACTGACAATCATCATTGTTGTTGCCTACGCAGAATAGGGACACCTCGACGACAAAAAGTATGCAGAGTAGTTTTACAGAGATTAATGCAGACAATCTTCACACAAATGCATAAGATCCAAAGATTAATGGAATAATAGGTGCCCAAGCCCCCTTGTATCACATCATAATGGCGATTAGATGTTTCATTCCTTGGGCCATGTGACTGTAGACACCTGGTGCATCCATTTTGGACACATTGACCTAGACTAGTGTTGTATAGGAAACACCATAACTCCTAACCAGAGATTTCAATGTAATGTTGGACAAGTAATAGATGCACATTAAAGCAAGCCACTAACACTGTTAGTGCTAATCCCCGTCATGGAATCAAATGGCTTCCATGATGGATAGTGAGATATAGGGTAGTGATTTGACATGCCAGATAGGTTTTTGACCCTTGTGTTAACACATAAAATTGGGTGACGCTATCGATACCTAACTGTTTTGAATGAAGCCCGTTAACTATTGTTTTAAAAAAAATGTTAACAAGAAAACCAAAAACAATGTCCACTACTGTGACAGTTAGGATGTGATTTTCAGTTAGGGTATGGTTATTGCAAGATAATGTGTACGGCCAAGGGTAAACCCCTTTGGATAATACACCCGACTCCATTTTCAGATAAACTCAATGAAGTATGTGTTACCTCAGATGACTACATATACAAGGATCCTTATGAAAATGTGTTTGTTAATATAATAATATTTTAGTAAGCTATTGATGTATAGAATTAAGGGACTTTATTAAGAAAGGGAATGAATTGTTTGAGAGTGTCTAATGAAGTCTGAAGAACCCCTACATTTTTGATGTGGGGGAGAAAGTATCTTGATTTATTTATTTGGAACTCTAGTGAAAGGCTATGGTGTGTACCAGAATAAAAGTAGGGAACTTTATATGATAGAGTACTATAGATCTTATGATCAAGACCAGTTCACAGTATCATGAAGAGGCCACCCCTTAACTTGTTTTGACAAGCGGTATCAAAGATTTGGAGCGACATCAGGTGCTCAAGCTGGGTGTCAAATATTTGGAGAAACATATGGTGCTCAAGTATCGCGATGCTCTACATAGATACATCCACACTGAAATGGAATTTTTGGACATGTCATCCTTGGGTGCATCCTACCGATATGTCATCAAAATTGAGGAGAAGCTCAAAGAAAAGATGCGGAAATTTGGGCCTGGGAACCCCTCACAACAAAAGACAGGAAAGGGTAGCCCCAACCCACATAACAAAGGACATATCAAAGATAGACAGTATCAAGACAACCAGTCCAAGCCGCAAGAAAATAAGGACACCGGAAAGACAACGAAAGATACCGGGAAGTGGTGTGACTTCCATAAGAGCCCTTGGCATAACAATGCTAATTGTCTCTCAAAGAAGTTGCTTGTGGCTGAAGTGAAATACTATGACTCAGATGTGGGTTCAGACTTTGAGCCATAACCAAAAAGGGGAAGATGGATCATTGATGTGGAACCTAGTGCCACAGTTGCTACCACCAAGCTCCAGCCTGGTGAACCAGATGAGCCAGAAGGAGAACACCTCTTCCATTCACAAATGTTGGTAAAAGTCACCCCATTGCACTTCATCGTGGATAGCAGTATCCAGAAGAACCTCATCTCAACATAGGTTTTCAAGCAGTTGGCCCTGTCGATAACATCGCAACCAAAACCCTACACCATTGGATGGATCCGCCAAGGAAGCGATCTTCGCATCAACCAACAATGTCAAATTTCGTACAAAATCAAGCCCTTCAAAGATGAGGTATTGTGTGATGTTTCTTCTATCGAAGTTTGTGATGTTCTTTTGGGACAACCTTATTTATGGAAATTTCAAGTTGTATATGAGTCTCAGCCTCATTGTGTTATTATTACTTTGAATAGGAAATTGTACAAGATGCCTGAGGCAGTCCCACCTAGTGGTATTTCCTTGATCTTTCCTAAGAAATGTAGGAAGGCCATCTCTTAGATGGGGAAGTTTGTATTCTTCGAGATTCACTCTCAGAATAAGCAAAAGATCGCAGCCACATGCAGGGTCTTTGCGGTCGACCTCTCCACACAGCAGAAGCAAGTAGATAAGGTCGTGGAAGAATAATCAGATATCTTCTCCTCACCTACCGGGGTACCTCTTCACTGCCAGGTCAAGAACTCCATCGATTTGACCCCCAATGGACTTCTACCCAATGGGATAGTCTATCGTTGCTCTTTGTTGAGAATGAGGAGAACAAGTGATAGATACAAGAACTTCTCCACAAGGGGCACATCTGTCCCATCTCATCACCTTGTGCGAGCCCAATCGTGCTGGTACAAAAAAAAGATGGAACCTGGCGACTCTGCATTGATTACCAGGCTCTGAATAAAATCGTTGTCAGAAACTCGTACCCGATTCCCCGAATCAACGAACTCCTGGATCAACTCATGGGGGCCAAATACTTCAGTAAGATTGATCTGAAGTCTGGCTATCACTAGGTCCCAATAGAACAAATAGATGTATGGAAAACTACCTTCAAGTCAAATGAAGGCCTTTCTGAATGGTTGGTCATGCCCTTTGGTTTGACAAATTCTCCAGCCACTTTCATGAGGATGATGGACGATATCCTAAGACCCTTCACAAATACTTTTGTAGTGGTGTATCTGGATGACATTCTCATTTACAACAAGACTTGGGCTAAACACTTGCAACATATTCAATAGGTTTTGCACACCCTGCGACAACACAAGCTATATGCCAACTTGCGAAAATGCTCCTTGGGCATGGACATGCTTCATTACCTGGGCTACATAATTGATCAACATGGCATACATGTGGATCCATCCAATATCAAAGTCATCCATGACTGGCCAACCCCAACCACACTCACTACGCTTCATAACTTCTTAGGCCTTGCCAATTTCAACCACAGGTTCATGCTGGGATTATCCCATATTGCATGGGCCCTTAGCCAAATAACCAGGGGTGATGGTAAGGTGAAATTTGTGTGGGGATGGTTCCAACAACAAGCATTCTATGATTTGAAGCAATGCTTGTGCTCAACCCCAATACTTTCACTACCATACCTGCAACAACCCTTTGAGATTGAGACAAAGGCTTCAAACTATGCGGTGGGCATCGTTCTCACTCAACACAACTACCTCGTGGCCTATCATAGTGAGACACTATCAGATGTTGTCCATAAGTACCCTACTTATGACAAATAAATGTTTTCCATTGTGTAATCTTGCCTCCAGTGGAGAAATTACATTTTTTGGAAGGAGACAATCATCCACATTGATCATAAGTCATTGCAGTTCATGCAGATAGATGGAAAATTGTATATTGATCGCCATCAAAAGTGGTCCACATACTTGCAGTGATTCCACCTCAACATCAAGTATAAAAAAGGAAGCACAAATCGCATCGTTGATTGCCTCAGTATACTGCCAGTCGTGAAACTCACCATGGTGTTAGACTCCTGCAACCATGAGACCTACGGATTGCCCCAACTATATGAGACAGACCTAGACTTCACCACCACCTACAAAATGTTCGGTGCAAGTGCAGTTGTCGATAATTTGCATCTTTAGGATGGGTTATTGTGTCGTTTGGACCATATATGTGTTCCATCAAGCGAGTGAGAAAAGATGATCTAGGAATCCCATTACATTCGATTGGTAGGATACTTCGGCATCAAAAATATAGTGACGATGCTACAAAAACTTTTCTACTAGCTGAAACTTTGATAGGATTTCAACAAGTATATCAGGTCTTGCATTACCTGTGCTATTGCCAAACTAGCTACTAAGAAACATGGCCTGTACACCCCTCTTTCTAGTCTTGACAGGCCATGGGAATCCATCTCAATGGACTAGACTTCAGGCCTCCCGTCCACTGAGCGGGGAAATGACTGTGTTTTTGTGGTTGTTGATCATTTTTCTAAGATGGTGATTCTGGTTGCATGCAAGAAGAACATCACAGCAGAGACCACTACCAATATATTCTTTGAATGAGTCTGGGTACATTTTGGAATCCCATAAACCATTGTCTCAGATCGGGACTGTCGATTTCTCAACACATTCTAGTCGAGCCTCTGGTCACTACTGGACACCAAGCTCACCAAATTCACGGCCTTCCAGCCCCAGACAGATGGCCAAACCATGGTCATCAATCGAATGATTGTTCATATCCTTCACATGTATAATTCAAATAACCCTCGCACATGGGATGAGAGCCTTACCTATATCCAACATAGCTACAATTGAGCCCTTCATAGATCAACCAACCACATCGCGTTTCTAGTGGGGTTGGGATTCCAACCATTAGGTCCCATAGATGTTTCACTTCCTCTTGCAGTCACCTTGAATGACTCATATCCTGATCCAACTAAAGCTGACAAAGCCACCTGATTCATTGAGCAGATCCAACACATCCACCAATAGGTTGTGGATATCCTACAAAATTCCAATGACAAGTACAAGCAGTGCCATGATCAACATCGAGTGCCACATAAGTTTTAGGTGGGCGAAAAAGTTTGGTTGCACTTGTAGAAAGAATGCCTTACAGGAACCCATCAGAAGCTTCACCCACTCTGTTATGGGTCATACACCATAACCAAGGCGATGGGGGATAATGATTTTGAGCTCAACATTCCTCCGTTCCTTGGCCTGCACCCAGTGTTCAACATTGATCTCCTTCACCCTTATTTTCCACCATTATTGGACACCTCAGACGTAGCAGAGCATCTCACCAATAGAGCTCAACCCCAACTGCATACAATATGAATCCAACGATCATATTGTGGACACACAGATCAAGGGCACTTGAAAACAAAGGATCCATCTTTATTGAGTCGTCAACACTACCCTTCAGGGATGTTATTATAGAAAAATACTACCCTGTCAAAAACACTACCACACTGCGATAAGAAGGAGACCAAGTAGTGCAAAATTTCATGAATATCTTTCATACCTTGCGCACCAAGCTGGTTATCAAAGATTTGAAGAAACATATGGTGCTCAAGTATCATATCACTCTACATAGATACATCCAAACTGAAATGGAATTTTTGGACATGTCATCCTTGGGCACAGCCTACCGATATGCCATCAAAATCAAGCAGAAGCTCAATCAAAAGATGCGGCAATTTGGGCCTGGGAACCCCTCACAACAAAAGCGAGGAAAGGGCGGCCCCAACTAACAAAACAAAGGGCAGATCAAATATGAACAGTATCAGGACAACCAATCCAAGCCATAAGAAAAGAAGGACACCAGAAAGACAAAGAAATATATCGGGAAGTGGTACGACTTCCATAAGAGCCCTTGGCATAACACTATCGACTGTTACTCAAATAAGTCGTCGGTGGCCAAAGTGAAAGCCTCTAATTCAAATGTGGGTTCAGACTCTGAGCTAGAACCAAAAAAGATAATATGGATCATTGACGTAGAACCCGGTGCCACCATTACTACCACCAAGCTCTAGCTTGGTGGACCAGATGAGCCAGAAGAAGGAGAATGCCTCTTCCATTCATAGATGTGGGTAAAAGGCACCCTATTGCACTTCATCATGGATAGAGGTATCCAGAAGAAAATCATCTCAATAGAGGTCATCAAGTAGTTGGCCCTGCCAACAACACTGCACCCACAACACTACACCATTGGATGGCTCTGCCAAGGAAGCAATCTCCACATTAGCCAATAGTGTCATCTGTCATACGACATCAAGCCCTTCAAAGACGAGGTATTGTGTGATGTTTATCCTTTTGAAGTTTGTGATGTTATTTTGGGCCAACCCTATTTATGGAAACATCATGTTGTATATGAGTCTAGACCTCGTAGTGTTATTATTACTTTGAACAGGAAATTGTACAGGATACCCAAGGTAGTCCCACTTAGTGCTATTTCCTTGATCTCTGCTAAGCAATGCAGGAAGGTCATCTCTCAGATGGGGAAGTTTGTCTTCTTTGTGATTCTCTCTCAGAATAAGAGAAATATCATAGCCACATTTAGGGTCTCTGTGGCCGACCTCTCCACACAGTAGAAGCAAGTAGATAAGGTTGTGGAAGAATACTCAGATATATTCTCCTCACCTACTGTCGTACCTCTGCACTGCCAGGTCAAGCATGCCATCGATTTGACCCCCAGTGCACCGCTACCCAATGGGCTAGTCTATCGCTGGTCTTTGTTAGAGAATGAGGAGATCAAGTGACAAATCCAAGAACTACTCCACAAGGGGTACATCCATCTCAACTCATCACCTTGCGGGAGCCCAATCGTGATGGTATAGAAGAAAGATGGAACCTGGCAACTCTACATTGATTATCGGGCTCTGAATAAAATCAAGTCATAAACCGACACTTGATTCCCCGAATCAATGACCTCCTTGATCAACTCATAGGGGACAAATACTTCAGTAAGATTGATCTGAAGTCTGGCTACCACTAGGTCCTGATAGAACATATAGATGTATGGAAAACTGACTTCAAGTCAAAGGAAGGCCTTTTTGAATGGTTGGTCATGCCCTTTGGTTTGAAAAATTCTCTAGCCACTTTCATGAGGATGATGGATGATATCCTGCGACCCTTCACCAATACGTTTGTAGTGGTGTGTTTGGATGATATTCTCATTTACAACAAGACTTGGGTCGAACACTTCCAGGATATTTAACAGGTTTTGCACACCCTGTGACGACACAAGCTAATGCCAACTTGGAAAAATGCTCCTTAGGCATGGACAGGGTCCATTACTTGGGCTACATAATTGATCAGCATGGCGTACATGTGGATCCAGCCAAGATCCAAGTCATCTGTGATTGGCCAGCCCCAACCACACTTGCTGAGCTTCAGAGCTTCTTGGGCCTTGCCAATTTCGACCGGAGGTTCGTGTTGGGATTTTCCCATATTGCATGGACACTTAGACAAATAACTAGGGGTGGTGGTAAGGATAAATTTGCGTGGGGCCGGTCCTAAGAAAAAGAGTTCGGCAATTTGAAGAAACAAATTTTCTCAGCCCTAATACTTTCACTACTAGACCTACAACAACCCTTTGAGATCGAGACAGATGCTTCAAACTATGTGGTGGGCACCGTTCTCACTCAGCACAACCACCCCATGGCCTATCATAGTGAGACACTCTCATATGTTGTCCATAAGTACCCTACTTATGACAAAAAAATGTACTCCATTGTGCAAGCCTGACACCAGTGGAAACATTACATTCTTGGGAAGGAGACAATCATCCACACTGATCATAAGCCACTGAAGTTCATGCAGACACAAGGAAAATTGCAAAATGATTTCCATCAAAAGTGGTCCACATACTTGCAGCAATTCCACCTCAACATCAAGTATAAAACAGGGAGCACCAATCACGTTGTTGGTTGCCTCAACAGACTTCCAGTCACGACACTCACGATGGTGTTAGACTCCTATAGCCATGCGANCACTGATCATAAGCCACTGCAGTTCATGCAGACACAAGGAAAATTGCAAAATGATTTCCATCAAAAGTGGTCCACATACTTGCAGCAATTCCACCTCAACATCAAGTATAAAACAGGGAGCACCAATCACGTTGTTGGTTGCCTCAACAGACTGCCAGTCACGACACTCACGATGGTGTTAGACTCCTATAGCCATGCGACCGTTAGAGGGCCCCAACTCTATGAGACAGACCTGGACTTCGCCACCACCTACAAAATGTTGGGTGCAAATGCAATTGTCGATAATTTCCATCTTCAGGATGGGTTGTTGTGTCGTTTGGGCCATATTTATGTTCCATCAAATGAGAAAGCGAAGCTGATCTGGGAATCCCATTACAGTTGGGTAGTAGGACACTTCGATGTCGAAAAGACAGTGGTGATGCTACAAAAACATTTCTATTGGATGAAACTTTGACAGGAGATCAACAAGTATATCAGGTCCTGCATTGCCTGTACCATTGCCAAACCAACCACTAAGAAACATGGCTTGTACACCCCTCTTCCTACTACTGGCAGGCCATGGGAATCCATCTCAATGGACTACATGTCAGGCCTCCCATCCACTAAGCGAAGAAATGATTGTGTTTTTGTGGTTGTTGATCGATTTTCTAAGATGGCAATTCTGGTTGCCTGCAAGAAGAATGTCAGAGTAGAGGCCATTGCCAAGGTCTTCTTTCAATGAGTCTGGGTATATTTTGGAATCCCACAAACTATTGTCCTAGATGAGTACCGTCGATTTCTCAGGGCATTTTGGTTGAGCCTCTAGTCATTGTTGGACACCAAGATCATCAAATCCATGACCTTCCACCCCTAGACAGATGGCCAAACCAAGGTCATCAATCGAATGACTGTGCATATCCTTCGTATGTATAATTCAAAGAACCCTCTCACATGCGATGAGAGCCTTCCCTATGTCCAACATAGCTACAATTGAGCCCTACATAGCTCAATCAACCACAACCCCTTTCAGGTGGGGTTGGGATTCCAACCATCAGGTCCCACAGATGTTTCACTTCCCCTTGCATTCACCTCAACCAACTCATCTCCTACTCCAATTGAAGCTGACAAAGCCACCCGATTCATTGAGAGGATCCAACGCATCCACCAACATGTTTAGGATATCCTACAAAAGTTCAATGACAAGTACAAGCAGCGCCGTGATCAACATCAGGTGCCACATAAGTTTCAGGTGGGCGATAAAGTTTGGTTTCACTTGCAAAAATAACGCCTTACAATACCCCATTGGAGGCTTCTCCCACTCCATTATGGGCAATACTTCATCACCAAGGTCATGGGGGATAATTCTTTTGAGCTCAACATTCCTCCTTTCCTTGGCCTGCACCCAGTGTTCAACGTGGATCTCCTTCACCCTTATTTTCCACCATTATTGGACACCTCAGACGTAGTAGAGTAGCTGACACCAAAAGATCTCAACCCCAACTGCATACGATAGGAATCCAATGATAAAATTGTGGACAAACATATCAAGGGCACTCAATAGCAAAGGATCCATCTTTATTGAGTCATCAAAGTAGGGAAACTCTTGCACCAAGGCAAGTGGATCACCCGTGGCCAAATTCAACAAAAATTTCCTCATATGATGGGGAAAATCAATGCAATGGAGAAAATTTCTTCCCAAGGAGGGAGGATTGATCCAGGTTGATATTGGTGGCCACCCACCTCTTCCAACTGGCTCAAAACAATTTTCTGAGAATTTTGGCAATTTACTATTTTTAGCAGTTTTAACTTCAAGGGCCATTTTGAGGGCCTAAATAAATTTTTTTGGGATCGATCTTCTCAATGATATTTGAAGGCATGTTTGAGCCCCCAAAATGAATCCCCTCAATGATACATTTCTAAGGGGCTATCACATGCCTAAAACGAAGATCATATGCAAAAGTTACGACCCCGGGAAGTTGATGAACTAACTTACCCAAACGGGGCCCACATGAATTTTGACACTTCATCTCCTAGGGTTAGGTTTTTGGATGTATAGGGTTTTTGTAATTCTTGTTTATTGTAAAAGGCCTTCAGAGCCTCATTGTAATCATCTTATTGCGAATGAGCGCAACCATCACATCTCTTCTTAGAGATAAGCCGTCACCATTCCATCAAGCTTGTTTCTGCTGCATTTTACAGTTTCATATTATTTTATTATTGAATAGAAAACCAATTTTACTATACCTCTGTTATTTTGTGTTAAGCACCTATTAACAATTTGTAGTCATTTTCTTCTTCTCATAAAATCCAGATCAAGTGAACTGTGAGCTTTTCAACCTTGGGCATAGTTTCACGTGTGCATGTCGACACTCCCAATCATTTTGAGTCTTCTGGAGGAAGGAGTCTACTAAGCTCAGGAGAGGTAGCACACATATGCACAGGCTCTCTACGAGGCGACCAGAGACTGAGAACCTCTTAAGTTCTAGAGTTGATGAATGAGTGCAAGGGGTGCGCGAAATAATTCTTCCAAGTGTTAATTTCAATAGAAAGAGAGCAAAGCTCTTAAGCCTTTCAGAGATAACAAATCTCAGGAAGAATAGAGAGATTGAAGTATCAAAAGGGAAGGTTCCATTTCTTGGAATACGAACAAACGAGATCTTTTCGGGAGGAGCCAAGGTTTGTTCTAACCGTTGGATGTGGGAAAGCACGTAGGAGTTAACCCATTGAGTCCTTCAGACTTCACGAGTTCGACGAATTGAGCGAGTTCATCTTAAGGGAGGTAAAATCCCCGAAGACCCGAAGTCCTGAAATTAATCTGGTCCTTAGATCTGAGGATGACGGGGAGCCATCCCGACCGTCAAATCTATGAGGTATCCAGTCCGACATTGACTACTTCAGGAGAATAGAGGCTTAGTAACTCTAAAACTCCCGAAGAACGAAGTAGCGAAGTAATGTGGATCGTGGATCTATGGATCCTTCGAGACCCCTATTGATCATTTGATTGAAGGAATGTGGCTATTACGTCGAGAGTCCATGGGGACATATGTGTCGAGTGATGATGATGCCAGGTGTCCCACTCAGAGTGGCACACATTGGGGTATTAAGATATGGTTTTCCATGAGCTCCTTTGGAAAAATTCAAAGCGACGAAGTCCATCTGTACCATTGATATGAGAGAGAGGATACGTGGTGGAAATCCGTCGAATTCAGGTGAAATTACTCTGGGAGAAAATGAGTGTGGAGAGGTTGAACGTCTCGAAGCCCAAAGAGACGAAGTTATTTGCAGTCGTCGATCTGTGGGAGACACGCATTGTCAGATCATCGAGTTCAGGTGAAATCACTCTGGGAGAAAATGGGATGTGTTGAACAAGAACTTTTGAAGGCTGCAGAGTCGACGTTCATCTGATCCATCTATCAGCTGAGGATGGGTGTCAATGTATCTTCCATTTCGGGAGATAACCACTTCAGAGGAAAGTAGGGTCAAGTGAGTTGAGAACTCCCGAAGTAAATCATGACCGTCGATTTGAGAGAGACACGCATAGACATATCATCGACTTTGTGTGAAATCACTCCAGAAGAAAGCGAGTGGGGAGAGGTTGAAATTCCTGAAGCTCGAAGAGCTGAAGTAATTTATAGCCTTCGATCTGCGGAAGACATGCATCAATATATTGTGTACTTTGTAAATGGGGAGAAGGAAATGCAGAGTAGAGAGATGCCTGAATTGGATCCCCATCGTCGAATGAGAGGGACGCGTGTCGCATAATCCTTAACTTTGGAAGAAAACACTCCAGAAGAAAAGTTGGTGTGAGCATATGGGACTCCCGAACACCGAAGTCTCTAAGTGGATTTGAGCTGTTGATTTAGATGGATGTGTGGCACTCGATCTATGACTTCGGGTATAGATTACTTCAGAGGGAAAAAGTGTAGAAATGTTAGAAACTACTGAACACTGAAGTCCTGAAGTAAATCAGGGTCGTCGAAATATTTGAGGACACAAGGCGTCAGATCACGAACTTTGAAGGTTTTCCACTTTAGAGGATTTGCGTTGTAGTCGTCTTGGCACTTGTTGTCTTGGCGTCTAGTCATAACCCATGGCCGTAAGCAAGTATAGGGGGATGAAAGAACTCGAAGAACTTGGGAGAGGATATCTGCGAACTCTGATCTTGTTTTAGAGCATGGAGAACGTGGATGGAAAGTTCTAGAAGAGAAGAATGTAATAGAGACCCCGAATGAGGGTATTGATTCTTCTAAGAAGAGTGAAAATTTGAGTCCCCACCATGGGTGTGTTACACCAAGGCTGAAGAGAGACCGCCTGTAGATTGTTTTCATTAGAAAACCAATCAACAATAACTTTGGAATCACCCACCAATTTTAACCTTGTTACCTTTTTAAAGAAAGCAAAATATAAGATGCACCACAAAGCTAGTAGTTCACCCCTACAGCTAGTTCCTCTACCACAATTCATCTTTAGTCTGAAAGTGCCTTCAATTGGACATTTTAAAATATCTCTGACCCCACATTTTCCCCCCTTGTCTTGTGAGACACCGTAAAAAGATCCCACTTCCAAATCCTAATAAAGTAAAAGAGGTCTTTCAACCCTGCACAACTTAGATGAAGTTGACCTTTTTATTTCTCCCAAATCCTGTAAAATAATGTTGCAAACTCTAATTAGATTCGACGGATGATATTCAAAGATAACTATATTTCTATGCTTCCAAACTTCCCAACAAATGAAACATAGGAGTTCTTTCCAACTTACTTCCTTTCCGATCCAATTTTGAAAGAATCCAACAATCTGTTCACCCTCCTAGAAAAAAGTTAGTTTTAAATCCTTGATAATTTTAACCCATATCTCTTTGGTAAAACTACAATCCACAAAGAGATGATGTACATTTTCTTCATCAATCCTAGAAAGAACACATATGCTAGGCCCATTCAAACCTCTTTTGATCAGGTTCTCCCATGTAAGAATTCTCTCTTCAAGCATAAGCCAAATAAAAATTTTGACTTTTAGTGGGAGCTGCCAAGTCCAGAGATCTACATACAAGTAATTTGGTTCCACCTCCACAGTCTCCAACATTTGAACTTCATAAGATTTTTTGCATTCACATGTCCACCTGTTGTATCCCAAGACCATAATAAGGTTTCTTTATCACTATTTAGATCAAACCCTGAACCTACAAGCCCCTTTATAAAACTATTCCATTCCTCTATTTGTTCCCCAACCAGCCCCAACATCTCATCCTTTTTCCAGCTACTATGTCTTGTGTTCTCCACGTTACGTGTCCTAGCTTGTGCCAAATATTCTATACCTTTTTCCTTTAGAAAAAAAAAAAGATTCCTTGACAACTTGTAGTAAGTATGGGACCCAACCATTGGATCAATACTAATTCGAATATCCCTCCCATTTCGAGGTTTCCACACCAACCAATCAATTAAGATAGTTATAGAAGAGGTAAGTCCTCTCCAGATATTTGAAACTCCATTTACCTTCTCTGAACCACTCAATGAATTTTTTTTTCTTAATGTATTTTTTAATTATCACCTCATGCCAAAGACGAGATATCATGAGACACCTCTACAAATTTTTCGCAGCTAAGGCTTTTACAAAAGAAAAGATATATTTCCCTACAATTATCAGACTATAAAATTCCTATAAAATATTTAATTTTACATAAAATTTAATCATCATTTTGATGAAATATATTTTATTATTTTCTTATATTTTATGATGAATAGTCTAAATTTAAACTGCAGTTAATAGTTAATGATGAAAAATACCACATTTATACCCACAATTAACATTTTTTTTATCAACTTTCAACCCTGCAGGACCATCTTGACACATACCGTAATCCAAAGAAAAACAAAGTTTAAAATATGATAACATGGGCGAGCAATGAAATATCTAACATTTTTTCCATCAAATTTCATCCCTGTCGACCATCTTGAAAAATACCATATTACATATAAAAATAAAAGTTTAAAACATAATTGACATCGGTTAAAATATGATTAACATGGGTGAGCAGTGAAATCCACTTAAATTAAAGACAGAGAGAGAAATGGAGCAGAGCACTCAAGGCTCGCTCTCTTCAGGGAATGGTGAAAACCAATTCAATTAACAAATGAAATCAGAGTACAATATATAGATGAGATGGTCTCAACAAACCAAATCCTAGATCCATGAAGTGTGGATCTCAAACCTCTCCATGCTAAATATAATCAGAACACAACAACCCAATCCCTAGCAATCTACCTATCATTTCTACATTATTCCAACAAATCCATCAAATGTCAACCCTGCCGTGCCGACCGTCATGAAATAACTCACATTTTTCCATCAAATTTCAACCCTTCCTAGTACCGTATTTCAAAGAAAAATATAAGTGGAAGACAGATGTGATTAACATTGGTGAGCAGTCAAACAGAAACAGCGGAACAATAGCATTCAACCCATTTCTCTCAATCATGTGTTGTCAAATCAGAAGGACTRGGAAGTCACTATTCAATCCGGAAAACAGGCTGGAAGACGATCTATCAATAATAAAGACTTTCTTCAAGTTTCTTATTCATATGCACATTCTTGGTCATCATTGAGTTTCATCTCTTATTGAGTTCCTACGATTCTATAAATATGTCCACAAACCTCATAGTTTTTCCATTCAATCAATATTGCTGAGATATAGTTTTATTGAGTTCGCCTGAATTATTTGTTCCATAAGCGTTTGGAACAATGCCTTCAGTTTATGGAAGTGCTCGCAGCAGCCTTCCTAATTGGGGTAAGCATTTTCTTATAGTCCAGAACGTTGCAGAACTCGGGAAGAAGCAGAAGGAAACGATACTAGAAGGATATATCAGATGAGACGGAGAAAGACCAGTACCAATCTCGATAATCTTTTGTTCTCTCTGCAATCCTTTGGAAAGTTTGGCCATGTTCCATCCCTGATCCTCAACTCGACATCCCATCATTGACATGGCTAAGCTTTCAGAAGGATTGTAGAGAGAACAAGGATTGTAGAGAGAACAACAGATTAAGAAGATTGCCCAGGCTTGTGGAGAATGGTTCTTCTTCCCTGCTCTATTCAATTCATTTTTTTTTCTCCTCTTATTATCAACCGAATAAACTATCCGTCCGGCTGGATAAATAATCCATATTATTTCTAGACTGATATAACGCTGTCTGTATCTTGGAGTCGGTTTTGGACTTCACATATGTTAAGTGAATTTTAAGAGAGTACTTATCCTTTAGTGTGATGGTAATTTTGTAGGTTGTGAATCAAACTGTCTCCATCTTCCATTGGAGGAGAAACAAAATTATCAAATGAAGGCAGAGTTCTAGAGGGATATGGCTAGGCATTTGTTTTTAAGGCGACTTTTTGGGTTTGATTATATCTCTTTTCTATACTTTTGTGAATCACAGTGTCTCAATCTTCCATTGGAGGAGAAACAAAATTATCTAATGAAGGCAGAGTTTTGGAGGGATATGGCTAGGCATTTGTTTTTAAGGTGACTTTTTGGGTTTAACTATATCTCTTTTCTATACTTTTGTGAATCGCAGTGTCTCCATCTTCCATTGGAGGAGAAACAAAACTATCAAATGAAGGCAGAGTTTTGGAGGGATATGGCTATGCATTTGTTTTCAAGGTGAGTTTTTGGGTTTGACTATATCTCTTTTCTATACTTTCAAAATAAAATTAGTAATGATTTTTTTTAAGTGGTAAAATTTATTATATTTTATTGATTAATTGGATACATATTATTGATTTCTATAAGTAGCAAATCACATCATTTAATATAATAACTATTACCAAATGTTTTTGGGTCTTCTAGTGATATGTTTCTTTATTTCTGGTTTTGACTCAACACTCTATTTTACTTTGAAGTTCATTTTTTTACTTCTGGTTTGGACTCAACACTCTATTTTATTTTGAAGCTCATGAAGTTTGTTCTTATTTTAGTAATGTTGATTTTCTCCTTTATAATACTCAAGTTTGAAGCAATCTTAGGAAACCTCTGGGTACCTAATCATAGTCATGTCTTAATAGAGAAAGACTAGCTTCTATGAAGATGAAAGGATATGGTATATTACCTTTAATTTTGAATTTATAAGTTACAAAACACTTTTGGATTTTTTCTATCTTTCTCCACAATTCTCTAGAGATGCTACAACCCTAGATAAAGTGACGTTTATGAGGAGGATAGGATAGGATAAGGTGTTTTTCCTTTAATTTTGAGATTATAAGTTACAAAGAAGAGTTTCATCTTAACCTATAGCCACAAATTCTAAATATGTGTGAAGCAATTTCTTCCAAACTGTAGTTGTTATACACCAAATTAACCTAAATGATCTTTCTAAATTTAATTATCATAACCTTAATTTTGTGAGTTCTTAAAAAATTTTAATTACTTTTCTTGCCACAAAAATAATTTTATATATAAAAAAACCTATATCTGTCGCGGAGTGAAGGGGGAGGACTCACTCTATGCATGCACTTGAATTGAAAATTATATCTGTCGCGGACTGGAGGGGGAGGACTCACTGTATGGATATGCTGGTAACAAAAGCTCACATAAATAAACAAACGCACCAATAGACTGGCAATTTTAGCTCTGTTCATATAGTTCCCGGTTAGGATTGACCATTGCCCGTTCTATTTCTTGTACATGATACACTTACAAATAGAGCAATTAATGGCAGTTTTAGGTCTTTTCATATACTTCATTTAGCGAGGATGGCTCTTGCCTGCTCTAGTTCTGGTACACAATAAAGTATATGCCATGATACCTTAAAATTGATAGCTTTTCTTCATTGGTTAAACTTGGAAGGCTTGTCTTCTTGCCTATGTCCTTAAAGTCCTTCATGATAGTCGGTTGATCCAATTTTCTTTTGGTGATAATGGTTGAATTTGGATAATTGTTTTTAAATTTTTTTATTGGAATTTCCATAATAGAATTGTAATTTTTTATGGTTAAATTTATATTTTTTATAAATATAAATATTATATGATGTAGATGTATTTTTTAATTATTATTAAAATTTAAATAAAAAATTCTTTAAATTATAACTTTGCTTTTTTTATTTTTAAATTTAATTTTTTTATTGTAAAAAATATTTTACTTTTTCAAAATTTAATTACACATCTATTATATAACACAATAATTAATATATGTAATTCCAACTATTTTTCCATTATTTTTAAATTTTCAAATTTTAAATAAAAATTATAAAAAATAAATTTAAACTACACATTAGTGACACCTGCTTCATGTTTTCATACCACTGTAAATTATAATCTTTTCGGCAATAGAAAATAATACAAATTTCTTTGATTTGGGTTAAAAAATGGATAGTGCTGGGTTACATACGAACTATATGTTACAACATTGAATGAGCTATATCAATTGATGGCAAAGTGGGAGAGCAAGAGCTACAGCTGGCAAAGTGTTAGAGCAACAGTTGGCAAACAAATTAGGACTGATTTGACTTAATGAAAGAATTGAACTATTTCATGTTAAAGAAAAACCTATGTTGAATAATTGAAAGGGGTTGAAGAAAACTGGTTTGAAAACCTATTTGCAAAAGACACGTGTCATATTAAGCTCGTTGATGGAGATGATGACGATGTCAAATGGAGATGATGACAATGTCAATGATGAGTTTGAAGTGAAGATGTCAATAGCAAGAAGAGGTTCATAGACGAGATAGAAATTACAGATAACTGGTTATAGATAAGTAACTTTTTACAGGTGACTTTTTTTATCTATTTCAATTACATGTTAGGTTAACAGACTTCTTGACTACTTTGTGTAGGTTAGTCCTGCAACCTCAACTAGGATATTGATAATTGAATTGTTTAATTTAGGTAATCATGTATGTATGTAAGTTAGTGACATTATTTGAGTAATAATAAGGGTTGTACAGCAACGTAATCCTTCTCGAGTTAGTTGGGAAATACATGTTGAATAATGAAACTTAATATAACTAAATGCATACTTAATGAATATTTTTTGTCAAAATATAATAATTGAGGGTTGTTTGTTATTCAAAATATACAATGAACCTCAATGGAACTATAATATTGATAAATATATTATAAACATAATATAAATATAATAATAAATAATATATTAGATAATAAATATAATATAAATATAATAATGCATAATAATAAATATATAGTACAATTTTTTATACTTAGATGTGGTGATTAGTGAAATTTATTGATTATGTAATTAATTCTACATATTCAAAGAGGTGAAGGGAGCAATAACATTTCAATTCTATAAACCAATTAAAAATGAAAAACACATATTTTTATTATATCCAAAAATATATATTTGTTTTTCTATGTTAAACATTACATTGCATACACAAATTTATGGTAAAAGGAAAATTAATGTCACATCAATATCACATCAAAAACAAATTCATTGTTATAATCTCATGGTAAAAACTAATAATTAAATAAAAAAATCTTTTGAGAAATAATTTAAAAAAATAAAATAAAATAAAAATTATTTCTCCTTATTAGTAGTGGTTATTGTGACAGAATTAGAAATAAAAACTCTTATTACATATCAGCTCCATTTAAAATAATTTTTACATATAAAAATGAAAATTCTCAACATTACACGAACAACCCAATTTAACTCTAACTAGTAAAAACATCACTACAAAAATGCCTAAAAAAAACCTTTAATTTTACTGATTAAAGATGAAAGTTATTTCAAGACATACATGTTTTCTAACTTTTGTTATTGAAACCAAGCCCTCCCCATGGAAACAAAAGCCACCGGAAGTGTTTAAAAAAAATCCCACCTCACCTACTAACCAAGCCCTCCTACATGGAAACAAAAGCCACCGGAAGTGTCTAAAGAAAAATCCCAAATGCCTCCCAAGGATCCATCATCCCAGATTTCATTCTCTCTTGCTTGAGCATGTTTACAAAAAAAATGGACTACTAGTCGAAGCGATGGATTTAACACACATCCCATCACCTTAAAGTTCTCATTCCACTTGTCTACAGGTATAAAAAAATGTCTCGAGGAATTCAAAACAGGAACTTAGCTGTGGAGACTATGGAATGGATCTATTTACTGTCTCAAAGAAAAAAATAAGGGTTGTGTATGATGCTAGCATAAATGCAAAGAATTTAGGTTACGCATAATGACTATACTAAGCATATTTTAATGGCTGATGTCAGTCATTTTCGTTACACTATGCTAAGCATATTTTAATGGCTGATGTCAGTCATTTTCATTACATAAGTGTTATAAACATATTTTAATGGCTAATGTCAGTCATTGTCATTACACAAGCGTTATAGAGATACCTAAAGAGGTAGATATATGAGACACTAGTGTTATGTACTTCTATATATTGAGAAATATAAGATATTAGTGTTATATAGTTTTTTTATTTGAATAGAATAAACAATTTTATTTTTATGTTATGTAAATTATTGTCATTACACAAACGTTATAGAGATACCTAAAGAGGTTTAGATATATGAGACACTAGTGTTATGTACTTATATATATATTGAGAAATATAAGATATTAGTGTTATATAGTTTTTTTATTTAATAGAATAAACAATTTTATTTTTATGTTATGTAAATTTATGCTGATATTATTATAAGCTATATTTTTTTCATTACTTTTAATCTATTATATATGAATTCACATTATATGTTGTGTTATTTCAATCCTAAGATTTAATTATTTTTTTATACTTTCTCGAAATTGTGTTCTTACAGCCTAGAGGATTATATAGATGTGTTGTATGTCAATTGCATTGTATAGTTAGAATGGTCTCCAATATACCACACAAAGTGCTCATCATATATGTTTATTCTTAGCAAGTGGAAAAAAATCATATGCCTTGCCATGGTGGTATCGATCTTATAGCTGCACATCAATGATGGTTTGATTGTATGCACTTATCAAAATGTATAAAACATTGGGTGAGATCCTACCTTTTGTTGGTGTTTATTCAACTAAGATAACCAATAAGCATGCTCATATGCTTTCATTATAGCAAACACATGAAAGTGTTCTTGCAATGGGGAGAGATGCATTCCTCAATAAAAGCGACATCTTAAACTAGATAAAATGGCTTGATGACACATGTTATCCGATTCATGAGGATGCTATGTTAGCATCTAGTATTGGGTGGAAGAAAACAAGGTAAATGTTCTAAATTCGGATCCATTCATGCTATGGATAATGATGAAATGACAAGTGGAGTGAGTTGTTTGGCATGGGCACAACAACATCCTTGCAATGGATTCTACTTTTTTCACAAACAAATACAATATATTTTGGTTTCTATTAGTGGACTAATTTATTAGGTAGTTCATGAAATGTCTACCTAGGGTGTTATTGTTATGAATTATGTATTCATGAAATAGTTGATTTTAGTGGCTTATTGACCATGCCAACACACACACACACATATATAATTCAAGAATTATTATATGTGGAGGTATCCTTTGTACGTCATTTGATTTTGACACACATAAAAATGGAATTCTTATATGTTGGGCCATATCAAATAATGCACTGTCAGAAACAATTGTGACATGACTGCAATCATTTCACTACCATGTTTTGACTTCCTATCCCACATGGAAACCTTCATAATTTCTTGTGGAATATGCCCTTGTATAGATCTATGTGATAGAGTGTGCACATATCTTAATTATTCTTTCCTTTTATTTTGTTGTTTATTTATTGAATTGTTGGTTATTCACCTAAATGTTGTTCATCCACATTGATATCTTTAACTATTCAATAATTCTCTTCATCTTGCATGTGCATCATTGTTGGCTAGAAAAATTGACCAAAGATGTTCGTGATAGTAAAAGGAATACATAAATGTCAAAATCTCTAGGGAGTATAATGCATTACTCATTGTCAATTGAAGATGTTTTGAAAAAATTGCTAGAGTTCTATGGAAAGCTTTTTGAGCAAACCGGTTTCATCAACTATTTCAAAGATAAGTGGGAGCCTCAACTAAGTGTATATAAATTTGTCACAGTGATACATTCTTTCTTGTGATTTGACAAGAGCTATTCTAAATTTGTCACAACGATAACTAGTTAGTGTTGGTGCTTTTCCCATTGTTATTTCTAAATATTTCACAATGATAAATTATTATTTTTGGTTATTTGGATAGCGTTATTTATAACTATATCACAATGATAATTCATTATTATTGGTGATTTGGCTAACATTATTTCTTATATTGATATGTCATATCAAATATTGTAGGTATGTGGATCAAATCATGTAGGAATTTTCAACATTCAAACTTAGAAAAAAATTCTTCCATTGAGTCATACCATAATCACATCAAACAACAATATAAAGAGATGTTTGTTTAATGCCAATTCCATGTTATTTTGTGTATCTACAATTCATGTAAAAATAAAAAAACAATTATATATTAATTCTAACATTATACACATTTTAAAACTATTATTGATTTGATATAATTTTTATAGAAGGTTCAAAGTGCATATTCTCATAGAATGCATTGACTTATTGGGAAATTCATGGTTCAAGTACACTCCTACTATTCGTTAATTGTTTTCATAAAATAAAATAGATTTTCTCAAAAAATTATAGCATATCACATATGAAAGAAATCATAGAAGAGTGCACTTAACATATTATAAATATGCATCCTTTAAGACCCTTTAGACCCTTACATTATGAACATCAAGTCACAATTTGGACAACTAAGTATGTTCTACACTCTGTGCATCCTAGATTAGAAATGGCAATTTGCAATTGCCTGGATGCAAAGAGGGGAAATATGTGTAAACATGTTGTGAATGCGTATATGTACATTAAGGAAACATCCATTCTATTCCACCTAGTTTTCTACTCCACAACATTATTTCTAAAATTTGTTGAACTGACATTATTGCCACCATGATCACCTTTATTAATTCCCGACTGAAATAGTTTTGAAGATGAGTGTATCATGACACAAATTGGATAATGGGATGAAGATACATTACGGAAACATCCATTCTATTCCACCTAGTTTTCTACTCCACAACATTATTTCTAAAATTTGTTGAAGACATTATTGCCACCATGATCACCTTTATTAATTCCCGACTGAAATAGTTTTGAAGATGAGTGTATCATGACACAAATTGGATAATGGGATGAAGAGGAAAACCATAATATCATAGATGAGCGTTCTAAGTAGTGCACAGCTGTGGAGTTCAACAATGATTTTTATCACTATATTCTTATAAATGCAAAAACAATGTTTATATTGGAAGCAACGAATATTGGAAGCAACGAGGTGTGTAGCAACAACGAAGTGTTTGAGGATTTTTTGACTTGTTGATTACCGTAATTAAAGAATATGAAAAGGGATAATGTCAGCACTAGATATTCCCATAAACGCTTAAGGATATTTATCAAAGCACATTCCAAAATGTATGCCAAAAACAAGGCATGTGAATGCCTTTGATTTCTTCAACTACCGGCACTTGTCGTAGCCACAAATCATATAAGACATGGCATCGAACGTAAGAGACCCAATTGTTTACCTATTCCTAAAACATATCATTGGAGACATCTTGTAGAATGCATTGGCTCCCTTTGACAAACATCTTGATGATGTCATCATTCACTCCCAAAAGAGTGAATGTACAGTAAACTCTAATGAAAGAAATAAATTGTTTATTGATAACAAGTTTAAAAATAATTGTTTTCATCTTTTAAANGACATTATTGCCACCATGATCACCTTTATTAATTCCCGACTGAAATAGTTTTGAAGATGAGTGTATCATGACACAAATTGGATAATGGGATGAAGAGGAAAACCATAATATCATAGATGAGCGTTCTAAGTAGTGCACAGCTGTGGAGTTCAACAATGATTTTTATCACTATATTCTTATAAATGCAAAAACAATGTTTATATTGGAAGCAACGAATATTGGAAGCAACGAGGTGTGTAGCAACAACGAAGTGTTTGAGGATTTTTTGACTTGTTGATTACCGTAATTAAAGAATATGAAAAGGGATAATGTCAGCACTAGATATTCCCATAAACGCTTAAGGATATTTATCAAAGCACATTCCAAAATGTATGCCAAAAACAAGGCATGTGAATGCCTTTGATTTCTTCAACTACCGGCACTTGTCGTAGCCACAAATCATATAAGACATGGCATCGAACGTAAGAGACCCAATTGTTTACCTATTCCTAAAACATATCATTGGAGACATCTTGTAGAATGCATTGGCTCCCTTTGACAAACATCTTGATGATGTCATCATTCACTCCCAAAAGAGTGAATGTACAGTAAACTCTAATGAAAGAAATAAATTGTTTATTGATAACAAGTTTAAAAATAATTGTTTTCATCTTTTAAATCTTTTAAAGTAGCTTGCTCACTGATCTATTCTCTAAATTACTTAAGGAATTTGAGTTGATTGATCTAATAATGTTTTCATTAGGTGATATTTATTTCTTAAAAAGTAACACCAGTATGGATGCAATTGTATGTTACCAATAACCAAATGTTGAGGCACTACATTTTGAGAAAACTCATTATTTATAAGAAAATTGTAAGAAGCCATGTTTTTTATACTTATTTTCTTTTTCTTGGCCAGTAATCCATTTCTTGAAAAACTCTTAGATCTTGGAAAATGTATATTTAATATTAGATACATAAAGATCTACACCACATAATATAACAATACAGTTGCACTACATTTATGGCAATTTACTTTCAATTTGTTTTGTTTACAATGTACATGAAAAAACTGTCCAACAAAATAAATTCTTACTTGAACTAACACACTTAACATAAAAGAAAAAACAAAGTTACAAACTTATTCAGAGAATTGAATTGTTTATTGACAACAAATTTGAAAATAACTTTATTCATATTTTAAAGTAACTTGTTCACTATAACTAACATAACAAAAAAAACAACTATAACTTTATTATAAATAATTGCAATAAATAATAATAAATCAAACTATAACAATTTGAATTTTTTATATAAAACATAAAAACTAAACAAACAATAACATAAACTAGCATAACAATGAAAACAAACAATAATGATAGTGTCATTGGAGTCGATAGTCGATAACATTAGCTTAATTGGTTCTAGTTAACCAAGAAAATCACCAAGATCAACTATTTAGTCTGGACCTATAATTGTTACTCCCATGTCTCTAGTTTTTGTCTTTCATCTAGGTCCTCTCATCTATTCTTATACTATTGCTTCTACTTGTGCAACTAATATCTTAGATGCTAAAATGACTGGTATTTCCTCCTACACCTCTGCCATAGTGTATGTATTTTTCATCATCTTCCTTTTCTACTAATGGTTCTATTGATGTTACTGATGGTGCTATTGGATATGCTACTAGGTATGATGTTGTACTCTATGCTACGGCTATGAGGTATTTAATTGCTTAATAAATGAAATAAACAACTTGTGCTAATTGACTCTACATCTACTCGTGCTGGGTCTACTTCTTAGATCCCCAGTTTTAATCCCTATAAATTATAATGTAATTGTGAAAATGTGATTTAGGCTGCTGAAAGAGCTCGTGTTGATCAATATGGCCAAGGGTCAAGCTATGTAAATTGTATAATGAATTATTTGTAAAATAACGTTGGTTGTGATACAAGGGGGAAAATAATGATGTAGGGGATATGATTCTAAGAAAGAGGGGGATAAATAGGAATCCAAGGGGAAAACCCATGTCACTTTCCTAAGTTCATGTATCTCTACCATCTAATTCTTTTTTGACTTATTAAACACTCAATCATTGAATGCATGTAAGAGGTTGGGTGAGGAAGTAATCTCACCTAGTTATTAACTGAACGAGTAGGATCAACCCTAGGAAATGTGAGAGTCAATATGCATGGGATAAAACGAAATTCAAATGGGAAATGAGACAATTTTTTTTACATGTTGATTTTGGACAACAAGAGGAGATTCGGGTGAGGGAAAAGAGATAAAGCCATGTTGTAGCCATGAGGGAGTTTTTAAAATCATGTTTTGAGGAAAACAAATTGGGAGATAGGTGCTAAAAAAGGTAACTAGCTCTACTGTGTATGAGAACAACCATGACATGGCTAATTTTATGCTGAAAATGTGGGTTCTGCAGCTATAATATAGGCTGTAATCCTGTAAGTAAGATATATCCTCGTCAACCATGTGCATTGGATCCTTATAGTGAAGTGGGAAGGCTCGATCCTTATAGGTAAGTGGGAAGGCTCGAGGGACTGTGTGGTAGATAAGGTTTTTCCCTTTCCTTGAGTTGTACAGGTTGAGGAGAAAGATGAGTTTTTGACTGCTAAGTGTGGAGAGTGGACAACTAAGAGGGCTAGACCTTCTTGAAGACTCATAGCCTTATCTCGGAGATGGCTCAATGTTGAAAGAAAAATATCGGTAATTCATATGGCTAGGAGGAACATACTTCATATGTAGTCATTTAGTTTCCCCATTAAAAGATAAGTTTTTCGTTATATTTAATCATGTTGTAAATGATTAGTTGAATGTCGTTGTGTTTTCTTGAATGGTTGCATTCATGTTTTTAAATATGATGCTAGATGCATGAGAAAAATTGTAGGTCTCCTTCCTCTTGTAATGGGTATGTTACATCTACCTCTTCCTATGCTAGTAGTACTAGATAAGAAACTACATCTTGATCACTAAGCTCAGATCTAGACTCACTTATTAGTCTTCTACTTCAACTACTATATCAATTGATTCAACTTCTAGGTTAACTAGGAACCTTTCAACAAGTCTTGTTGACATTTTTTTCTTCAAAGAGTTCTTCAACAATTCTAATTCAAGTCATGTCATCCTCCAAACCCCTTTTTCTTAAAGCATTCTGAAAAAAATAAACATATGAAATTTCGATTTTTAACAATACAAATAGAAATGCATTAACTTTGTTTTTCTTGAAATGAGCTTGCATAATTTCCTAAAAGCCTAGATAAGATATAATATGAAATAAGTAAAGTAAATGATGAAAATATCACATGAAATTGAAACTATTTACAATGAATGCAGATTTAAGCATGCATGAATGATTTATTCTATAAACATGAAATATAAGTTTAATACAACTATTATACTATCTTTAATAACAAACAAACAAAGGTATTATGATAATATCAAAATTTTATATTATATATAGAAATAGTACAAATAAATTTCTATATTATATATAGAAATAGTAAAAATAATACAGCGTGAATGGGCCTAACGGTTAAGAACATGTGTTTCCTCTTAAGAGGTCACAGGTTCAAATCTAGAGGGGGGCAGGGTATGTATACCAATTTGGTGTGTTGGCTGGGTCGTGACCTTAAAAATAGATTATTATTATTATTATAACATTTGTTTGGAAGTCTTCCAAAAAAGCCCATCTCCTCGAAATGATAAATGATCACTCGATATAATAAAAAATATTGTTCCCATACCCTCATTCTCTCCACACAAACTTTAAATTTGTTACCCTTATTGGGATACTAGAATACAATCATGATAACTTGTTGAAGACACCAAAGATAACTATGATGTTCTCATTATTAAATAATGATAATTACATATTAATAATAAAAAATGAAAAGTGTTAGAATAAAATAAAAACAATACCATATCAAAATAGGAAAAAATAACAACAAACATTAAGGACAAATTTAAATTTATCCTCACCATCTCTATGTCTTGTCAAAATTATTGCTCTACATTGTCCACCATCCTAGATTCCTTGTTCCTTGTTTATTATCAAGGTATAATTATCTTGTAAAATGGTATTTTATATCAAATTCAATTGTTATTTTAACAATTTTACTGAAATAATTAAATATATTTTATTATTTTTTGTATTTTATAATAAATAATCTAAATTTAAATTACGATTAATGGTCAAAATACCCCCACAAATGACATTTTTTCCATCAGTTTTTTATCAAATTCCAAGCCCGCCGACCATCTTGAAAAATAACGTACTCCAAAGAAAAATAAAAGTTTATAGTATGATTAACATTGCTAAGCAGTCAAATGACTGACAATTTTTTGCATTGAATTACAATGCTGTCGAGTCCGATCGTCTTGAAAATACCATATTCCAAAGAAAAATAGAAGTGGAAAACAAATTTCATGTTTAAAATATGATTAACATTGAAGTGGAAAATAGATTTCATGTTTAAAATATGACTAACATTGGTGAGCAGTCAAAAAGAATTATGATTAACATTGGTGAGCAGTAAAAAGGAAACAATTGAACAATAGATTTCAATGTGCTTTTCTCAATCATGATAAATTGTGGAGAAAAGAGAAATGCAGAGAGGAAAATAATAGAACAGTATATTCAAATGTATGAAGAAGTACTGAGACTGTTACAATGAAAGATGGTTGAGCTAAATATGCTCAAGCAAGACAAAAATAGAAAGTACAACTGTCCAGTACAGCTAGCAGTGTACAGTCAGACTGTTGAGGTTACATTATGTTTAACACTCCTTCTTAAACTCAACAGTTACAATCATCAGCACTGACTATGCCTAAGTGATGTCTCTGAAAATCAAAAACTGACTTTCCTAGTGGCTTGGTGAAGATATCAGCAAGTTGATCTCGAGAACCACAAAATTGTAGTGCAATGTCACCATTATTGACTAGCTCGTGTATGAAATGAAACCGAGTGTCAATGTTTTTACTTTTCTTGTGAAACACATGGTTCTTAGATAATGAAATTGTTGATGTATTGTCACAGAAAATATGAGTTGGATCCTTTTCTGTTTGTGACATGTCTTTCAATAATCTTCTCAGCCACACAGCTTGACATGAAGCTGAGGTAGAAGATACATACTCTGCCTCTGCAGAAGATATGGATACAATTGGCTGCTTCTTCGATGCCCATGAAATCCGGTTCGTGCCCAGTTGAAAAACATATCCTCATGTGCTTTTCCTGTCATCTAGGCTGCCTGCAAAGTCACTATCTGTGTAACCAGAAAGTTGATTACAATCAGATGTAGTGTACCATAAGCCGAAATTTATTGTTCCTGCTACATATCTCAAAATTCATTTTGTCATTTTCCAGTGTGAATCTTTGGGTGATTCCATGAATCTGGAAACAAGGTTAGCTGCATACATGATGTCAGGCCTAGTTGCTGTAAGATACAACAAACTGCCTACTAAACTTTTGTATAAAGTAGAGTCCACAGTAGGACCTTCATCTTTCTTGCTCAACTTTGTGCCTAAAGGTATGGGGGTTTCTGCTGGATTGCATCCTTCCATGTGAAACCATTTGATGATGTATGCTGCATACTTTTGCTGACAGAAAAAAATGCCATTTGCTGATTGATGAACCTCAATGCCTAAAAAATATTTCATTATGCCAAGATCTGTCAAGTGATCGGCATACCTTACAGATGAGTCAATCTCAAATGCATTCAAAACTCAATTCTCTTTCAGCAGAGGGAGAGGCATAGGAAGAAGCAGAGGTTACCAAGGAAGAGGGAGAGATCAAAATAACTCTCATTCCACTGGAGGTAATAGACAACAACATCAGAATCAAAACTTCCAAGGTCAAAGACAACTACAACAAAATCAACATCAGAATTTCCAGCGTCAAAGAGGCAGAGGGAGAAGGTCAAATGACAAAACAAGCATACAATGCTATTAATGCAACAAGTATGGGCACTATCAATATGAATGCAGGAAGAAGAAAGAAGATCAACTCTCAGGCAGAGCACATGTGTCAAATCACATGGGAGAAAACTCAGGAGGTATGTTTCTCTCATGCCACAACATTGAACAACAACCTAAAGATCTCTAGTTGCTAGATAGTGGATGCAACAATCACATGACAGGTAACAAAGAATTACTTTCATGCCTTGATTCTTCAATCTCATCTGATATTACTCTTGGAAATGATCATTTAGTTAAAGTTCAAGGAAAAGGAATTGTTCCTATTCTTACTAAACAGAATGTAAATAAAGACATATGTAATGTCTATCATGTTCCAGACTTAAAACATAATTT
>ML789817.1:371201-389025 GCA_009831015.1 Picea engelmannii
CAAGCCATGAACCAAGAAATTGACTCCATTGAGAAGAACAAGACATGGGATCTTGTTGATTTGCCAAGACACAAAAAGAGTATTGGTGTCAAGTGGGTTTACAAAACTAAACTCAATGAAAAAGGACAGATTGAAAAGCACAATGCAAGACTTGTTGCCCAAGGATTCTCACAACAACCAGGTATTGATTATGGTGAAACTTTTGCTCCAGTAGCAAGGTTAGACATTGTAAGGAATTTATTGGCCATAGCAGCACAACACAAATGGCAAGTATACCAAATGGATGTCAAGTCAACATTCCTAAATGGTTTTTTAGAAGAAGAAGTTTATGTCAATCAACCACCTGGATTTGAAGTCCAAGAGCACCCAACTAAAGTGTATCGGTTAAATAAAGCCTTGTATGGATTAAAGCAAGCTCCAAGAGCTTGGTACAACAGAATTGACAGCTACCTGATCAAAAGTGGCTTCAACAGAAGTCAAAATGAACCAACACTTTATACCAAAACAGATCAGCACGGTAAAATACTAATTGTATGTTTATATGTTGATGGCATGATTTACACAGGAAATCTAGAGCTAATAGATTTCAAGCATGCCATGCAATCTGAGTTTGAGATGACAGATCTTGGCATAATGAAATATTTTTTAGGCATTGAGGTCCATCAATCAGCAAAAGGCATTTTTGTCTGTCAGCAAAAGTATGCAGCAGACATCATCAAACGGTTTTGCATGGAAGGATGCAATCCAGCAGAAACCCCCATACCTTTAGGCACAAAGTTGAGCAAGAAAGATGAAGGTCCTACTGTGGACTCTACTTTATACAAAAGTTTAGTAGGCAGTTTGTTGTATCTTACAGCAACTAGGCTTGACATCATGTATGCAGCTAGCCTTGTTTCTAGATTCATGGAATCACCCAAAGATTCACACTAGAAAATGGCAAAACGAATTTTGAGATATGTAGCAGGAACAATAAATTTAGGCTTATGGTACACTACATCTGATTGTAATCAACTTTCTGGTTACACAGATAGTGACTTTGCAGGTATCCTAGATGACAGGAAAAGCACATCAGGATATGTTTTTCAACTGGGCACAAACCTGATTTCATGGGCATCGAAGAAGTAGCCAATTGTATCCATATCTTCTGCCTCTCCCTCTCCCTCTACCTCTCCCTCTGCTGAAAGAGAATTGAGTTTTGAATGCATTTGAGATTGACTCATCTGTAAGATGCAGTCTGGTCTCATGTGTCACTAGAGAACCAATTAACTCATCTGTTGAAAATTTTGACAGATCCTTGGATTCAAGGATTGTTGTTACAACCATTTCAAATTTATTGGGTAGACTTCTGAGAATTTTCTTAACTATGCATTGATCAGTGATGGTTTCACCAATCAGTGTGATCTGGTTCACTACTCCCATGACTCTGGTCATGAACTGATCCACTGTTTCGGACTCTGTCATCCTGAGAGTCTCAAATTGTGTCCACAAGGTCTGCAGTTTAACTGTTTTGACCCTGTCATTTCTTTGGTAGGAAGATTTGAGGATGTCCGAGGCCTATTTGGAAGTACCAGCGCTTGTGATTTTCGAGAAAATTGAATCATCCACAGAGTTCTGAATCCAGAATTTCTCTTTGTTTTCTTTGGTCCTCAGAGTTGCCTGAGCAATTCTCTGCGCATTTGTCATGGCAGTGAGGGCGGCTGGATCTGGTTCCACATAGCTAAGATCCACTGGTTCCCAGCACTCTTGTGCTTGCAAGAACGACCTCATTCGAAGAGACCAAAATTTGTAATTCTTACCCAGAAGAATGGGACTCTAAGTTGGTCCTAGATTGCTAGACGACGCCATGATTTTTGAATTTTTTTAAAAAATTTGCAAAAGTACAGAGGAAAATTTTATATTTACCTCCGATCTCAGAAATGTCAATTTGTCGATGGCCGATGGGAGCTTATTGGGCTTGAATTTTCCCTTTGGTCTCCCTGCAATGTGACCACGCGTCTTTCTTTTAAAGCGCTACGGGATTTTCCCGTTTCTTTGGCTTTCAAATCGCCGAAATGTGAAAATTCGCCTTTGGACTTTCCAACGGTCCAGATCGTGCAGTGATCTGACAGTCCAGATCATATCGGGATATCGCGAATCAGGATTTTGCGAGTTCTGATGTCGAGCTCTTCTGTCTTCTCGATTCCCCAATCTCCGATTTTTCGATGGCGTGCTTCCTTTCAAGACTTTCTTGATTCCTCTGATCACTTCCACGCGTCCCAACAGATGGACGGTCGTGATCTGTCCTCGCGATTTTGCGATTTGATGTGTCCCGGACGTCTTGTCTCCAGGATCCGCGAAATGTCGATCGCTGATTGACACGTTTGACGAGATGACGTCAGCTAGGCCCTAACACGGAGACTTTCCTCCTGTCGGGATTTCGAACTTCGGAATTCTGAAATGCTCGTGTTTCTTGTCCTCAAGATTCGTGATTTTCCGAATCCCGATTTGCTGATGGAGTCGCCTCTGTCGCTAATTTTTCGAAAGCCTCGATCTTTGCCATGTGTCTTGAATAGATAGACGGCTCAGATTTGCGTAGGGGATTTCACTGGAAAGAAACCCGATCACTTGTTCTCAGGATTCTCGATTTTCCGAATCCCGATATGCCGATGACTCTTTCCTCTTCGGGACTTTTTCTGAGTCCCCAGATTTACGCCACGCGTCCTTGAAAGATGGACGGTCCTGATTCTGCCTTGGGATATCGCGACTTGCGATGCTCCAAATTTCTGTCAACGTGAAACCGCGATTGCCGAAACGTTGATGGTTTCCTTGATGTTCTCCACATGTCCAGTCAAATGGATGGCTTAGATTTGATCGTGATTTTGCGTATCGCGATTTCGCAAGTTGCGATGACAGTTTTCTTTGACAAATTGAAACCCCGAATGCCGATATGCCGATGGGCACTACGTTGTTCACCACATGTCCTGACAAACAGACGGCTAAGATCTTATCGCTATATCGCGTATTGTGATTTCGCGAGTTGCGAAGTCCTGTTGCAATGGTTTTTGAAAACCCCGAACTCCGAAATGCCGATTTGACGATGTGTTGATCTGCTGCCATGTGTCCTCTGAGATGGACGGCTTACAAGTCTTCTCGAGATATCACGATATCGCGTATCAGAGTTTTTGGAGGGTAGAGTCTTTCGCTCGTCCAACTCTCGATTCTCGATTTTGCGATGGAATAGGATCTCGCCACGTGTCTCTTGATGGACGGTCAAGATGACGTCAAGATTTCACAAGTAAAAAATTCTTTGGTGTGCTCCAAACGACTAACCGTCGTGCACCTTCTTGCTGATCTAACGGTTGTCGGGCCTTTGCACAAGATCTGACGGCTGAAACTCTTTCGCCTTTTTTGCGCTCTCCTCGTCCCTTCTGGACTGGTTTCCTGCTCTAGATCCTTTCACAGGATGACTCTTATGGCCGCAATGGCGGTTCCTTGCGTGTTTGACGCAATCTTTGTCGAATTTGACGAAATTTCTCCTGTGGAAGAAAAGATTCGTGAATCTTTCAAAGATTTGAAAGAATTTCATGAATTCTTCATTCTGTGCTTCAATCTTTAACATATGTGAGGGAAATTTTTGAGTTCTTTAAAATTTCTCGCCTCCGCCATCTTTTCTTCATCAATCTTTGACAATTCTTGAAAAGATTACAAGAATATTTAGGGTTTCTTCTCTCTCAATCTCTTCGTCCAGGATCTTTCGAGCGTTGTACGCTCTGCTTCCTCAACAAGCTTCTTACGGCGATCTTTAAAGAGTATTGTAGACATCTTTCCAAACCTTGTGAAAAGTCTGTGTCGCGTGCTCTCAAGATGCGTGTAAGCTTTGCTCTGTGAGGATCATGTGGCTCTCCAGATTGTGTGAAGAGGCTTACTGTTGAAGCTCTGATACCATGATAAATTGTGGAGCAAAGAGAAATGCAGAGAGGAAAAGAATATAACAGTATATTCAAATGTATGAAGAAGTACTGAGACTGTTACAACGCAAGATGGTTGAGCTAAATATGCTCAAGCAAGACAAAAATAGAAAGTACAACTGTCTAGTACAACTCGCAGTGTATAGTCAAACTATTGAGGTTACATTATGTTTAACAAATCATATGTTGTCAAATCTGAGGGACTCGGATTTCACTATTAAATCTCGAAAATAGCCTGGAAGACGATCTATCAATAATAACAAGAATTTATTCAACTTTCTTCTTCATATGCACACTCCCGGTCATCAACGAGTTGCATCACTTATTGAGTTCCTATGATCCTATAAATATGTACACAAACCTCATAATTTTGCCATTCGATCAGTTAGTATTGCTGAGATAGGGTTTCATTGAATTCCCCTAAATTATTTGTTCCATGATTGATTGGAACAATGGCTTTAGTTTATGAAAGTGCTCGTCTTAGCCTGGGGTAAGCATTTTGTTATAGTCGAGAGCGTTGTAGAACTCAGGAATAAGCAGAAGGAAATAATACCAGAAAGTTAAATCAGAAGAGACGAAGAGAGACCAATACCAACTTCGATAATATTTTGTTCTCTCCACAATAGTTTAGAAAGATTGGACATGTCCCATGTCTGATCATCAGTGGGACATCCTGTTGTTGACATGGCCAAGCTTTCAGAAGAGAGAGTTTAACTTAAGAAGATTTTCCAGGTTTGTGGAGAATTGTGTCTCT
Source organism: Picea engelmannii (assembly GCA_009831015.1). NCBI lineage: Eukaryota > Viridiplantae > Streptophyta > Pinopsida > Pinales > Pinaceae > Picea > Picea engelmannii. The sequence continues at coordinate 375,903 of ML789817.1, forward strand.
TCCATGTATTATTTTAATGATTTTTTTTCTTTTCTTATTATAGAAGGGGTCTCATATATCAATTTTCTATTGGCTTGGCTGTGATCTTAAAAATAAATTATTATTATTATTATCAAGTGAATAAACTATTCATCAAATTGAGTAAATAATCCAGATTTAATTCTAGACCCATCTAAAGCTCTCTTTATCTTTATCTTGGAAATGGTTTTAGACTTAATGCATGTTAAGTGAATTTTAAGAGATTACTTATAGTTTAGTTTGTTGGTGATTAATATGTTTCCAACCCATGGTGTTAAAAAAGGGAAAAAAAAAAAATTCCATCTTTCATTAATATGATAAAATTTATTATATATTTTATTGGTTATAATGCAGTAAAATTTATTATCTTTTATTGGACAAGTGTTATTGGTTGCTATGATATAATATGGGAAACCACATCACTTTAATAATCATTCTTACTAAAAGTTTCTAGGATTTGGGCAGTTAACTTGTTATCTTGCATTATTTTCAAGGACCCATGTTTTTATTTTAGCAATTTTGATTTTCTCCTTTAAGCTAGTCAAAGATAAAGATACTTTTGATCTTCTAGGTTAAGGTTGATCACTTATAGAATCTCAATTTTCTTTTATCATTTAATATTTTAAATGATAATACAAGTCCTATTTCCCTTTATTTCCCAATGATTTAGTCCAAAGTTGGCATGTTTATGTCAATCTAATGTGGTTTTGACTAGAGTTCAAAGCAATCTTAGGTAGCCTCTTGACTTCCATGTTGTTTATTTTGTTCTTGTACATTAGGTACCTAGTCATAGTAGTGCTCTCAATGGGAAAAATAATTGCTTCTACTAGGATAGGTTAGGGTGTATTGTCTTTAATTTTGAGACTATAAGTAAGAAAACACTTTTGAATTTTCTCTATCTTTCTCCACAACTCTCTAGAGATGCTACAACCAAACCTAGTATTTTTTATGGAGAGGGTACAATAGGTTGTTTTTCCTTTAATTTTGATATTATAAGTTACAAAATACTTTTGTATTTGTTCTTTATTTTCCATGATTGTCTAGTCTATATTGAAGCCTTAAAATTCACAACCATATAAGATAACACTAGTGATGTGAAACTCAAATAAGAGTTTCTTCTTGTCCTATAACCACAAATCTAAGATATTTGTAAGAGGTGAGTTCTTCCAAGTGGTAATTGTTATAAAAAAATTAAAGTAAGTGATCTTTTTGGATTTAATTATCATAACCTTCTTTTTGTGAGTGTCAACAATCATATCCATACTAAAACCAAAATACTTAAAAATCATACCCATATAATATAACAGGGGAAATAATTAATCTTAATAAGAAAATTAAAATATAAATCAAAATAAATTAAATTATAATAAATAAATAATTAAAAATTAAATTAGAATAAAAACTCATACACAATTTATTTACAAAAAATTCAAGATGACTATGAAAACCGACACTATAAAAAAATTAGATCTAAAAATACATAAAATTTATTATGAAAGCTTTTTACATGTAATACTCACAATTATGTTATTGTGATATTAATGTAAATATGAAGAGTTATAGGTAATAGGAAAAGTCTTCTTTAGGTAAGATTGTATTTATGTACCTCTTAAATTAATGCAAAGAACAACATTGAAATTCCAAGTTCTCACAATGCCTAGCCTCACAATGGTATAAAAAGTTGAGATAACTCCATGATTGGATTCCCTGGGGTTTTCTTTCCCCCATCCTGCAAAAACATCTTTAACTGTCCCTCTATCCTCTCGGGCTCTCGTAGATTTCAGCCTGTGTTCCAATCTGCAAACCCTCCACCATTCATTCCAGTTTGCGTTCCTCTAGGGTTTCTCCTCACACAAACAATACGACCATCTCCTAGTTTTTTCTTCGCTGATATCACACCCAACATATTACTCCTTTTGTCCTCTCTCCATGGTTGGCACACCCTCCACTACACGCATACCCTAACGACTACTCTCACACAAACCAAACGAGTGCTCTCACGCAAACCCTAACGGCTCTTTTCTTAGCACCTCGAACCTTCCACCACCCATCGATTCAACCCTAATCTCTAATTCGTGGCGGTCTCCTATCTCTGGGGTGGCTCTTTAATCCCATCGAATCTAGTGTCTCCTATCTCTGGATTGGCTTATTCTAATGTTTTAATCTATGTCCCGATAGAGTATTTCTCTTATTCTTAGTGTTTCCTATCTCTCGGCTGGCTCTCTAAGCCCATCGATTGTCTAGCCTGGTATTATGGCTTCGCTCATCGATAACTATGCTGATGCTTGCAAAAATAAAACCCTACGCACACCTAGTAACTAATACGACCCACATAAAAACCGCACGCCGATTCCATGCCCGTCGATTATAAATCGGACTTGAGCATAACCATTTGACATATATATATGAATTTTAATCAGGCGATGTGAAGAGAAACAACTCTTGCTTACCAAATGGGTTCTCTCAATGAGATAATGATGATGAGATAACATGTGCTATAATAGGGGTTCTCTCTTGCCTCCACGTTGATCGACGACAGATCTGCTTGCTAAAGTACCACTTCCTTTATGGTCGTGGGTTCGTAGTATGTAAGCAGAAGTAAAGAAATGTCAAAATATTTTTATATTATTGACCTGTCTCTTTGGTTGGCTTCCTTGCAAGCCTTATTGGTTTCAGAAGATGCATTTTCTCCTCTCCATTGTCAGTGTGGTGTTGAGTGGAAAAAATAACTACATAGAACGATACAAGAATATCAAAAGCACATCGATCTTCAATAACTTATGGAAAGGCATTTTGAAGCAACAACATTCTCTAGATGAATATGTCGCCTCCAAATCAATGTGGAAGGGTAGTACACAAGGTAAAGACCAATCATTCTAACATCAAACAAAGAACGTGTTATATGGGAGGACAAACACTAAACCAAATCAATGTGGAAGAGTAGTAGACAAGGTAAAGACCAATCATTCCAACATCAAACAAAGAACGTGTTATATGGGAGGACAAACACTAAAAATCATATGCTATCATCTCTCCTAAAGTAAGTGAAAAGGTGAACCATCATATTTATTTTATTAACAAATCTTATAGCTCATGTAACTAATGGTGAAGCTCTTCAACCTAGAGTTGAAGAATGATGATCCTATGGATTTAGCTTCATAAATAAAAGCCATAATTAATGATATTGAGGAAACTCAAGTGAAGATAGATCTCCCTCTCACAACATTCATCAAGGCAAGGTCCATCCTACACATTCTCACTATCTTGAATCACTGTAAGAAACTGGTCAAATGAAATCTATATCATTTGACATGATAATGGAGAAAGTTGCATAGCGTGAGAAACTCTTCGAAAATAAGTCATCTCATTGAACTGGAGAGACCATGTGCCTAAAAAAGAAAGAGAAGAGTAAACCGCAGAGGAGAAAGAAACAAAAGAAGAGGTGGAAGAAATACTTTCAAAGGCAAGGGGAGTAGATACAACCAAGGTGATAGATCCAATCTCTAGTTGCAAAAATAATGGGTCAAATGAAGCATATTCCAGGGGATAAGATCAAAGAAGACAGACAAAATATGAAAGAGGACAACTTCAGAAATATACTCCGTGGAAAGATGCATGGATTCTTGAAACATGCACAACCTCCCACATGACATTTTGAAGATACTTCTTTGAAGAATTCATTGACAATGTGGATGACATAATGTATTTTGTAGATAAGGGGTGTCTCAAACCTTCAGGAATGGGCAACATTAAAATTAACTTGCATGGATTCCTATATTTTTTTATGCATATTGTTCTCTATTTTACTCAGATGTAAAGGAACTTGCTGTCTCTTGTGAACATCCGACAATAAGACACTCTGTTCATATGTTCAGTGGAAAAGCTTAAATATAGAAGGATTGTGACAACCTGGTTGTCATGGATGGAATGGAAGATGGAAGATTGATGAAGATGAATGGGACATTTTCCCATACACAAAAGAATGCATACCTCTCTCGTCGCAATGAAGGTATAATGCCATTTAGTCTTTTTTGGCATGCTATATTTGGCCATATTAACTATGACAATCTTTGTTTGTTAAGAAAGAATGGTGTTTCTGGTTTTCCTACTATTCCTAGAAAATTGAAGGAGTGTAATGTGTGTATCCTTGCAAAGCATATCAAACATCCATTTCATGTTTCTACTTCCGTAGCATGTAGAAAACTTAAGCTAATTCATTCTAATTTGTGCGGCCCTATGCATGTTCCTTATGCAAATGAAAATAGCTATATCATGTATTTTATTGATGATTACACTAGGATATGTTGGGTATACTTGTTGAAATATAAATCAAAATCTTTTGAAACTTTTAAATTTTTCATGTATGGATTCAAAATGAAGCTCAATAACATAATAGTTCTCTTCACATTAATAGTGGAAAATAATATACATCTAATGAATTTGAAATCTACCTTCGCCAACATGGGGTCAAGCATCAACCCACAATTCCATACAATCCTCAATTGAATGGTGTAACTAAATGAATGAATATGACACTTGTAAATATGGTTCATTTCATGATGTTTTTCAAAAATGTAAAATTGTTGGTTTGGGATGATGCAAATCTATATGCAGTTTATGTGAAAAACATGTGTCCATCTCATGCTCTTAAAAACAACACTCCTTATGAAATGTGGTATGGAGGTATTCCTTTGGTGAGGCATCTTAGGGTCTTTGGTTCCACCTGCTATGCCTTGATTCATATGGAGAAAATATGTAAGCTTGATGTAATGAGTCAAAAGTGCATCTTCTTGGGGTACTCAAATTCCACCAAGGGGTATTGTCTTTACCACAATACAAACAAGACATTCTTCCTTTTGAAAGATGTAATATTTCCTCAATCCTCCAAGAAAGAAGAAACTGTTGAGAGATGTTGAGACACATCTTGATCCTCTAGAAAAATTTACTTGTGTAAAGACATATCATGAATTTGAGGATGATATTCCACATGTTGAAGGGGGGATCCTCATATTGGGTCAATATTTGGAATCTCCTTTTGAAACACATATTCTCCACATGAAGAAGTTCCTACTACTTCATCAAAGCATGGAGTTCATTTGGATGATGTGATGAAGGGATTGAAAAGTTGAGGCTTGATAAGAAATCAACACTATCTCAATCAACTCAGAAACCCGAACCATCTCAGAAACGTCCACCAAAATGGCTCATAAAAACACTTAAAAGTATTCATCCATATGAGGTCGGAAATATAGGAACTAAAAATTGCTAAAGAGAAGATGGAGGCAATGAAGATAATTCAAACTCAGGTGATGTATATGAAATGAGTTTTTCATATGATTGTGACTTGAGTTTATCTACTAACCTTGAACTAACTTTCTTTAAAGAAGTCACTTCTCATGATGAATGGAAAGAATCCATGTAGAAGGAATATGGTGCTCTCATCAAGAATGGGACATGGAATTTGGTGGATCCTCCCTTTAGAACCAAACCAATCAGATACAAGTGGGTATTCAAGAACAAGTACAAAACATATGGCTCACTTGACAAGAACAAAGAAGGTTCATGGAAAAATTATTTACACAGAAAGAAGGTGTTCATTATAAGAAGATTTTTTCCTCCACAACAAAATGGGATACCATCAATGCTCTATTTTCCATGGCAACACAGAATGGATGGAAAATTCATCAAATGGATGTGGAGACTTATTTCTTGAATGGAGACTTGAAAGAGAATGTTTTCATGTCTGAGTTAGAAGGATTTGTTGTGAAGGGATAAGAACATAAGGTATGTAAGTTCATCAAATCCTTATATGGCCTGAAACATCCAATGAGAGCATGATATGAAAATTTAATTAAGCATCTTCTGAAATAGAATTTCAAGAATTTCAATCTTGACGATGCAACTTTGTTTGCCAAGAAAGATGGCAAAGAAATTGTATATCTTGAAGTATATGTAGAAGATCTGTTGATAACACAGAACAATGAAAGTTACATTGCATCCATAAAAAAAGAGTTGAAGAAAGACTTTGAGAAGGAAGATTTGGGACATCTAAATTACTATTTGGGAATTGAGGTGATTCAAAATCCAAGATGCATATTCATATCCTAGAAGAACTACATTGGAGAATTGTTGAACGAGTTTCACATGGCAGAGTGAAATCTTGTTTCTACTGCAATCAAACATAATTTCAAACTCACATTAAAAACACATCAAAAGAAGGGAATGAATTTGAGGATGCAACCAAGTATAGACAACTTGTGGGAAGTCTTATTTATCTTACTACCACTAGACCAGACATTTGATTTGTTGTTGGGATTCTTTCTAGGTTCATGAAAAAACATTGTGAAGGACATTAGTCTACTACAGGAAGAGTTCTAAAATACTTAAGGGAACTCAATATTTTTGACTTAGGTACTCTAAGGTGGATGAATTCAACCTAATCGGATATTCTGATTTAGACTTTGTTGGGGATAAGAAAGATGGAGTGTCAACTTTAGGCTATCTCATGAGTCTTGGATCAACAACTATCTCCTAGAGATCACGTAAAGAGCCAGTTCAAACAGATTCCAGGAAGAATATGTGGAAGCTGCAGAAACAACAAAGGAGATTGTGTCAACAAAGGAGATTGTGTAGTTGCTAGCAGAGGAAAATACTTGAATATTTGCAGGAGAAACAAGTGAATTCTACTCCTCTTCTAGTTGACAATACTTCTGCAATCAAGTTGGCAAAGAATCTCATATTCCATGATCAAACTAAGCACACCAACAAAAAGTATTACTTAATTCGATATCATGTACATAACAAGACTATTCACTTCAGACATTGTTCCATAAATGAGCAAATTGCAAATATCTTCACCAAAACACGAAGATTTTTTTTTTGAAAAGTTCATAATGATGCTTGGACTCACAAACACCCCTTTAAATTAAAGGGGAAATGTTGCATACATAATCCTTAAAATTGCGTTATTGTAATATTAATGTAAATATAAAGAACCCTAGGTGATAGGAAGAATCATGGTTAAGGAAGACCAACACTCACTTAGATTGTATTTATACACCTTTTATATTAATGCAAAGCACAACAATGGAAATGCATAACCTAGCACAAACTATAAAATTCTAAAATAAAAATTTATAACAAATTTAATAATCTTTATAACAATTTATTAAAATAATCAAAATATTTTCTTATTTTCTCATATTTTATAATGAATAATCTAAATTTAATCTATGTTTAATGGTAAAAAATTCCACACAACTGACATTTATACCATAAGTGACATATTTTTCATCAAATTTCAACCCTACTGACCATCTTTCAAAATACCGTACTACAAAGAAAAAATAAAAGTTCAAAATACGATTAACCTTGGTGAGCAGTTTTCAACCGTGCCTGTCGTCATGAAAAATACCGTACTCCAAAGAAAAATAAAAGTTTGACTAACATGGGTGAGCAGTGAATTGTTTGCATCAAATTTCAACCCTGCCGACCATCTTGAAATAATTCACATTTTTTCCATCGAATAAGTGGACCCCAGACTTCGACCCATAAGAGGACGTCCCCTCAGCAGTTCCAGTGTGGGTCAGAATGCCTAATCTCCCATACACTGCTAGAATTGGGACTCATTGAAACATATAGGAGATGCACTCGGAAAATTTATTGACAGGGAAAATAATAAGGACCAATATGACTGCGCCTGAATCTGTGTGGAGGTGGATCTTAAAGTAAGGCTTCCGGAAGCCATCAAAATCAAGGTTGGAAGTTGGTCTCATATACAGAAACTGGATTAGGAACAACTTTCATTCAAGTGCCGGGGGTGTCATGAATACGGTCACTTCGCCATAAATTGCCCAAAAAATAGTGAGGAAGATAGGGAAAAAGAGGAAGAATGGAAGCAGGTCAAGAGATCCAAAGCTAATCCTAAGATCTCAAACACGACGGGCACGAAAAGAGTAAAGGAAATCAGGCCAAAGGTAATAGTGCACCCCAGAAAAATCTCCATCCAATAGATTTAGTAAACATGTTCGGAACCCTTGGCTTGGCTTCTCAAGAATTCCCTGAAGGGGATCCGTCTCAGAAGGAGAAAATGGAGACTGCGAGAACTCAAGATAAGGAGGCTATTGAGGATGCAGTGATAAAGGAAGCAAGGCATGGGGAAAGAGAATCAGAAAGATCCAAAGGCAAGGGCACATCCAACGATGTGGGAAGCCAAGGATTGGAAGAATCAAAAGAGGAAGGAGAGATATGAGACTCTCTATCCACGATCCGAAGATAGGCAAGGGTAAGGATGTCATCCAGGGAGAAGAGAGAAAAAGAAACATACAAAGACAAAGTGCAGGGAAGCTAACCAACCTTGGAAAAAGTTTTGGCCAAAACAACAAAAATGGCAAGAAATCAGGGACAGGGCTCCAAGGGAGGCCCTCACTCTCACAAAAATAAATAATGAAAGTGATCTCTTGGAACTGCAGAGGTTTGGGGGGCAAGATTAAAGAAGAAGCCATGAAGGTCGTAATCAAGAAAGAAAACCCAGACATAATGCTAGTCGAGGAGACAAAATTGGGGAAAACCTCTTCCTCCAAAGCAACAAAAGATACTGGAAAAAAGGTGGGATAAATGTTATCTCAGCCAGAGGAGCCTCGGGAGGTCTGGGCACTCTTTGGAATGATTCCAAATACATTATGTTAGCTGGAAAAAAAAATGTACACTGGCTATTCAGAAAATTTCAACACCAAAACTCAAAGGAGGTTTTCATCCATTTCAACGTTTATGTTCCGGTAAATACAGGGGAAAAGAAATTTTGTTGGGACTCTCTTAGAGACCTAGCAGACGAGGAGGTTCTGGAAAACATTATAATCGCAGGGGACCTGAACATCTGTCTTAGTCAGAGTGAAAAGTGTCAAGGCTATATTGTAAGAGATCCGGCTCAAGAGTGGGTGGAGGAACTCATCCACGACTGGGATCTGATTGACATCAAGCCTTGTCGAGGTAAGTACACTTGATCAAATAAATGGGTAGGCCCTGGGCATATCGCTGCCAGGCTAGATAGGTTTCTACTCCAAAGTTCCTACCTTCTTCTTGGTATTGACGTGAAAATGAAGATTCTTTCTAATAGCACTTCAGATCATAAGCCCATAATGATGGTTCTCTATCCCCAAAGGAATTTAGGCCCTATCCCGTTTCGATTTAGTCCTCTCTGGATAAGTCAAAAGGATTTTTTAGAGAGGGTTGAAGAAATATGGAAGATGTGGGTCACGATATCCCCATTCTTTGTATGGGAGGAAAATTTAAGAAGAGTGAAGTCAGCCTTGAAAAGATGGGCTAAAACCAATCCTAGTCCCGTGGATGAAAGAAAACAAATCCAAGCAGATCTTGAGACTCATCAAGACAATATGGAAGAGGCTAAAATTTCAAGCGATATTTTAAAAAGGGAGGAAGAGTTGCAACAAAAGTTTCAAAACGCTTGCAGACAGGAGGAGGAATAATGGAGGAAAAAATCCAGAAGCCTTTGGTTGAAATATGGAGACAGAAACACTTCCTATTTCCATAAGCAAGCCCAAACGAGGAGAGGTTACAACTCCATTTCAGAAATTAAGGATGGCACTTAAACGTATGGTGATTTTCCAAGCATCAAAAAGGATACCTTCAATCATTTTAAAAATCTCTTTAATGAAGTAGAGGTGCAGGGACGTAGTGACAAGCTTCTATATGAGATACCACCTAAAATTAAAGTTATAATGAATCATAATCTAGAGGCTAAAGTCACTATGAAAGAAATAAAGGACACCTTATTTTCCATGAGTCGTGATAAAGCCCCAGGCCCAAATGGGTTCACAAAAAATTTCATCCAATTTTGCTGGCAGATTGTGAAAAAAGACTTACACAAAATGATTCTAAAATCCAAAGACTGTAAGAAGATTGGGGGTAGTATGAATTCCACGTTACTAGCCCTCACTCTGAAAGAAAAGGGTGAAAATTCCTTCAATAGGTTCCGTCCCATTTCTTTGTGTAACATTGGATACAAGATCATATCAAAGGTGATTGCCATCAGATTGAAAGGGCTTCTTTCAGATCTCATTCCAGAGAACCAAGGGGGCTTTGTTTAAGGAAGGAAAATCATGGATAACATAATCTTAGTCCAAGAGGCACTTCACTCAAGTCTGAAGAGAAGAGAAAAAGGTATGATAGTTAAACTCGACTTTGCAAATGCGTTTGACAGGGTCAAACACTCTTTTCTGTTCAAAGTTTTGCAAAAAAATGGTTTTGGGTCTGGCTTCATTAATTGGATCAAAGCATGCATTTCTGAGCCTTGGATTGCTCCACTAGTGAATGGGATAAAAACAAAATTCTTTAAAGCCATGTGAGGGCTAAGGTAAGAATGCCCTCTTTTCCCCTTGCTCTTTGTTCTCCAAGCCTCTGCCTTAAGCTTCACCCTAGAAAAAAGAAGAATTGATCAGGATATATTAGGCCTCCAAATAGCGAGAGGAGTAAAAGAAATCAATCATGCTTTATTCGCAGACGATTCCCTCCTCCTAGGGGCAACTTCTATTCATATTGCCAGTCAGTTCAAATTGGTGGTGGATGAGTTCTGCGAGGCCTCGGGCAGCAGACTGAATTTAGAAAAGTGCCATTTCTATGGCTGGAACGTGACACACATTGATCTTAATGCCATTTCCAGATGCTGGGGTTTTGGTAGTTCCATGCATTGGACGTCTTTTAAGTACCTTGGGCTCCCTATTTTTCATAAAAATCCTACAAGTAAGGATTGGACCCCCATCATTGACAAATTTAAAAATAAATTTCAGGCCTGGGGATTTTCTCGGTTGAATATTGCAGGGAAGACAGTGCTCATTAAATCGGTTTTAAATAGTCTCCCAATCTATCAAGCTTCCCTTATGCTATCTCCCCTTGGAACGATCAGGAAAATGGAAGTTATTGTATGAAGTTTCTTCTGGAAAGGTGGTAAAGAAAATAGAAACAGATTGTCTCTTTTCAATTGGGACAAAGTCACCAAGCCATTATTAGAGGGAGGCATGAATTTCAAAGATCCGAGAATGCACAATTTAGCATTGGGCGCCAAAATTATCTGGAGGCAGGTTTCTCCTAAGGCTGGCTGGGCACAACATGCACTCTGGAAGAAATACTTTACGAGTTCAAGAAAGCACTGCCTAGATAGACTGGTCAAAGTCACTAATGGATCGCAAATCCACAAACTGTGCATGCAAGCCCAAGCGCTCATTCAAGACAATTTATACTGGATCCCAGGGAATGGGAAAGTTATAAAGCTTTGGGAGGATCAAATAATGAATGAGGCTCCCCTTGCAGATGTCCACGAGCTTCAGGACTTGCGTCTATGGATGAAGAATTCGGGCTTGGTTTCTCTGTGGGATATCTCAATTTGGAAAGAAAACCTCTGGTTGGAGTGGAGGAAGCCGAACTTGCCGAGCAATCTCGAAAACACATGGCTGGAATTACGTGCCAAGCTTAAAGGGAAGGCTCCAATGCATGAAAAGAAGAATGATTAGAGAGGTTGGGGGCTGCATTCTGGTGTTTACTCTATGGCACATGGTTACAAATTGTTACGAGCAATTCCCTGTGCTCCTCTATGCCCAGCACTATGGAAAGGTCTCTGGAAACAAAAATGCATCCCCAAAATTGATTTGTTTAACTCGCTTCTTTTCCACAATCGCATGCTTACAACAGAAAACCTAGTGAAGAAAGGCTTCCTCAGCCCCTCCAGATGCTCTCTGTGCTTGGGAAATGAAGAAAATGCCAATCATATTATGTTGGAATGCAGTTATTCTTTAGAAGTTGGGGGAGAAGTTTTAACCCACTGCAAAGTGAACAAAACGCTTTCACCATCTATTGTCGAATTACACACTAATTGGTTGCATTGCTATCCCAGATAGCTACCAAACAATATTTGGTTCAAGGTCACATGGCTGGTTTTGCCAAAGTTGACCTATTGGAAAATCTGGTTGGAGCGAAATAGTAGGATCTTCCAAGGGAAAACGCACAATGAAAAATTCATCATGACTAATATAATAACCACTCTCAAATAATTATTGAATGAGCATATGAGGAGCATCACATATAAAAATCTCTCCTCTCATGAGGTGGAGTGGGGAAGATCACTGGGATTGAAGTATTCCAACGCAGATATCCAAGTGGAAAAGAAAAAAGATTGGCAAATCAGAATGTTAGAAGATAGCTTCAGAAATTGAAACAAGGAGATGGATTGCTACTCTTTGTCCTTCGATGGGGTGGAAAAAGGAAATCTGGGGAATGAAGGTGCAGGTGGAGTCATCAAGAACAATCAAGGACAAACTGAGCATAGGTATGCATGGGGCCTAGTCCAAGACACCAAAACCCAAGCAGAGGCAATGGCATTACTTCAAGGCCTCACGATTTTACAAAAGACGTGCATCAAGGAAGAAAATATCATAGGTGATTCTAAGACTCTCATAAAATTCCTAGTGGAAAACTCAAATCCGAGGGATCTTTGGTGATCTGAAAACAGATCCAGAAAGCCTCATAGGGCTTGAAAAATGCTCAAAAATGAAAGTGATCGGAATGCGACGAAACCTGTGCCATTGCGTCCGTCTCGTTCTCCTGATTCCGGCGGTATATTTACTTTCGCAAGAGGAGTTCGTATGGAGAAGATATCGCGTTCTGTCCGAAAAGTCAAACAGACAAAAAATTTGATGCTGACTGGGTAGGTCGTACTGCCACGTGGCAGGCCGTACAGTGATGACATGGCAGGTCCATACCAATGACGTGGCAGACCGTACGGAAGGACACGTGGTGTCACCAGGATGTGACACATGTCACACGGTTTTGGCGTTTCAGGGTACAGTTGGACCAATGTTGAGGTGACACGTGTCACCACTCACAGGGTGACACGTGGCAGGATGACGTCAGTTGCTGACGTGGCACGCTGACGGGGTAGACACGCGGCAGATGACGTGGCAGAAGGGCAGACTGACAGGTGGCGTACGGTGGTTGACGTGGTGGCACACGTGGGCTAATCACAGGCCGACACGTGGCACGTTCAGATTGGTTTAAAAAAACGCCACGTGGCCCACTCACAGGGCGCCACGTGGCG
>ML789817.1:404456-414916 GCA_009831015.1 Picea engelmannii
AGTCTTGTAGCCTTTGGGCATTGCTGAGATGTAATTTTGAGCACTTGAGCAGAAATAAAGAAGCCTCCCCCACAGGAAAAAGGCCTGGAGACGTAGGCAAACATTGTGCCGAACTCCGTTATCAACCTGCGTTCTTATGGTTTTCTGTTCATTATGCTTTTCAGATCTACATATGTGTTTTGAATGTCATAATCCTCTTCTTTCCTCATTCTTTCATTAAATTCTCAAATGGTTAAATTATTCATGCAAGTTTAAAACTCAACCATAATCATTTAAAAGATCCTGCCCGGATCATTTGGCTTTCTAGATTGATGGAGAGAATTAAAAAGATTGTCAACTCCTTTCAAAAGATTAGATTTTTCCATTTTCTGAGGGGTAACAACAAAGAGGTGGACGCGAAAGCAAATAGAGTTTCTCTTCTTATTGAGGGCACTCTAGTATGGAACGATAAGGAAAACTAAGATCCAATTCCTTAGATGTCTTCTTATTTTTTTTTGCCTTTTGCTGAAGTAGTTTGTATGCATCTTTAAGTTAGGGGAATTCGTGCCGCTAAAGGGATTTTTGAATTTTAGGAAGCTCTATTATGTAAGAATTAGAGACGGGGGGATCCTCACTATAGAGGAATATTGGGAGTTGTCCCGACAATTTGGAAAGATTGTAAATGGGCATTTATGCCGAGAATTTTAATACCAAAACATAACCGTTCCTGTTAAAAAAAACAAAAAAACTATATGTTATATAATGAAACATGGAAGCCACCTGTTCTGCCACAGGAGGGAAACCATTACAGGTGGCTACATACTGTTCAATCACTAAGATAGTATTCTGAGCTCTGGCCTGGCTGGAACTATAATGTTTGCACAAAAATATGCAAAAAATTGCTTGAACCAAGTTCTTCATTTCCCCGCTAAGGATGGCTATATACAGAGTCACCATAACTAAAACTATACAGACACAATAAGTGAAAATTGTTGAAGCATCTAGCTTGTTGTCATGGTAAAATAGACCACTAACTCTACAAAAGAACTAAGCAAAAAGATGAAACCTGGGGGCTTCAATCCACAACTGGGCCTGGTTCTCCATGAATAGTATAGGCCAAGTGAACCCCTGAATGCATGTCGGGCATCTGGATCATATCAGATCATCCATGAGGGAATTAAACATAATTTCCATCTATTGACTGAGGATTCTTTGTGAGTGCACCTGGTCATATTTCTTTTTCCTGATCTCGAAGAGGAGCTGAAGGTGCTCCTCTACAAGACAGTTGGAAATATGCTGAGGCGTATCCTCCTCCTCCTTTCCAGTATCCTTGTTGGTCTCGTTGTCATCCCTTGGGGTGATATCCTTGCATGTCCCTACCTTATTCTTGAGCTTCTATCTTGGAGTAATTTCCTCCTCCACTTGGAAGCATCCGTCTCCATAGTAGGGGTCACCAGGCTTGACGATGGGGGGGAATTGAGTGGTGGAGGAGGACATCTCCAATTTGACCTTGTTGGTTCTATGAGACTGGAGAGGAGCCAATTGAGTGCTCTGGGAGGAGTGACGAGGAATAGAGAAGTGGACGATGAGGGCTCTCTGAGAGGGGGTGAGCCTATTGGTCCAAGAGAGGGTGTTGTTTTTACGAGCATCCCTCTTGGGCTTTCCGTGCTCCCGGGGCATGGTGGGCGGGATAAGAATGTGGATGAAGGAGTGAGTGAGGATTGGGGGAAGATACAGGGTGTAGTGGAGGGAGACAGAGGAGCCGAAGTAGAGAGTGGAGAGGAGGTAGGCGAAGCAGATGTCGTTGGTTAGTGGGGAGAGGTCACAACATACAATGATGTTGAATATATCGTGAGGGCTGAGGAGCATTGCAGAGATAGCGCACCAGGGAGAATGTGGAACGAAATGATCCTGAATGTCTCTCTTAACTCCATGAAATCCTGAAAGGACCTCTACCTTCGCCACTGAAGTCGGAAAAGACCTCTGCATCCTCCTGGTACACTCTGCCTTGCTGTTTCACTCACCCAAGATCCCAGCGAGACGCACTAACATAACTCCTCTCATGGTGTGAGCCATGGAGGAGTTAATGTGTAGGGGATGGCAGATGGGGTTAATAACTCCCCTGGTTTCCCTGTCCCAACTTTCCTCCTTCTTTCTCCAACTGTCCTCCACTTTTCACCAGGTGGAACCCCATCCCGATGATATATAATGTAATGTATTAATACAACATGCAATTTAATAAATATTTTAATCATGGAATTTAATAATTAATTTATAAATTAATAAATTGCTAAAGGATTACAATTAGTTAATTAATAATAGTTTAACAAAACACACAAACACACACATATATATCAAGAAAGTATTAAAGTTTATAAAAATACAATAATAAGTAACATTAATAAAATATTAATAATGCATGAATAAATAAAGTTAAAAAAACATTTATAATACATTATAACATAAACACATTAATGTATTTATAATAAAGTACATAATAATAATAATAATAAAGTATTATATGTAATAATAAGAAAGTAATAACAAAATAAATGCATTACTAAAATAATAAAAATACAATAATACATAACATTAATAAAGCATTAATAATGCATGAATAAAGTAAAAAACATTTATAAATTAATAATTCACGAACAAAGTAAAAAAATATTTATAATACATTATAGCATAAACACATTAATGTATTATTGGGGCACAACTTCGCTACCTCCATGTAAGAAGACCCCGTCACAGACTCTGTTGCTTCCTATGACTCCGTCGTTTCCACTATGGAAGAAAACCAGGCTCAAGAGAACCATAGTCACCCAGCTACAGAATCCTACAGACTCACAAAAGACCACCGAGTCTTAATCTTTGAAATGAGAAGGGACCTGGCCGGGCAACAACATCGCCAGAGTTTCTTCAGCAAATGTGTGGATGCCCTGTATGATTCGCTGTCAAGAGAGCCTGAGAAGAGTCACTACCTGACGTGCTGCCATCCCTTCACCTTCAGAGTTTGCAAGATGGATGCCCGGGCTCGCCACATGCATAGCATTCTCATAGGTTTTTTTTTTCTCTTGTTTAACGACTAAATATTTTCAAAATTTTCCTACGTTAGTCTATGATTCAGGTCCAATAGGTTCAGATCTGATAGGCATTTGGGGCACTCAATCCACCTTCTATTTTGGTTTCCACGATAGTGGTAGAATAGGTGGAAAGTCCTTGGATAATATAACCCTCCGCAAATATTGGTTTAATGTGTATTAATGGGAAATCTCCTTGATCCTTCCGCTCATGCATGACAATGTTCATGGTTCCTGCATGTTGATTTGTTAGCATTAAAGCTTACTAATTTCATATTTAGAAAGAAGTGCGAAGGTGGCAGGGATGAGGAAGAGCGATTAAGGAATCACTAAGTATGGAAAGCGGTCGGTCAGGCTTCAAAATAGGGTCACAAGGGATACTTAGGAGAGGTGAGGTCCCGACGATCAAATTGTATGTCTTAGAAATTTTGAGTGAAAAATGTATAACATGGAAGAGGGCATGATGGGGAAGTCTAGTGGTCAATTTGTATATCAAGGAACTCTCGATGTTGTTCATAGGTCATGGAACAATGGAAGCACAATCTTGAGCCTGCCTGTCTGGGAACTTGCAATCAAATAAGTGTCTAAGTATGGAATGGGGAAGCAGTCAGTCAGACTCGTTTTCGGTAATATATTGAAATTTGTAATGGATATCCCATTACCTGGAAAGATCCTTTTTGCATGTTTTTGGACAAGTTGTGTAGGGATAGTCAATCTGACTATCTCCTCGAGCCTTTCTCTCATTAATGAAAATATTTACAGTTGATGCATGATGAGTTATTAGCATTAAATATTACTAATTTCATACCTGTAAAGTGGTGCGAAGGTGGCGGTCATGGGGAAAAATGATCAAGAATTGAATATTTCATGAACCCGGCAACCCGACGATCCGCGAAAGAGATTCCAAGAAATGGCCAAGTATGGAAATAGGTCAGTCAAGCTTCAAAATAGGGTGACAAGGGATCCTTAGGAGACGTGAGGGCCTGAAGGTCAAATTCTATGTCTCAAAAATTTTGAGTGCAAAATGTGTAACACAGAACAGGGCATGATGGGGGAGTATGATGGTCAATTTGTATATCGTGGAACTCCAGGTGATATTTGTAGGTCACAGAACAATGAAAATTCAATCTAGGGATTACCTGCCTAGGAACCTCCGATTGGAAAAGTGGCTAAGTATGGAATGGGGAAGTGGTCAGTCGGAGTCATGATATAAAAGCATGAGTGGAAATGTGAACCCGTGAGTCCAGCTACCGACGCACTTAGATATTTTCGGAAAAATGACTAAGTAAATAGAAAGAGAAAGTAGAGGGGAAAAAGAAAGGGGAATTTGGTTAAGTATAGAAGAGGGAAAATAAGGGGATAAAAGAGACTGGGAAAACATAAAAGGGGAGGGGAAGTTTTAGAAGCGGGAATTGGTCTCAAACAAGCCCGATTGTTGCCAAATCATAATTTTCTAGTCCAATATTTTATCCACATTCTTATTTTGTATTGTGTTTGTATCATTAAGAAGGGTCTGAGAAAATGAAAATATAAACTATAACTTGGTTTTTTGGCTATAGCTATGTACAGTTGATTTATAGGCGCTATTGATGTTTGGATTTTGTAGACAACATTGGGTTAGCACAATTTTGCATTCTTACTTTGATAAGGCATTAAAAAACTAGAATAAGTAACACTTTTTAAAAATTCAATTCTCAAACAAAAACATTCTCTGATCCCATAATATTCATCTTTGTCGATCCAATAATAGGGAGGTTGATTTGGTAGATTGGGCTACTGGTTATCTCAGGTGACTGAGGTGCCTCAGTTAATTCATTGATGAAGATTTGTTTTTATTGCAACCTGTGGGAGTAATTGTGTTTTTGATACATTGTTTAATGCCTTGAAATATTATTTTAAGTATTAAACCTCTTGCAACAAATTATTCATTGAATGATTTTTTGTTTCCCTTTTTTTTTACCTCTATTATTTCACTTGTCTGTCATTACTCTACTACCAACAAAGGAGAACCCTCATCCATATCATCTTGCCAATTTTACCATGGTTTTGTCTTGGTTAAACAACCCTCTAACTCACCAACAAATTCAAAAGAACACCCATTCCCAAATTTCGGTGGCCTGGCTCTGCCCTTTAGCACTCAGGTGTAGACTTTAGGAGAAACAGTAACTATGAAGTCAATTAGACATCTCTACATGCTCTTCAATCAAGGAATATAAAAAGTGAGTCATAGTTATACTTTCCAAGATGTGTTTTCATAATAGAAGCATCGAAAAGTTATAGAGAAATCAATGGAGGGTTGTTGAAATAAACTTATTGTACTGTCAAATTGACCATAAGTATAACAACGACAGACTTGAATTTTAATTTTGTGGTTGATATCATAGCCCCATTTGACTTCGGCTAGCATATATCATTTTTTTTCAAAATATTTGCGAAGAAGAATTTTGGTAATTTCATTAATAAAGTAAAAGTGCTCAAATTGAGGTGAGGGGATGGACAACCAATAGTATGCTTCCTTCTCGAGTGAAGGAATCAAGGAAGCGAGAGGGAAATACGAGATCGTTTTATCAGTAAGGTTGAGATGAGAATGAAACTTCTGGGGTGGGACCCCAACTCCCGCGTCATGAATTAGTGTTTCTATGTTCTATCTACATTACGAATGGAATTGAATGTTGGTTTGAAACTGTGTGTGAAATTCATTTATGTTTCCGTAGAATCCTCATGTGATCGACACAATGCATTGTCACATAATTGTTCCATGCTAAATATTTGATCAAATTACTTGAGTCAATACAATATTTGAGAATTACGAGACTTTTGAACCATGCAAATGAGAAGAGGTGTTAAATCCAATAAAGAAGCCCCAATCAATATTCCAAGGCAATTTTTTAATAGTAAATCTATAACAAAAATAATGGGTAATATATATTTATCCATAGACATTGGATTGAGTTATTTTCACCGAAGAATTGAACATACTTGTCATAAATAAAGGTAGAGGAGTTACAAAAAAAAACATGCATACAATTTTGCGGTTTTAATCTAGTGCAACAACATGAAGAAGGCATCGACAAGATCTTGAACATGCATACAAGAATGATTATCATGCTTGTTTACGAACTCCTCGCACTCTTCTCCTATGAAGGTCAATGTTGGCTCACGAAATATCAACATCTTGCTGAAGACCCGAGGTGACAAAGAAATAGGAGACTAGTCCCACAATTGAATAATTCTTTGGCTTGAAATATATCTCTCGGTGCACCAAGAGACCATCTCCTTACAATCAAAGACTTCAGGGACACAACCTGCATGAGCAATTCCAGACATCCAAATTAGTTCCTTCTGGGCAGAAGGGGATGAGTAGTAAGAGTATGCCCTGGACCATTGGAAGTTCTGGTCATCATGTGATGCAGGATCATCGTGACTACCAAAGCCAGCGTGGAGCCAACGCATGTGTTTTTAAACAAATGACATATAAGCTTGATAACTTTTTGAATTTTCATTAAAAGATGAAGCACCATATCCTTCAATGAAACATTTATGAAGGGGCGCTTGTTGTATTGTATCAGACCTCGAGCCTTACGCTCTTGTCTTAAATAGATAGGAGGCATTTAATAGATTTAATGCAGGTAGATAGGATTTTTATTCCAAAATAGACAGTTTAGAGTTCGAGAGGGAAAACGGATATAGACACCCTCCTTTGTACATTGTAATAGTTAGTCATTATTCAGAAGCATTTAGGAGAAGAGAGAGAGCAAGTACAGAATTGTATGAAGAACACTTATGTACAGATTTGAATTAATAGAAGAGAGTCTTTGATTCAAACTCATGTCTGGTGTTGTTTCTCTATGTATATTGTTTATGTGCTCATGAATGTTTGTTTATGGTTATGCATTTGCTTTGTATATGCTGCGCATGTGATTTCAGGGTTTGAAACTGAAATCTGAATGAGAGAGGGAATAAGTTTCAATTGTTTCTCTATCTGAGTCAGGAGATTCCTGCAAGGTGTGCAGTTGAATTCATCCGCAAGGAGTGCGTTGATGAGGGATCGATAGTTTAACTTTTGCTCTTGTTTGCCCAGAAGTGGAAGTGGGTCGTTGCAACCGTGCAAGGAGTGTGCAGGTTGGAGGAAGAAGAAGTCTCAGTTGTTAATATGAGTAAAGGAAGTGAAAGACTGTTGCTGCAGATGTGCACAGAGTCAAGAAGACTTCAACACTTAGTCGTGTTTGAAGATTTTCCGCAAGGAGTGCGTGTAAGGAGTTTCTGGAAGGGACTCGAAAGTTGTGAGAAAAGCTCAGAAGGAATAGGCATTCAAAGTTGTTGAAGGGCAGTGGAGAGAAGTTACGTGAGCAGGGTGAACAGAAGAGTCACGGGGTGACTAACAAGTCTCGTGGAGAGACACTTCTTGTTTGTGGATTGCCGCAAGGAGAGGAGTGGATGGTCGGTATTATCCGTGGAGGACAGTGAGTTTTGGGGAGTCGTTGGATCTCTCGGAGTTGCAGGAAGTCTACAGTGCAGGAGAAGAAGAAGGTTCAAAGCTCGGGAGAGCAGGAGCCGTCGATCAGGATTACGAGGAGCATTGAATCTACTCGTGGATCGGCATATCGGGAGTTCATGAGGTAAGACTCCAACTTTACGCAACAGAAGTCATGAGAGTGTGAGGTGCAACATTCCGACAGCCACGTAAGCAGTGTGGGCCACAGGTGATAGTGGAAGACAGGTGGCGTAGACTATCGGAGGTTTGGCGTCTCGGGTATCGGGAGTCGATAGGGAGGTTAGTTGGACTCGCGAGTAGAGAAGTCACGAGGTAGAGATATTTCTGGTATCGACACCTTGGACCTCGGGAGTCGAGGCTGGAGTCAATTGATATCGCGAGTAGCGAAGTCGCGAGGAAGCGCGATTGCGATTTTGGCATCTCGGTGTATCGCGTATAGGAGGTTGAAAACTTGAGATTTGGTTTCCGCGTGTGGTGAGACTGCGATAAGGGCAGAAGTCCTGACAAGCGGGAGAAGGTCAGTGCTGATTGACACATCGGGTCTCGGGGATTCGAGAGCCCAGTCTATCGATAGTGAATTCGCGAAGCCGCCTGTTCCAATTTTCCCGACAAGTAAACAAAGGGAAAGTCGCGCAAAGGAACTGTGGGTGCAGATCTTCCGATAGGGAGACAGAAGAGCATTGATTCTCTTCGGGCCAAGAGAAGAAGAAGGTCCTCGAGGAGGCGAACGTGCTCTAAGAAGAGTGCGCTTTCCATCATCATGCCCAAAGGTGTGTACTATATCTCTACAGAACTGTTGTCAAGCTTCTTCCATAATTTGACGAAAACATTCATTTTCTCTAGATGATGTTTGAAATGAACACTCGGAAGGGATAATATAACCCTCCACAAATGTTGTTTTAATACATATCAATGGGAGATCTCCTTGAGACTTTTACTGATTAATGAAAATCTCTATGGTTCCTACGTAATGAGTTGTTACCATTGAAGCTTACTAATTGCCTACTTAGAAATAAGTGTGAAGGTGGCGGGGATGATGAAGAGCAATTAAGGATTGGAGATTTCATGAAGATGTCATCCCAACGACGTGAGAAAGAGATTCCATGATGTTTGAAATGAACACTCAAAAGGGATAATATAACCCTCCGTAAATAATGGTTTAATGTGTATTAATGGGAGATATCCTCAAGCATTTCTCTCATTAATGACAATATTTACGTTCCCACATGATGGGATGTTAGCATTAAAGATTAATAATTCCATACTTAGAAAGAAGTGTGAAGGTGGTGGGGACGACGAAGAGAGATTAAGGATTGGATATTTCATGAACCCGCCAACCCAACGACCTGCAAAAGAGATTCCAATAAATGGCCAAGTATGGAAAGAGGTCGGTCGAACTTCAAAATAGGGTCACAAGTTATATTCACAAGACGTGAGGGCTCGACGGTCAAATTGTATGTATCCAAAATTTTGACTACAAAATGTGTAACACGGATCAGGGGATGATGGTGGAGTTCGGCGATCAATTTTTATATCACGAAACTTTGGGTGTTGTTTGTAGGTCGTGGAACAATGGAAGCGAAATGTTGAGTGCACCTGCTTAGGAACCAGTGATCGAAAAAGTGGCTAAGTATGGAATGGGGAAGCAGTCAGTTGGACTCATGATTTAAAAGCATGAGACATTTTCGGAAAAACAACTAAGTAAGAAGCAAGGGAAAGTAGAGGGGAAAAATAAAGGGGAATTTGGTTGTCAATTTGTATATCGGGGAACTCCAGGTGTTTGTAGGGCATGAAAGAATGAAAGAACAATATTGAGCTCGATCATCAACCCGATTGGATAATAGAAGCAAGGGATGAATGGAAGAATGAAGAAAAAGTGTGGACTCTCATTCAAAGGTTGCAGCAGGTAGGATTCCAGTGCATCAGATATATTTACATTGAAAAATGATTCATTGTGGTACAAAGATCGCTTATATTTATATAAGAAATCCCAAATCAAACAAAATATACTATTGGAATTGCACACCTCTCTAGTAGGAGGGCACTCGGGATTTTTGAAAACCTACCATAGAGTCAAGAAGGATTTTTTTGGGGATGGCCTTAAAACTGATGTTCAAAGGTTTGTGGCAGAATTTTTCGTTTTCCAACAAAATAAGGTGGAAACAATTAAGACCCCAGGTCTTTTACAACCATTATCCATCCCAAGTCAGCATTGGGAGGAGGTTTCCATGGATTTCATCACAGGGTTACCAAAGTCTAAAGGAAAGAGTGTCATCATGGTGATTGTTGATAGATTGACGAAGTACACACACTTTTGTGCACTCTCTCATCCCTTCAAATCTAGTATAGTTGCCACCGCATTCATGGAGACAGTTCAAAATCTACATGGCAGCCCAAAGATTATTGTAAGTGACAGAGATCCCATCTTCACTGAACATTTTTGGATAGAATTTTTTTCTTGTTTGGGTACTCAATTGGCTCATAGCCCATCCTATCATCCTCAATCTGATGGAGAAACTGAGATAGTGAACAAATGTCTGGAAGTATACCTTCGTTGCTTTGTCTCTAATAAACAAACACAATGGTTCAAATGGTTACCCTTGGTAGAATGGTGGTATAACACTTCCTTTCATACTGCAACAAAAATGACACCATTTATGGCACTTTATGGATACCACCCTCCTTCAATCGATTCTTCTCTCAAAGAAAAATATAAAGTTCAAGCAGTGGATGATCACATCGAGAATCAACAACACATTCTCCAAATATTAAAGGACACCCTGACCATGGCACAAAATCGCATGAAACAACAAGTAGATCAACATCGTAGTGAAAGAAGTTTTGAAGTAGGGGATTGGGTGTTTTTAAGACTACAACCATACAAACATATGTCCCTCAAGAAA
>ML789817.1:414966-450051 GCA_009831015.1 Picea engelmannii
TTCACGAGTACACCCAGTTTTCCATGTTTCATGCTTAAAGAAGGTTATAGGTGACAAGATCCCAGTTCAAACTATTTTGCCAGAACTTGACGAGGAAGGAAAAATCATATTGGAGCCTAAATCCATCATTGACACAAGAATTCACCAGCTGAGGAATAGATCCATTTCAAAGTATCTCATTAAATGGAGGAAACTACCGGCTCAAGATTCCACTTGGTAAGATGAGTCTTTTATACAAAATCATCCAAAGTTACTCAAGCATTGCAGAAAACACTTGTCTCAAGGGGAGGGGCATATTAAGCCCTAATATTGGCTCATTACCCCTTAATTGGGGCATATTATATTAGTAATGTTATTTTATTTATGTCGGCTTTAGGCCATTAGTTGTAATTACACCTCCTAGTCTCCTATATATAACAAGGAGACATTTTCATTTTGAATCATCTTATACTTGAACATTTAAGTGGGGTAAAAGGAGGTTTCCCCCTCGAAGAGAATTATTATCTAAAATTATCTATTTTTCAAGGCGTTGAGTACTTTTTCTGAGGCTTTTCTATGCTATATTGATATTTGGTTCTTAACAACTTATCTTTATAATATTATGTTTTATGGTTGAATTTGTCCCCAATATGCCTGAGACTATAGTCTAGTGGGGAAATATATATTATTGAGTCTCTCCAACCCTCTTCATCAAGAGGTGGGCGAAATTACAATCTCCCCGACTGGAAATTTCTTTCCCACAAGAAATTATGAACCTGTCTCCTGGATCAACTTCTCCCCTTCCCAAGTGGCATCCTCCATAGGTAGATTCTTCCACTTAACCAGATATTCTCTGATGATTCTTTTCCTCATCTTTCTATCCTTGACTTCAAGTATCTCCTTTGGTATCAATACCAATTGTACTTCTTCATCCATAGGTGGAAGTTAATCGATATGAGTGATATGCTTGGCCCTCTTCAAACATGAAACATGAAAGACATTATGTATTTTGTTTCCCTGTGGTAGATCCAACTCACGGCTCCTACCCTCCTGTTGACTCTATATGGACCAAATAAATGAGGTTGGAGATTCTCTGCACCACTTCTCTTAATGTATGCATGTCTATATGGTTGGAGCCTCAAATATACCAAGTCACTAACCTCAAAGGTGCGCTCAACCGTTTTCTTGTCTACCTGCACCTTTTATTGATTATGTGCCCTCTGTAGTGGTCCTTCAATTCTCTAAGGATGTCCTAACTCTGCTGAATCTAGTCTTGAACCATGGGATCCCTACTTTCATCGAAGGAAATCTCTACAAATGAGAGAGGGTCATAGTTTTATAAGGCCCTAAATGGTGGCATAGCAATGGGGATATGATGAGTGGTGTTGTAACAATATTCCCCCATGTGAATCCATTTGAACCATGCTTTTTGATGCTCTGTCATGTAATTCATGAGGTAGCCTTCAACCCATTTGTTGACCATACCTATCTAGACATCCATCTAAGGGTGATAACTGGTACTAGGTGTGAGGGTCGTACCCACTAGCCTAAAGAGATCCTTCCAGAAAGTGCTCATGAACCTGTTATCCTTGTCACTCACTATGATTTTGGGAAGCCCATGCAATCTAAAAAATTCCCTGAAGAATAGGTTTGCAACGAGTGCAGCATTGAAATCCTTGGCAATGGAAAAAAAGTGTGCAAACTTTGTCAACCTATCTACCACTACAAAAATGCAGTCTTTTCCCTAAACCTTGGGAAACCCTATGATGCAATCCATGGATATGCTTTCCCGCTTGTGTTCTGGAATGGGAAGTGGTTGTAGTAGTCCTACTGGATGAGTGTGTTCATCTTTGTTGGCTTAGCAAGTGCTGCACTCCTTGATGTAGCTCATCAAATATTCTTTTAAACCCTTCCAATAAAACCTCTCCCGTACCTGTCTATATATCTTGATGAGTCCTTGATGCCCTGCTACTAGTGAATCATGGCATGCTTATAACACCTTAGCCTTGAATTTTGATTCGTGGACAAAGAAAATTTGACCCTTGTAGTAAATGATGTCATCCAAAATTTTGAAATTGTCATCTAGCACCTCTCCATCCATTACTTCGCAAGAAAATTTTTTCTTTGAATATTCCACCAAGAGGTGGGCCTTCCAATCCACTAAAATATCGATCATGGAATAAACTGATGGTATTCTAGATAAAGCATCTGCTATCATGTGATTTTTCCCTTTGAAATTTTTTATATCAAAGTCATATGCCTGGATTTTTCTCACCCACTTATGTTTCCTTTCATTCAAGTCCTTTTGATCTAGGAAGTACTTGAGGATGTTGTGATCTTTTCTCACTGCAAATTCCCCCCCAACTAAATACTGCTTGAGCTTAGCCAATGCATGCATGATGGATAACATTTATTTGTCATAGATGGTGTAGAGGAGCTCAGGACCTCTCAACTTTCAGCTTTCATAGACAATAGGGTGCATGTTCCACATAAGTACTACTCGAATGCCTTCCCCTAAGACATCACACTCTACTTTGAGGCATTGTGAGAAATCTGGTAGGGCCAATACTGGTCATTTACTCATCACTTTCTTCATTTTTTCAAAGGTGGACTATGCTTCTAGGTTCCATTTGAATTCGCTCTTCTTGGTCGAATCGGTGAAAGGTGCACAAAGTTGAGTTTTTTTTTGAAAAACCTCTTGCAATAGCAACAGATGCCCAAAAACCCCTTCAACTCTGTGAGTGTCCTAGGTGTGGGTCAGTCAAGGATAGCTTGTATCATTTATTGGTGTACATGTACTCCCTTCAATCAAATGATGTGTCCTAGATAAATGACCTCTGTCATCCCAAATTCACATTTGGACTCCTTAGCATATAAATATTGCTCCTTCATGATAGCCAAAATTTGTTCCACATGTTGAAGGTGCTCCTCCCAAGTTTTTCTATAGATCATTAAATTATCAAAGAAGAATAATAAGACATTCCTTAGATGCTTATTGAAAAAATGATTCATGCATGACTTGAAGGTGGTTGGTGCATTAGTCAGCCCAAAATGCATGACTAGAAACTCATAGTGTCCATAGTCACAGCGGAAAGCAGTCTTGGATATATATTGCTCCCTCATTTTTATCTGATGATAATCGAAGCGCAAGTAAATCTTTGTGAAATATACTCCCCCATGGAGCTCATCCAATAGCTCATCAATCCTTGTGATGGGGTATCTATTTTTTACACTCTTCTTGTTTAGAGCCCTGTAGTCAATACACATTTGCATCGTCCCATATTTCTTTTTTACCAGCACTACTGAAGATGAAAATCGACTGGAACTTGGCCCGATGTGGCCCATATCCAACAACTCCTTATTGGACTTCTCAATTTCATCTTTGTATTTCTTGGGAATCCTGTAGGGAGTGGTGATGACAGGTTTTCACCCTTTTCCAATTCTATGATGTGATCAAACCCCCTATCTCGTGGTGCCCCTGGTGGTATAGGCTCAAATACCTTGTTGTGCCTATTCATGATTTTCTTGATCTTTGGTACGTACTGTGTTTTTCCCTTATTGTCTTCCTTTACTAATATTTTACATTCTACTGCATAAACAATGTCTTCTCTCCTGAATAAGGCCTCCATGCATTTTTTTATCACCACCCTTGGTTTGTTTCTTGTCATACCCCTCAGAACCACCTTTTTCCCAGTTTCTTTTTTGAATGACATTTCCATGGTTTTGTAATTTGTGGTTATTGGCCCCAATGTAATAAGACATTGTACTCCTAAGATGATGTCAGTGTCTGGAAGGTCCATAACATAGAAATCATGTGCTAAATCATGCCTACCCAAAGTAAGTTTCATCCCAGAATGTACCCATCATAGGGCATGGTGTGCCCCCCTCCTACCTCCACATGAAATTCCTCAAACTCAACTCTCGGTAAGTTCCTTCTTTGCATTAAAGATGAGTCAATGAATTTGTTTGAGGCACCTCCATCAATGAGAACTGATACCTTATGCCCTTGTAACACTCCCCTCATCCTGAAGGTGTTGAATTTAGGTACCCCGCTGCTAGATGCAATTGTCACCTTCTCATCTGTTGTAAGGTCATGACTTTCATATTCCTCTTCTGCTTGTGTTGGGTTTTAGGCCTCCATGTTCTCAAGGTTGCCAAAATATTCATCCTCCTAATCATATGAAGTCACCTCAATGCAGTGGGATTTTCCCTTACCCATGCACTTATGTGTTGTGTCCCATGTTTCCTTGTAGGTGAACCATAATTTTTTCCTCCTCAATTCCCTCCTAGTGGGCTCCTCCATCCTACCCCTTCCTAAGTTAAACCCCCTAAGGTCTCTCCCTCCTTGGTTCATGGGATGTATTTGATCTCTTCCCCTTTGATTGGGCGGTCTAGGGGTGAATCTTGTCTTTGTTTCCAATCCTAAGTCTCTAGTCTTCCAAATGGAATCATGCAAGTTGGTAGGCTTAAAATCCTTGACCCAACCCCTTAAGGGTTCCATCAAACCTTATGTGAAGAGAATCATACGTCTCGCTTGAGACACATCCTATACCATCACTGCTAGCCTTTGGAACTCTTCTATGTAAGCCTCGGGTGATCCCTCCTGTCTGAGATGTGTGATCTCCCTAAAAGGTAGCTATGGGTCCCCCTCGTCAAATCTATCAATGAACCTCTACCTGAACTCTGTATAGGATGTAATATGATTGTTACCCAATGTGGTCAACCCATGGTACCACCAATCATGAGCTTTTCCATCCAAGTACATGGTGGAAAATTTGATGGCATCCATCTCTCTGATGGGGTTACGTTCTAGGTAGGTATCCAACTTTTGCACCCATGCTTTTGTACTCACCTTAGCAGATCCATCAAAATAAGGGATTTCTATGTTCCCTGCCCTATGCTCCAGTTCAGAGTTTGGCCTTTGATACTTTTTCAGTTTGCACTGGAATTTGATCTCACAATACTGGTCTAGTGTGACTTGCCTTTGAAACCCTACTCTTAAGGCATGATACTCCCTCACATACTGCTCAAAATTGTCCTCAAACTCATCCTCATAGTTGTGTTGTGGTTGATCATCCAAGAATGTAGGTAGATAGGGCGTAGGCATGGTCCTATTATGTGTTTTCCCATGGGGTGCACCTCCTCCATAACTATGTCCCTCAGTGTGATAACGAGGGTTGTTCCCCTGTTGAGGTCTAGTCCCTCTATGAGATCCACTAGCTTCTCTATTGGCATAAACTTCCAGACCCTTCCCTGTATGAGTCATCTGCATCAGGAGTTACGACAACCTCTCCTTGAGTTCATTCACTTTTCTCAGACTCTTTGTCATTTCCACATGTCCCTTGTGCACTATTTCCTGGTTTTCTTATAGATGATGCACAAGGGTGCTCTGTGTCATGTTTATGGAGTGTTGCAACTCCTTGGCAAACATTGCCAGAATCTGTGGCTCACTGTCTTCACTTGATCCTTCCATTTATGCCTCTGTCTCACCTATCTATTTTATGCGTATGCCCATGTAAATTCCATTGAACTTCTGCATGTGCTAATCCCCACAAGATGGGATGATCAATGCTCTGATACCACTGTAATGTTCCTGAGCCAATTTTTTTTCTCAAAACACTAACTGTTTATTGTTTGCTACATCTTTTCATGTGTTTGCAGGTGTACTCATGAAGATGTGCATTTGGAATACTTAATGTTAATTGAGAAATATATATGAATCATATAAGCATAAACAAGACAAGAGATCTAAAGAACACCAGTATAGAACCAATAATGTCATATCTGACCTTTATTTAGATAGTAAGAAGATCCTGTATACGAGAGATCTGCAGATCTGGAAGAAATCCCCAATAATATCAAAATGGATTTCCAGTCGATATAATAATCATAAGAATAAAAATATAAGTGCCTACCAAAGGTTGTTTGAGAAGAGATCCAAGCCTCCCAAGTCCACCAGCAAGCAAGCTCGGACTGAATATAAGAATACCCCTTCAATACTCTGCAAAACCCCTCCAACTAGCTGAGTTGTGCCTTGCTTTGGATGCTGCTAAACCATCAAGTTTCATCCCTCCCTTTTCTAACCTCCAAATCCCTCCGAACTCTCTCTTAATATAGATTGGTCTGATAGAAACCTTCGAACCAAGTCTCAAGCTGATATGAGAAGTTCTGCTCCTCCATCTAGGCAACCCTTAAACTGGATTGCACCCTCCTAGTTTGATTAAGTCAAGGAGAATTTGTTCTCCCCCTTAGAATCCTCCAAATGCCACCAAAATCTACCAGAATGTAGATCGGGATAATCCTACCAAGATGATGAAGTCTCAAGTCAATCTATGCAGATCTGAGCCACCAAACACTGAAAACCTCTTTCTGCAATGTGCCCTTCTCTTCTCCAATTCGTGCCAAGCTTCCAGAAATAATATGCAATGATAATATCCTCCAGAATAGACCAAGAGTGATGCCAGGGACCCTACGAAGAGAACCCAGGTGCTACTTTTCCCAAATTCCTTCTCCTTTCGCTAGATCGAATCGATCTCTCTAAGATGGTGTGCCCCCCTAGATAGAAACCCCCTAGGTTGTGCACTAGCCTGAAATCTGCTCATAGAACAAAACCGCAACACTGTAGAATGGTGTGGGAGGATTATTTCACCCTTGGGACCAAGCCTAGATCAATAAAGGTGGGATATTTCACCACCGAGTTGATCTCTAGGGTTTTAGACTCAAAAACCTCAAAAGTAATTGTGCTCAAGAGCTCCAATGAAAATGAGATAACAATCTAGAATGAATAAGGAGTGAACCATGCCCTTTCCTTTATAGCTCCAGTATATTCCTCCGTTGAGTTAGTTAACCCCTAGGGTTAACTCTAATCCTAACTCATATTTTCTTTTCTTTCGTTGAGTTACCCTTTTTCACACAAAGTCAACTTATCTTTAGAATATTATGTTTTCTGGTTGACTTTGTCCCCAATATGCCTGAGACTATAATCTAGTGGGGAATTCTAAACTACTGAGTCTCTCCAACCCTCTTCATCAAGAGGTGGGGGACATTACATGTAGCCATGACACAGTTTTTAAAATCATGTTTTCAGGACAACAAGGGGGAGATGGGTGCTAAAAATGATAACTAGCTCTACGGTGTATGAGAACAACCATGACAGGGCTAGTTTTATGCTGAAAATGTGGGTTGTGTGCTTATAATATAGGTTGTAATCCTGTAAGTAAGATATTTCCTCGCCAACCATGTGCATTGGTTCCTTATAGGGAAGTGGGAAGGGGAAGCGGGAAGGCTCGGGGGACTGTGTGGTAGAGAAGGTGTTTCCATTTCCTTCAGTTGTATAGGTTGAGGAGAAAGAGGAGTTTTTTACTGCTAAGTGTGGTGAGTGGACAACTAAGAGGGCTAGAACTCCTTGCAAATTCATAGTTTTACCCATTAAAAGATAATTTTATTTTTTTATTTTTTTATTTTTTATTTAATCATGTTTATTTCAATGTGTAAATGATTAGTTGAATGTCGTTGTGTTTTCTTGAATGGTTGCATTCATGTTTTTAAATATGATTTTAGATGCATGAGAAAAATTATGGGCCTCCTTCCTCTTGGTTTATTTTATATGTCTGGGATGTTTTTAATTTATTGAGGGTATTTTTACAGTTGGTATGAGAAAAAACTTATTTTCTATTATAATGGGTATGTTACATCTACCTCTTCCTATGCTAGTAGTACTAGATAAGCAACTACATCTTGATCACTAAGTTGTTTGTCAATTTATTCATTAAATCTTAAAAGCTCTTCCCAAAAGTTATTACAACTTGTTTTTATTAAGAGGTAATGAAATAGAAGCATAGTGTTTGTGGGGATAATGTCAACTATAATACAAGTCATGTCATCCTCCAATTTCCTTATTCTTAAAACATCCTAAAAAAATAATAGAGAAATTTGGATTTTTCAATATTAATTCAACAATAAAAATAAAAATACATTAACTTTTGTTTTTAACTTTTATTTTTCAAGATATAATATGAAACAAACAAAGTAAATGATAGTACACATAATGTCAAAGTTATATATATAGAAATAGTAGACATAATAATAGTATAGTGTTTAAGGAGTTCATATTGGGAAACCTCCTTTGAAATGATGTCAAAAAAAAAAAAAACCATTATGAAAAAACTCCTTTCTTTGAGACAGGAACCCATTGTGAAAAAAAACAGATAATAACAAAACATAATAAAAAGGGAAACCTCCTCTAAAATGATCAACGAATATAATAAAAGGTATTGTTCCATGCCCTCATTCTCTCCACACGAACTTTAAAATTGTTACCCTTACCAAAGATAGCTATGATGTGATTCTCTCCACACAAACTTCAAAATTGTTACCCTTACCAAAGATAGCTATGATGTGAGGTCACTTGCTAGAGTCAATGGTGCTCATTACCATTTCTTCCTCCACTCAGCCCACTTCCGACTAGGTGCTTCTCTCACATCCATCCTGCGGGGAGTTTTCTTTGCGGTGTGATGTGCATTTTAGGAGTTTTTTTTTCTTTTACTATGCTCAAAAATTAAGTACAAATATTAAATGCAAGTTTAAATTTATCCTCACCATCTCTATGTCTTGTCAAGATCAGTGTTGGACATTGACCACCATGGATTCTTGTTTATTATCAATGCAAATTTAAATTTATCCTCACCATCTCTATGTCTTGTCAAGATCATTGCTGGACATTGACCACCATGGATTCATGTTTATTATCAAGGTTTAATATTTTCATAAAATATAATTTTATATCAAATTCAATTATCATTTTAACAATTATACTGAAATAATTAAATATATTTCATTATTTTTTTATATTTTATGATAAAAAAATCTAAATTTAAATTACGATTAATGGTCAAAATACCTCACAAATGACATTTTTTCCATCAGTTTTTGATAAATTCCAAGCCCGCCGACCATCTTGAAAAATAACGTACTCCATTATATGTGCTTCTCTCAATCATATGTTGTCGAATCTGAGTGACTGGGATTTCACTATTAAATCCGGAAAACAGGCTGGAAGACGATCTATCAATAATAACAAGACTTTCTTCAACTTTCTTCTTCATATGCACACTCCCGGTCATGAACGAGTTTCATCACTTATTGAGCTCCTATGATCCTATAAATATGTCCACAAACCTCACGGTTTTGCCATTCGATCAGTCAGTATTGCTGAGATAGGGTTTCATTGAGTTCCCCTGAATTATTTGTTCCATGATTGTTTGGAACAATGCCTTCAGTTTATGAAAGTGCTCGTCTTAGCCTGGGGTAAGCATTTTGTTATAGTCGAGAGCGTTGCAGAATAAGCAGAAGGAAACAATACCAGAAAGATAAATCAGAAGAGACGAAGAAAGACCAATACCAACTTCGATAATCTTTTGTTCTCTCCACAATCCTTTAGAAAGCTTGGCCATGTCCCATGTCTGATCATCAGCGGGACATCCCGTTGTTGACATGGCCAAGCTTTCAGAAGAGAGAATTTAACTTAAGAAGATTTTTCGCGCTTGTGGAGAATGGTGTTTTTTCYCTGTACTATTTTAATAATTTCTTCTCTCTTCTTATTATAGAAAGGGTTTCATACATCAATTTGTTGTTGGCTTGGTTATCACCTTAAAAATAAATTATTATTATTATTATCAAGTGAATAACTATCCATCAGGTTAAATAAATAATCCAGATTTAATTCTAAACTAATCTAAAGCTCTCTTTGTCTTGGAAATGGTTTTGGACTTAATGTATGTTAAGTGAATTTTAACAGGTTACTTATAGTTTAGTTTGATGGTGATTACAATGTGTCCAACCCATGGTGTTAAAAAAGGGAAAAAAGTTTTTTTCCATCTTCCATTAATGTGATAAAATTTATTATATATTTTATTGGTTATAATGCAGTAAAATTTATTATCTTTTAATGGACAAGTGTTATTGGTTGCTATGAGATAATATGGGAAACCACATCACTTATATAATCATTTTTACTAAATGTTTCTAGGATTTGGGCAGTTAACTTGTTATCTTGCCTTATTTTGAAGGACACGTGTTTTTATTTTAGCAATTTTGATTTTCTCCTTTAAGCTAGTTAAAGATAAAGATACTTTTGATCTTCTAGATTAGGGTGGATCACTTATAGAATCTCAAATTTCTTTTATCCTTTAATAATTTAAATGATAATATAGTGTCCTATTTCCCTTTATTTCCCAATGATTTAGTCCAAAGTTGGCATGTTTATGTCAATCTAATGTGGTTTTGACTAGAGTTCAAAACAATCTTAGGTAGCCTCTTGGCTTCCATGTTGTTTATTTTGTTCTTGTACATTAGGTACCTAGTCATAGTAGTGCTATCAATGGGGGAAATAATTGCTTTTACTAGGATAGGTTAGGGTGTATTGTCTTTAATTTTGAGACTATAAGTTAGAAAACACTTTTGAATTTTCTCTATCTTTCTCCACAACTCTCTAGAGATGCTACAACCAAACCTGGTATTTTTTATGGGGACTGTAGGATATGGTGTTTTTCCTTTAATTTTGATATTATAAGTTACAAAATACTTTTGTATTTGTTCTTTATTTCTCCATGATTATCTAGTCTATATTGAAGCCTTAAAATTCACAACCATATAAGATAACATTAGTGATGTGAAACTCAAATAAGAGTTTCTTCTTGTCCCATAGCCACAAATCTAAGATATTTATAAGAGATCACTTCTTCCAAGTGATAATTGTTATACACAAAATTAAAGTAAGTGATCTATTTGAATTTAATTATCATAACCTTCTTTTTGTAAGTGTGAGCAATCATACCCATACTAAAACAAAAATTCTTAAAAATCACACCCATATAATATAATAGGGGGAAATAATTAATCTTAATAAGAAAATTAAAATATAAATCAAAATAAATTAAATTAGAATAAATAAATAATTAAAAATTAAATTAGAATAAAAATTTATACACAATTTATTTACAATAAATTCAAGATGACTATGAAATCCCACACTATAAAAAAATTAGATCTAAAAATACATAAAAATTTATTATCAAAATCTTCTACATGTAATATTCACTATTATGTTATTGTTATATTAATATAAATATGAAAAGTTATAGGTGATAGGAAAAGTCATCCTTTATGTAAAATTGTATTTATGCACCTCTTATGTTAATAAGAAGAACAACATTGAAGTTCCAAGTTCTCACAATGTATAAGCTGACAATGATATAAAAGTTGAGATAACTTCATGATTTGATTCCCTCGGGTTTTCTTTCCCCATCCTGCAAAAACATCTTTAACTGTCGCTCTACCGTCTCAGGCTCTCATAGATTTCAGTCTGTGTTCCAATCTGCAAACCCCCCACCATTCATTCTAGTTTGCGTTCCTCTAGGGTTTCTCCTCACACAAGCAATACGACCATCTCCTAGTTTTTTTTTCGCTGATACCACACCCAACATATTACTCCTTTTGTCCTCTCTCCGTGGTTGGCACACCCTCCACTTCACGCATACCCTAACGACTACTCTCACACAAACCAAACGAGTGCTCTCACCCAAACCCTAACGACTGTTTTCTTATCACCTCGAACCTTCCACTACCCATCGATTCAACCCTAATCTCTAATTCGTGGCGGTCTCCTATCTCTCGGGTGGCTCTTTAATCCCATCGAATTTAGTGTCTCCTATCTCTGGATTGTCTTATTCTAATGTTTTAATCTATGTCCCGATAGACTATTTCTCTTATTCTTAGTGTCTCCTATCTCTAGGCTGGCTCTCTAAGCCCATCGATTGTCTAGCCTGGTATTATGGCTTCGCTCATCGATAACTATGCTGACGCTTGCAAAAATAAAACCCTACGCACACCTAGTAACTAATACGACCCACATAAAAGCCGCACGCCGATTCCATGCCCGTCGATTATAAATCGGACTTAAGCATAAGCATTTGACATATACATATGAATTTTAATCAGGCGATGTGAAGAGAAACAACTCTTGCTTACCAAATGCATTTGACATATATATATGAATTTTAATCAGGCGATGTGGAGAGAAACAACTCTTGCTTACCAAATGGGTTCTCTCAATGAGATAATGAAGATGAGATAACATGTGCTATAATACGGGTTCTCTCTTGCCTCCACGTTGATCGACGACAGATCTGCTTGCTAAAGTACCACTTCCTTTATGGTCGTCGGTTCGTAGTATGTAAGCAGAAGTAAAGAAATGTCAAAATATTTTTATATTATTGACCTGTCTCTTTGGTTCGCTCCCTTGCAAGCCTTATTGGTTTCAGAAGATGCATTTTCTCTTCTCCATTGTCAGTGTGGTGTTGACTGGAAAAGAGAACTACATAGAATGATACAAGAATATCAAAAGAACATCCATCTTCAATAACCTATGGAAAGGCATTTTGAAGTAACAACAGTCCTTAGATGAATATGTCGCCTCCAAATCAGTGTGGAAGCTCTCCATTGTCAGTGTGGTGTGAACTACATAGAATGATACAAGAATATCAAAAGCACATCCATCTTCAATAACCTATGGAAAGGCATTTTGAAGGCATTTTGAAGCAACAACAGTCCTTAGATGAATATGTCACCTCCAAATCAATGTGGAAGAGTAGTAGACAAGGCAAAGACCAATTATTCCAACATCAAACAAAGAACGTGTCAAACGCTAAAAATCATATGCTATCATCTCTCCAAAAGTAAGTGAAAAGGTGAACCATCATATTTAATTTATTAACAAATCTTATAGCTCATGTAACTAATGGTCAAGCTCTTTAACTTAGAGTTGAAGAATGAAGACCCTATGGATTTAGCTTCATAAATAAAAGCCATAATTAATGACATTGAGGAAACTCGAGTGAAGATAGATCTCCCTCTCACAACATTCATTAAGGCAAGGTCCATCCTACACATTCTCACTATCTTGAATCACTACAAGAAATTGGTCAAATGAAATCTATATCATTTGACAAGATGATGGAGAAACTCTTCGAAAAGAAGTCATCTCATTCAAAGAAACAAAAGAAGAGGTGGAAGAAATACTTTCAAAGGTAAGGGGAGTAGACACAACCAAGGTGATAGATCCAATCTCCATTGTAACTGTTGCAAAAATAATGGGTCAAATGAAGAAGATGACTGCAAAGTTCCATGGGATAAGATCAAAAAAGACAGACAAAATATGAAAGAGGACAACTTCATAAATATACTCCGTGGAAAGATGCATGGATTCTTGAAACATGAACAACATCCCACATGACATTTCGAAGATACTTCTTTGAAGAATTCATTCACAATGTGGATGACATAATGTATTTTGTAGATAAGGCGGGTCTCAAACCTTCAGGAATGGCACCATTAGAATTAACTTGCATGGATTCCTAGATTTTCTTATGCATAATGTTCTCTATTTTCCTCAAAGGAACTTGATGTC
Source organism: Picea engelmannii (assembly GCA_009831015.1). NCBI lineage: Eukaryota > Viridiplantae > Streptophyta > Pinopsida > Pinales > Pinaceae > Picea > Picea engelmannii. The sequence goes on from ML789817.1 coordinate 428,411, forward strand.
TCTTGTGAACATTCGACAACAAGGCACTCTTATGTTCAGTGGAAAAGTTTAAATACAGAAGAATTGTGACAACATGGTTGTCATGGTTGGAATGGAAGATGGAAGATTGATGAAGCTGAATGGGACATTTTCCCATACACAAAAGGATGCATACCTCTCTCATCAAAATGAAGGTATAATGCCATCTATCCTTTTCTGGCATGCTATATTTGGCCATATTAACTATGACAATCTTTGTTTGTTGAGAAAGAATGGTGTTTCTGGTTTTCCTACTATTCCTAGGAAATTGAAGGAATGTAATGTTTGTATCATTGCAAAGCATATCAAACATCTATTTCATGATTCTACTTTCGTAGCATGTAGAAAACTTGAACTAATTCATTCTAATTTGTGCATCCCTATGCATGTTCCTTCTGCAAATGGAAATAACTATATTGTGTATTTTATTGATGATTACACTAGGATATGTTAGGTATACTTGTTGAAATATAAATCAAAATCTTTTGAAACTTTTAAAATTTTCATGTATGGATTCAAAATGAAGCTCAATATCATAATAGCTCTCTTCACATTAATAGTGGAAAATAATATACATCTAATGAATTTGAAATCTACCTTCGCCAACAAGGGGTCAGGCATCAAACCACAATTCCATACAATCCTCAATTGAATGGTGTAACTAAATGAATGAACATGACACTTGTAAATATGGTTCATTCCATGATGTTTTTCAAAAATGTAAAATTGTTGGTTTGGGATGATGCAAATCTATATGCAGTTTATGTGAAAAACATGTGTCCATCTCATGCTCTTAAAAACAACACTCCTTATGAAATGTGGTATGGACGTATTCCTTTGGTGAGGCATCTTAGGGTCTTTGGTTCCACCTGCTATGCCTTGATTCCTATTGAGAAAATATGTAAGCTTTATGCAATGAATCAAAAGTGCATCTTCTTGGGGTACTCAAATTCCACCAAGGGGTATCGTCTTTATGACAATACAAACAAGACATTCGTCCTTTCTAAAGATGTAATATTTCCTCAATCCTCCAAGAAAGAAGATTTTGTTGAGAGATGTTGAGAGACATCTTGATCCTCTAGAAAAATTCACTTGTGTAAAGACATATAATGAATATGATGATTATATTCCACATGTTGAAGGGGGTATCCTCAAATTGGGTCAATATTTGGAATCTCCTTTTGAAACACATATTCCCCACATGAATAAGTTCCTACTACTTCATTAGAGCTTGAAGTTCATTTGGATGATGTGATTGAAAGGATTGAAAAGCTAAGGCTTGATGAGAACTCAACACTATCTCAATCAGCTTAGAAACCTGGACCATCTAAGAAACGTCCACCAAAATGGATCATAAAAACACTTAAAAGTGTTCATCCATATGAGGTCAGAAATATAGGAACTAAAAATTCCTAAAGAGAAGATGGAGGCAATGAAGATAATTCAAACTCAAGTGATGTAGATGACATGGTTTTCTCATATGATTGTGACTTGAGTGTATCTACTAACCTTGAACTAACTTTCTTTAAGCAAGTTACTTCTCATGATGAATGGAAAGAATCCATGTAGAAGGAATATGGTGCTCTCATCAAGAATGAGACATGGAATTTCGTGGATCCTCGCTTCGGAACCAAACCAATCGGATACAAGTGGGTATTCAAGAACAAATATAGATCATATGGCTCACTTGACAAGCACAAAGAAAGGTTCAAGGAAAAATTATTTACACAGAAAGAAGGTGTTCATTATGAGAAGTAGTTTTCCTCCACAACAAAATGGGATACCATCAATGCTCTCAGAATGGATGAAAAATTCATCAAATGGATGTGGAGACTTCTTTCTTGAATGGAGACTTGAAAGAGAATGTTTTCATGTCTGATCTAGAAGGATTTTTTGTGAAGGGATAAGAAAATAAGGTATGTAAGTTCATCAAATCCTTATATGGCCTGAAACATGCAATGAGAGCATGATATGAAAATTTAATTAAGCATCTTTGAAATTGAATTTCAAGAATTTCAATCTTGACGATGTGATCCAGATTTATGCAGGAACGAAATGTAAGAAGCAAATAATTCTACACAATAGTATTGCAGAGAACACAATGATACAATAAGCACACACTTCTATTAATTAATGAAATAGAGAAAGTGTAAAATTGTTGAACAATACATAGCTAGAATGGTGGTAGCATATCCCTGATAAGAGATGTGGCGGCTACGCTCATCCGTGACAAAGATCATTCCAAAAAGAGGCCAAAGGTCCTTATTTATCAAAAGAAGGAAGTTAGAAACCAAAAACCTAACCCTAGAAGATGAAACGCCAAAAGTCAAGTGGGCCCTCTTTGGGTAAGTTAGTCCATCAACTTCTCAGAGTCATAACTATTGCATATGATCTCCGTTTAGGGCGCATGATAGCTCGTTGGAAAGATCTATCCAAGGCCTACAATGATCAAGAGAAAATAGCATTGTAGATGCTATTTTTCGAGAGAAACATACCCAATAAAACATCGTTTAGGGCCGCAAAATGGCCCCGGAAGTTCAGGACCCAAAAAAACTGCTAAAAATAGTAAATTACCAGAAATTCCAAAAAACTATTTTGAGCTAGATGGAAAGGTGGGCGGCCATCGATACCCATCTGGATCATTCCTCCCCCCTTAAGAAGAAATGGTCCCCATTGCGTCAAGTGCCAAGATAAGATGGGGGAATTTCAGCTGAATTTGGCTCCGGGTGAGCCACTTGCCCTGATGCAGGAACTGCCCACCCTTCAAGACTCGATAAAGCTGGACACGTTGCTAGCGAATGCCCTTGACCTGTGAATCCATGATCCGATAAACTGTTGCCTTCTTGAAACAGTCAGGTTTGAGTTCTGTTGGTGCCAACAGCTCGACCACTTCTGAGGTGTCCAACAATGGTGGAAAATAGGGGAAAAGGAGCTCAACATTGAATACAGGGTGGAAGCCAAGAAATGGAGGGATGCTTAATTCAAAATCATTATCCCCGATAGCCTTGGTGATATTATATGGCCCATAACGAAGTGGGCATATCTTGCGATGAGGTCCCGTGAGTCTTTATTTCTCCAAATGCAACCAAACCTTATCACCCACCTGGTATGTGTGTGGCACCCGATGTTGGTCATGATGCTGCTTGTACTTGGCATTGGCTTTTTCCAGAATGTCATGGACTTGTTGGCGAATGTGTTGGATCCGTTCCACAAATTTGGTGGCTTTCTCAACCTCAGTCTGAGCCCGACAAGATGTTTCCTGTGTGGAGGCAATGGGCAGAGCTACATCGATGGGGGCCAATGGTTGAAACCCCATGCATGCTTGAAAAGGGATATGACCAGTAGAGTTGTGAAGGGATCTGTTGTAGCTATGTTGAACATATGGCAGGTTCTCATCCCATGTGCGGGGGTGTTTAGAATTATACATCTGCAGGATATGCACAATCATGTGATTCACTACTTCTGTTTGCCCATCAGTTTGGGGATGGAAGGCTGTCAACTGTGTGAGCTTGGTATCCATAAGTGACCAGACGCTGGACCAAAATGTGTTGAGGAACCTACTGTCGCGATCCGAAATGGTAGTCTGGGGTAGCCCAAAATGTACCCAGACGCGTTCAAAGAAGAGCTTAGCAATGGCTTCGAGAGAGATACTTTTCTTGTAGGCAGACATAATGGCCAATTTAGAGAAGAGATCCATGACCACAAACACACAGTCATTCCCATGCTTGGTTGGAGGAAGTCCTGACATGTAATCCATGGAGATAGATTCCCAAGGCCCATTGGGAATAGGAAGAGGGATATACAACCCTTGCTTCTTAATGGATGGTTTGGTGATGGCGCAGGTAGTGCATGATCTGATATACTTTCTGACATCTTGTCGGAGCTTTGGCCAATAAAAATACTTCTGCAACACTACTATTGTCTTTTCGGTGGCAAAGTGCCTGCAACCCGAATGTAATGCGCTTACCATATCATCTTCATGTGCTCACTTGAAGGAACATAGAGGTGGCCTAGGTGGCATAATAGTCCATCCTCGAGATGAAAATCAATCACTGGAGTGTTTGCACAAACTGCTCGATAGGTGGCCGAAAAGTGAGGATCACTGTCATATAAGTGAGACCACCTAGAGGTTTCATGGCCACAAGAGTTAAGAAGTGTGGTGAGTGTGGCCATAGGCGGTCGACTAAGGCAATAAACGACATGGTTGGTGCTTCCCTTCTTATATTTTATGTTCAGGTGAAATTGTTGCAGGTATGCGGCCCACTTTTGGTGGTGGTCATTTTGCAATTTCCCTTGTGTTTGGACAAACTGCAAGGGCTTGTGGTCGGTGTGAATAACCGTCTCTTTGCCTAAAATGTAATTCTTCCATTGTCGACAAGCTTGGACAATGGAGTACATTTCCTTGTCATAGGTGGGGTACTTTCGAACTGTATATGAAAGTGTCTCACTGTGATATGCCACGGGATGGCCATGCTGAGTGAGGACTACGCCAACAGCATAATCTAAAGCATCTGTCTCAATTTCAAAAGGTTGTTGTAGATCCGGGAGAGTAAGGATGGGCACTGAACATAAGCGCTACCTAAGTTCCTCAAATGGTTGCTGCTGAGTAGGGGTCCAAAAGAATTTGGCTTTAGCCCCACCTTTGGTCACGTTGCTAAGGGCCCAAGCAATGTTAGAGAACCCCAACACGAACCTGCGATAAAAGTTGGCCAACCCTAGGAAGCTACGAAGATCTGTAATGGTCCTCGGGGTCAGCCAGGCGTGAATGACTTGGATCTTGGCTGTATCCACATGCACACCTTGTTCATTCACAATGTATCCCAAATATTGAATTTCCTTCATCCCAAATGAGCATTTTTCGAGATTGGCATATAACTTGTGTTGTCACAGGGTGCGAAGGACTTCCTCAATATGTTGTAAGTGGTCTTCCCACATTCTGCTGAAGATGAGGATATCATCGAGATAGATGACCACAAAATAATTGGTGAATGGTCGCAGTATATCATCCATCATCCTCATGAAGGTTGTCGGAGTGTTAGTTAAGATGAAAGGCATGACCAACCACTCGAAAAGGCCTTCCCGAGACTTGAAGGCAGTCTTCCAGACATCAGTTGCCTCAATTGGGACCTGTTGATAACTAGACTTTAGATCAATCTTGCTGAAATACTTGGTGCCCTTTAGTTGATCAAGGAGATTATCGATCGAGGGGATAGGATACCGATTCCGGACTGTGATTTTTTTTAAAGCTCTGTAATCAATACAGAGTCGCCAAGTCCCGTCCTTTTTCTATACTAGCACAATTGAGCTCCCACAAGGTGAGGAGCTTGGTCGAATATGCCCCTTTTGGAGTAATTCCTCGATCTGTTGCTTGATATCTTCATTTTCCATGAGGGAACGTCTGTAAACTGGCTCGTTCGACACAGGTGCCCCGGGTATCAAGCCAATGGAATGCTTGACTTGACAATGGAGAGGCACTTCAGCAGGGGAAGTGAATATGTCCTTGTATGATTCCATGATCTTGTCTACTTGTCTATGTTGTGCAGAGTGACCCTGTGTAGAGGCGATAGATGTGGCCGCAGTCTTTCGTTTCCTTTCTGGATGAATCATTGGGAGGATGAATTTTCCGGTCTGGGAAATCACCTTCTTGCACTGCTTAGCTGTGATGAGAGGGACTGTGGTAGTGGGAACTACCTCTGGTATCCAGTAGCGTTGTTTTCTCAAAGTAACAATGACACTACGAGGCCTGGATTCATACACAGCATGGCGTTTCCACATATATGGTTGACCTAAAAGAACATCAGAAACTTCAAGTGGAGAAACATCACACATTGCCTCATCTTTGAAGGGTTTGAAGTCGTACGATAGGTGACACTACTGGCTAATGCGAATGTCTCTCCCTGGAGTGAGCCAGCCAATGTTGTATGGTTGCGGATGCGGCAATGTTGGCAGGTTCAGCCGCTTGATGACCTCTACTGAAATCAGGTTCTTCTGGCTTCCACTGTCAATAATGAAACGTAATGTCTTCCCTTGTGCCCACATCTATGAGTGGAGGATGCGTTCCCCTTCTTTTGTCTCCTCTGGATCGTCGGGCTGGATTTTTTATGGTGGCAATGGTGACGTTGGGTTCTGCTTCAATGATCTTCCTTCCACGATATGTCTCTGATTCCAATTCAGATCCTGGATCTAAATCGGGCGGTTTCATCTTGGTAAGTAGTGATTGTTTCACATGACACTCATCAGTGTTGTGCATGGGACTGCTATGGAGCTCACACCATTTTCTAGTGTCTTTCTTTGTCTTCGAGTTACCCTTCTTCGCCTGTGGCTTAGGCTGGTTGTCCGAGAGTTGGATATCTTTGCTATGTACTTTGTTCTGCGAACTAGGGTTTCCCTTACCCTGCTTCTGGTTTGTCAAACCGAACTCCTGCTTGTTATTTTTCTTAAATTTTTTCTCGATTTTCACAGCATACCGGTAGGCGACACCCAATGACAAGATGTCCAGGAATTCCATCTCGATACAGATATACTGATGCAGGCCACTACAATATTTCAGAACCAAGTGCCGCTCGAAGTCTTTGATGCTAAGCTTCGTGCATAGGGTATGGAAGTTGTTCGTGTACTCTATCACTGCTTGGTCCCTTTCTTGTCACAGAGTTGCCCATTTTGTGTACTGGTCATCATAGTTCCCCACAGGGAAGTATTTCTCCTTGAGGGCATCAACGAAGGATGCCCATGTGGGTTTTGTTCCAAACAGTGTGGGTTCATTACCCTCTTTTTCTTCTTTCTGTTTGCAGTGGGTTTCCCACAAAACCTTGACATGGGGGACCGCCTTAAGAAGTGAAAATGTAATCTTTTCTCTGTTGGAAAAGTTATGGACCGAGAAGTAACCCTCAAGCTGATTCAACCATTTTTCCAGATCATCTGCATTTGTTTGTCCTTCAAAAAGGGAATATCAAAATTAACTTGTACCTTGAAAGGGGTCGGTCCTTCAAACTGATTTTTGGTCGAGGTTCCTTCCGTGGCGATCGGCAACCGTCGAAGAATTTGCGCAAAATTGTCCATCATCTTGTTCCGCTGTCGTGTGAGAGCCTCCTCGAGCAACATCTTGATAGGATCTACTGCTCCATCATCTCATTTTTCCTCCGCCATGGGAGGTTTTTGCATCGGAGAGGGGTTTCTCTCTTGAGATGAACTAATTCGAGACCCAACCCCTTATATCCTGACCTCGTCGGTGACATGCATGAAAAAAATGACAAAAGTGCAGTCTGCTCTGATACGACTGATCCAGATTTATGCAGGAACAGAATGTAAGAAGAAAATAACAGAGTGTGCACAATAGTATTGCAGAGAACACAGTGATACATTAAACACACACTTCTATTAATTAATGAAATAGAGAAAGTGTAAAACTGTTGAACAATACATAGCTAGAATGGTGGTAGCATATCCCTGATAAGAGATGTGGTGGCTATGCTCATCTGTTACCAAGATCATTCCGAAAAGAGGCCGAAGGGCCTTATTTATCAAAAGAAGGAAGGTAGAAACCAAAAACCTAACCCTAGAAGATGAAACGCCAAAAGTCAAGTGGGCCATGTTTGGGTAAGTTAGTCCATCAACATCCTGAAGTCATAACTATTGCATACGATCTCCGTTTAGGGCGCATGATAGCTCGTTGGAAAGATCTATCCGAGGCCTACAATGATTGAGACAAAATAGCATTGTAGATAATATTTTTCGAGAGAAACATACCCAAAAAACATCGTTTAGGTCCTCAAAATGGCCCCGAAAGTTGAGGACCCGAAAAAACTGCTAAAAATAGTAAATTACCAGAAATGCCAGAAAACTAATTTGAGCCAGATGGAAAGGTCGGAAGACACCAATACCCATCTGGATCATTCCTCCCCCCTTAAGAAGCAATGGTCCTCATTGCGTCAAGTGCCGAGATAAGATGGGGGAATTTCAACTGAATTTGGCTTCGGGTGAGCCACTTGCCCTGATGTAGGAACTGCCCACCCTTCACGACTCGATAGAGCTAGACACGTTGCTGGCGAGTGCCCTTGACGTGTGAATCAATGATCCGATCAACTATTGCCTTCTCCAAATAGTCAGGGTTGAGTTTTGTTGGTGCCAACTGCTCGACCACTTCTGAGGTGTCCAACAATGGTTTAAAATAGGGGCGAAGGAGCTCAACATTGAATACAGCATGGAAGCAAAGAAATGGAGCGATGCCTAATTCAAAAGAATTATCCCCGATAGCCTTGGTGATAGTATATGGCCCATAACGAAGTGGGCGTATCTTGCGATGAGGTCCCGTGAGTCTTTCTTTCTGCAAATGCAACCAAACCTTATCACCCACCTGGTATGTGTGTGGCACCCGATGCTGGTCATGACGCTGCTTGTACTTGGCATTGGATTTTTCCAGAATGTCATGGACCTGTTGGTCAATGTGTTGGATCCGTTCCACAAATTTGGTGGCTTTCTCAACCTCAGTCTGAGCCTGACAAGATGTTTCCTGTGTGGAGGCAATGGGCAAAGCTACATCGATGGGGCCAATGGTTGAAACCCCATGCATGATTTAAAAGGGCTATGACCAGTAGAGCTGTGAAGGGCTCTATTGTAGCTATGTTGAACATATGGGAGGTTCTCATCCCATGTGTGGGGGTGTTTAGAATTATACATCCGTAGGATATGCATAATCATGCGATTCACTACTTCTGTCTGCCCATTAGTTTGGGGATGGAAGGCTATCGACTGTGTGAGCTTGGTATCCATAAGTGACCAAATGCTGGACCAAAATGTGCCGATGAACTTGCTATCGCAATCTTAAATGATAGTTTGGGGTAGCCCGAAATGTACCCATACGCGTTCAAAGAAGAGCTTAGCAATGGCTTCGGCAGAGATACTTTTCTTGCAGGCGGACATAATGGCCAATTTAGAGAAGCGATCCACGACCACAAACACACAGTCATTCCCATGCTTGGTTGGAGGAAGTCCTCACATGTAATCCATGGAGATATATTCCCAAGGCCCATTGGGAACAGGAAGAGGGATATACAACCCTTGCTTCTTAATGGATGGTTTGGCGATGGCGCAGGCAGTGCAGGATCTGATATACTTTCTGACATCTTGTCGGAGCTTTGGCCAAAAAAAATACTTCTGCAACACTGCTATTGTCTTTTTGGTGCCAAAGTTCCTTGCGACCCGAATGTAATGCGCTTCTGAGATCATCTTCATGTGCTCGCTTGAAGGATCATAGAGGTGGCCTAGGTGGCATAATATTCCATCCTAGAGATGAAAATCAGTCTTTGGAGTGTCTACACAAACTGCTCGATAGGTGGCCAAAAAGTCAGGATCACTGTCATATAAGTGAGACCACCCAGAGGTTTCATGGCCACAAGAGTTAAACACTGTGGTGAGTGAGGCCATAGGTGGTCGACTGAGGCAATCCGCGACATGGTTGGTGCTGCCCTTCTTATATTTTATGTTCAGGTGAAATTGCTGCAGGTATGCAGACCACTTTTGGTGGCGGTCATTTTGCAATTTCCCTTGTGTTTGGACAAACTCCAAGTGCTTGTGGTCAGTGTGAATAACCGTCTCTTTGCCTAAGAGGTAATGCTTCCATTGTCGACAAGCTTGGACAATGGAGTACATTTCCTTGTCATAGGTGGGGTACTTTCGAACTGTATCTGAAAGTGTTTCACTGTGATATGCCACTGGATGGCCATGCTGAGTGAGGACTGCACCAACAGCATAATCTGAAGCATCTGTCTCAATTTCAAAAGGTTGTTGTAGATCCGGGAGAGTAAGGACGGGCACTGAACATAAGCACGGCTTAAGTTCCTCAAATGGTTGTTGCTCAGTAGGGGTCCAAAAGAATTTGGCTTTAGCCCCACCTTTGGTCACATTGCTAAGGGCCCAAGCATTGTTAGAGAACCCCAACACAAACCTGCGATAAAATTTGGCCAACCCTAGGAAGCTATGGAGCTCTGTAATGGTCCTTGGTGTCAGCCAGTCGCGAATGACTTGCATCTTGGCCGGATCCACATGCACACCTTGTTCATTCACAATGTATCCAAAATACTGAATTTCCTTCATCCCGAATGAGCATTTTAAGAGATTGGCATATAACTTGGGTTGTCACAAGGTGCAAAGGACTTCCTCAATATGTTGTAAGTGGTCTTCCCACGTTCTGTTGAAGATGAGGATATCATCGAGATAGACGACCACAAAAGAATTGGTGAATGGTCGCAGTATATCATCCATCATCCTCATGAAGGTTGTCGGAGCATTAGTTAAGTCAAAAGGCATGACCAACCACTTGAAAAGGCCTTCCCGAGACTTGAAGGCAGTCTTCCATACATAAGTCGCCTCAATTGGGACCTGGTGATAACCAGACTTCAGATCAATCTTGCTGAAATATTTGGCGCCCTTTAGTTGATCAAGGAGATTATCGATCCGGGGGATAGGATACCGATTTCGGACTGTGATTTTGTTTAAAGCTCTATAATCAATACAGAGTCGCCAAGTCCTATCCTTTTTTTGTACTAGCACAATCGAGCTCCCGCAAGGTGAGGAGCTTGGTCGAATATGCCCCTTTTGGAGTAATTCCTCGATCTCGCACTTGATCTCTTCGTTTTCCATGAGGGAACGTCTGTAAACTGGCCCGTTCAACACAGTTGCCCTGGGTATCAAGTCAATGGAATGCTTGACCTGACAATGGAGCGACACTCCGGTAGGGGAAGTGAAGATGTCCTGGTATGATTCCATGATCTTGTCTACTTGTCTGTGTTGTGCAGAGTGACCCTGTGTAGAGGCGATAGATGTGGTTGCGGTCTTTCGTTTCCTTTCTAAAAGAATCATCAGGAGGATGAATTTGTCTGTCTGGGAAATCACCTTCTTGCACTGCTTAGCTGTGATGAGAGAGACTGCGGTAGTGGGAACTACCTCTTGTATCCGGTAGCGTTGTTTTCTCAAAGTAACAATGACACTACGAGGCCTGGATTCATACACAGCATGGCATTTCCACATATATGGTTGACCTAAAAGAACATCAGAAACTTCAAGTGGAGCAACATCACACATTAACCGTACAGTAGGCAACACTGCTGGATAACGCGGATGTCTCTCCCTGGAGTGAGCCACCCGATGTTGTATGGTTGCGGATGCGGCAATGTTGGTAGGTTCAGCCGCTTGACGACCTCTACTAAAATTAGGTTCTTCTGGCTTCCCCTGTCAACAATGAAATGTAATGGCTTCCCTTGTACCCACATATATGAGTGGAAGAGGCGCTCCCCTTCTTCTGTCTCCTCTGGATTGTCGGGCTAGATTTTTTGTGGTGGCAATGGTGACGTTGGGTTCTGCTTCAATGATCTTCCTTCGATGATCTTTTTCTGATTCCGATTCATATCCTAGATCTGACTTGGGCGGTTTCATCTCGGTAAGCAGTGATTGTTTTGCACGACACTCATCAATGTCATGCATGGGATTGTTATGGAGCTCACACAATTTTCTAGTGTCCTTCTTTGTCTTCCAGTTACCCTTCTTCACCTGTGGATTAGGCTGGTCGTTCGAGGGTTGGATATATTTTCTATGTACTTTCTTCTGTGAACTAGGGTTTCCCTTACCCTACTTCTAGTTTGTCGAACCGAGCTCCTGCTTGTTCTTTTGCTTAAATTTTTGCTCGATTTTCATAGCATACCGGTAGGCGGCACCCAATGACAAGATGTCTAGGAATTACATCTCGATACGGATGTACCGATGCAGGCCGCTGTAATATTTTAGAACCAGGTGTCACTCAAAGTCTTTGATGCCAAGCTTCGTGCGCAGGGTATGGAAGTTGTTCGTGTACTATGTCACTGCTTGGTCCCTTTCTTGTCGCAGAGTTGCCCATTTTGTGTACTGGTCATCATAGTTCCCCATAGGGAAGTATTGCTCCTTGAGGGCATCAACGAAGGATGGCCATGTGGGTTTTGTCCCAAATAGTGTGGGTTCATTACCCTCTTTTTCCTCTTTCTCCTCGCAGAGGGTTTCCCACCAATCCTTGACATGGGGGACCGCCTTAAGAAGTGAAAATGTAATCTTTTCTCTGTTGGAAAAGTTATGGATCGAGAAGTAACCCTCGAGCTCATTCAACCATTTTTCCAGAGCATCTGCATCTATTTGTCATTCAAATAAAGGAATATCAAAATTAACTTGTACCTTGAAAGGGGTTGGTCCTCCAAACTGATTGTTGGTCGAGGTTCCTTCCGTGGCGGTCGGCAACCGTCGAAGAATTTGTGCAAAATTGTCCATCATCTCATTCCACTGTCGCATGAGAGCCTCCTCGAGCAACATATTGATAGGATCTCCTGCTCCGTAATCTCATTTTTCCTCCGCCATGGGCAGTTGTTTGTGTCGGAGAGGGGTTTCTCTCTCGAGATGAACTAATTCGAGACCCAACTCCTTATATCCCAACCTCGTCGGTGACATACATGAAAAAAATGACAAAAGAGAAGTCTGCTCTGATACCACTGATCCGGATTTATGCAGGAACGGAATGTAAGAAGAAAATAATAGAGTGTGCACAATAGTATTGCAGAGAACACAATGATTCAGTAAACACACACTTCTATTAATTAATGAAATAGAGAAACTGTAAAACTGTTGAACAATAGATAGCTAGAATGGTGGTAGCATATCACTGATATGAGATGTGGTGGCTACGCTCATCCGTGACCAAGCTCATTCCAAAAAGAGGCCGAAGGGCCTTATTTATCAAAAGCAGGAAGGTAGAAACCAAAAACCTAACCCTAGAAGATGAAACACCAAAAGTCAAGTGGGCCCTGTTTGGGTATGTTAGTCCATCAACTTCCTGGAGTCATAACTATTGCATACAATCTCCATTTAGGGTGCATGATCGCTCGTTGGAAAGATCTATCCGAGGCCTACAATGCTCGAGACAAAATAACATCGTAGATGCTATTTTGCGAGAGAAACATACCCAAAAACATCGTTTAGGGCCTCAAAATGGCCCCGGAAGTTGAGGACCTGAAAAAACTGCTAAAAATAGTAAATTACCAGAAATGCCAGAAAACTATTTTGAGCCAGATGGAAAGGTGGGCGGTGACTGATACCCATCTAGATCATTCCTCCCCCCTTAAGAATCAATGGTCCCCATTGCGTCATGTGCCCAGATAAGATGGGGGAATTTTAGCTCAATTTGGCTCTGGGTGACCCACTTGCCGTGATGCAGGAACTGCCCAGCCTTCATGACTCCATAGAGATGGACACGTTGCTGGCGAGGGACCTTGACCTGTGAATCCATGATCCGATCAACTGTTGCCTTCTCCAAACAGTCACGGTTGAGTTCTGTTGGTGCCAAGTGCTCGGCCACTTCTAAGGTGTCCAACAATGGTGTAAAATAGGGGCAAAGGAGCTCAACATTGAATATAGGGTGGAAGCCAAGAAATGGAGGGATGATTAATTCAAAATCATTATCCCCAATACCCTTGGTGATAGTATATGCCCCATAATGAAGTGGGTGTAGCTTGCGATGAGGTCCCGTGAGTCTTTCTTTCTGCAAATGCACCCAAACCTTATCACCCACCTGGTATGTGTGTGGCACCCGATGCTGGTCATGACGCTACCTGTACTTGGCATTGGATTTTTCTAGAATGTCATGGACTTGTTGGCGAATGTGTTGGATCCGTTCCACAAATTTGGTGGCTTTCTCAACCTCAGTCTGAGCCGGACAAGATGTTGCCTGTGTGGAGGCAATGGGCAGAGCTACATCGATGGGGGCCAATGGTTGAAACCCCATGCATGCTTGAAAAGGGCTATGACCAGTAGAGCTGTGAAGGGCTCTGTTGTAGCTATGTTGAACATATGGCAGGTTCTCATCCCATGTGCGGGGGTGTTTAGAATTATACATCTGCAATATATGCACAATCATGTGATTCACTACTTCTATCTGCCCATCAGTTTGGGGATGGAAGGCTATCGACTGTGTGAGATTGGTATCCATAAGTGACCAGAGACTGGACCAAAATGTGCTGAGGAACCTGTTGTCGTGATCTGAAATGATAGTCTGGGGTAGCCCGAAATGTACCCAGACACATTCAAAGAAGATCTTAGCAATGGCTTCGACAGAGATAATTTTCTTGCAGGCGGACATAATGGCCAATTTAGAAAAGTGATCCATGACCACAAACACACAGTCATTCCCATGCTTGGTTGGAGGCAGTCCTGACATGTAATCCATTGAGATATATTCCCAAGGCCCATTGGGAACAGTAAGAGGGGTATACAATCCTTTCTTCTTAATGGATGTTTTGGCGATGGCGCAGGCAGTGCAGGATCTGATATACTTTCTGACATCTTGTCGGAGCTTTGGCCAATAAAAATACTTCTGCAACACTGCTATTGTTTTTTCGGTGCCAAAGTACCGTGCGACCCGACTGTATTGCGCTTCCGAGATCAGCTTCGCGCGCTCTCTTGAAGGAATACAAAGGTGGCCTAGGTGGCATAATAGTCCATCCCGGAGATGAAAATCAGTCACTTGAGTGTCTAGACAAACTACTCGATAGGTGGATGAAAAGTGAGGATCACTGTCATCTAAGTGAGACCACCCAGAGGTTTCATGGCCACAAGAGTTAAGAATTGTGGTGAGTGCAGCCATAGGTGGTCAACTGAGGCAATCAACGACATGGTTGGTGCTGCCCTTCTTATATTTTATGTTCAGCTGAAATTGTTGCAGGTATGCGGACCACTTTTGGTGGCGGTCATTTTGCAATTTCCCTTGTGTTTGGACAAACTGCAAGGGTTTGTGGTCATTGTGAATAACCGTCTCTTTTCCTAAGATGTAATGCTTCCATTGTCGGCAAGCTTGGACAATGGAGTACATTTCCTTGTCATAGGTGGGGTACTTTCGAACTGTATTTGAAAGTGTCTCACTGTGATATGCCACTGGATGGACATGCTGAGTGAGGATTGCGCCAACAGCATAATCTGAAGCATATGTCTCAATTTCAAAAGGTTGTTGTAGATCCGGGAGAGTAAGGATGGGCGCTGAATAAGTTCCTCAAATGGTTGATGTTGAGTAGGCGTCCAAAATAATTTGGCTTTAGCCCCACCTTTGGTCAAGTTGCTAAGGGCCCAAGCAATGTTAGAGAACCCCAACACGAACCTGCAATAAAAGTTGGCCAACCCTAGGAAGCTACGGAGCTTTGTAATGGTCCTTGGGTTCGACCAATCATGAATGACTTGGATATTGGCCAGATCCACATGCACACCTTGTTCATTCAAAATGTATCCAAAATACTGAATTTCCTTCATCCCGAATGAGCATTTTTTGAGATTGGCATATAACTTGTGTTTTCACAGGGTGTGAAGGACTTCCTCAATATGTTGTAAGTGGTGTTCCCACGTTCTACTGAATATGAGGATATCATCGAGATAGACGACCACAAAAGAATTGGTGAATGGTCGCAGTATATCATCCATCATCCTCATGAAGGTTTTCGGAGCGTTAGTTAAGTCGAAAGGCATGACCAACCACTCGAAAAGGCCTTCCCGAGACTTGAAGGCAGTCTTCTAGACATCAGTCGCCTCAATTGCGACCTGGTGATAACCAGAGTTTAGATCAATCTTGCTGAAATACTTGGTTCCCTTTAGTTGATCAAGGAGATCATCGATCTAGGGGATAGGATACCGATTCCGAACTCTGATTTTGTTTAAATCTCTGTAATCAATACAGAGTCGCCAAGTCCCATCATTTTTTTGTACTAGCACAATCGAGCTCCTGCAAGGTGAGGAGCTTGGTTGAGTATGCCCCTTTTGGAGTAATTCCTCGATCTAGCGCTTGATCTCTTTGTTTTCCATGAGGGAACGTCTGTAAACTGGCCAGTTCAACACAGGTGCCCCGGGTATCAAGTCAATGGAATGCTTGAGCTGACAATGGAGAGACACTCTGATAGGGGAAGTGAATATGTCTTGATATGATTCCATGATCTTGTCTACTTGTCTGTGTTGTGTAGAGTGACCCTGTGTAGAGGCGATAGATGTGGCCACCGTCTTTCGTTTCCTTTCTGGACGAATCATCAAGAGGATGAATTTTTTCGGTCTGGTAAATCTCCTTCTTTCACTGCTTAGCTGTGATGAGAGAGACTGTGGTAGTGGGAAATACCTCTGGTATCCGGTAGCATTGTTTTCTCAAAGTAACAATGACACTACGAGGCCTGGATTCATACACAACATGGTGTTTCCACATATATGGTTGACCTAAAAGAACATCAGAAACTTCAAGTGGAGAAACATCACACATTACCTCATCTTTGAAGGGTTTGATGTCGTACGGTAGGCGACACTACTGGCTAACGCGGATGTCTCGCCCTGGAGTGAGCCACCCAATGTTGTATGGTTGTGGATGCGGCAGTGTTGGGAGGTTCAGCCGCTTGATGACCTCTACTGAAATTAGGTTCTTCTGGCTTCCACTGTCAACAATGAAATGTGATGGCTTCCCTTGTACCCACATCTACGAGTGGAAGAGGTGCTCCCCTTATTCTGTCTCCTCTGGATCGTCGGGCTAGATTTTTTGTGGTGGCAATGGTGACGTTGGATTCTGCTTCAATAATCTTCCTTCCATGATCTGTCTCTGATTCAGATTCAGATCTTGAATCTGACTCGGGCGGTTTCATCTCGGTAAGCAATGATTGTTTCTCACGACACTCATCAGTGTTGTGCGCGGGACTCTTATGGAGCTCACAACATTTTCCAGTGTCTTTCTTTGTCTTCCAGTTACCCTTCTTCGCCTATGGCTTAGGTTGGTTTCCCGAGGGTTGGATATCTTTGCTATGTACTTTGTTCTGTGAACTAGGGTTTCCCTTACCGTGCTTCTGGTTTGTCGAACCGAACTCCCGCTTGTTCTTTTTCTTACATTTTTGCTCGATTTTCACAGCATACCGGTAGGCGGCACCCAATGACAATATGTCCAGGAATTCCATCTCGATAAGGATGTACTAATGCAGGTCGCTGCAATATTTCAGAACCAGGTGTCGCTCGAAGACTTTGATGCCGAGCTTCGTGCGCAGGGTATGGAAGTTTTTCATGTACTATGTCACTGCTTGGTCCCTTTCTTGTCGCAGAGTTGCCCATTTTGTGTACTGGTCGTCATAGTTCCCCATAAGGAAGTATTTCTCCTTGAGGGCATCAACGAAGGATTCCCATGTGGGTTCTGTCCCAAATAGTGTGGGTTCATTACCCTCTTTTTCCTCTTTCTATTCGTGTAGGGTTTCCCACCAATCCTTGACATGGGGGACCGCCTTAAGAAGTGAAAATGTAATATTTTCTCTGTTGGAAAAGTTATGGACCAAGAAGTAACCCTCGAGCTGATTCAACCATTTTTCTAGAGCATCTGCATCTATTTGTCCTTCAAATAAGGGAATATCAAAATTAACTTGTAACTTGAAAGGGGTCGGTCCTCCAAACTGATTGTTGGTCGAGGTTCCTTCTGTGGCGGTTGGCAACCGTCGAAGAAGTTGCGCAAAATTGTCCATCATCTCATTCGGCTGTCGCGCGAGAGCCTCCTCGAGCAACATCTTGATAGGATCTCTTTCTCTGTCATCTTGTTTTTCCTCCGCCATGGGCAGTTGTTTGCGCTGGAGAGGGGTTTCTCTCTCGAGCTGAACTAATTCGAGACCCAACTCCTTATATCCCAACCTCGTCGGTGACATGCATGAAAAAAATGACAAAAGAGCAGTTTGCTCTGATACCACTGATCCGGATTTATGCAGGAATGGAATGTAATAAGAAAATAACAGAGTGTGCACAATAGTATTGCAGAGAAAACAATGATACAATAAACACACACTTCTATTAATTAATGAAATAGAGAAACTGTAAAACTGTTGAACAATACATAGCTAGAATGGTGGTAGCATATCCCTGATAAGAGATGTGGTGGCTATGCTCATCCGTGACCAATCTCATTCCAAAAAGAGGCCGAAGGGCCTTATTTATCAAAAGTAGGAAGGTAGAAACCAAAAACCTAACCCTAGAAGATGAAACTCCAAAAGTCAAGTGGGCCCTGTTTGGGTAAGTTAGTCCATCAACTTCCCAGAGTCATAACTATTGCATACGATCTCCATTTGGGGTGCATGATAGCTTGTTGGAAATATCTATCCGAGGACTACAATGCTCAAGACAAAATAACATTGTTGATGCCATTTTGCGAGAGAAACATACCCAAAGAAAACATCGTTTAGGGCCTCAAAATGGCCTCGGAAGTTCAGGACCCAAAGAAAATGATAAAAATAGTAAATTACCAGAAATGCCGGAAAATTGTTTTGAGCGAGATAGAAAGGTGGGCGGCGACTGATACCCATATGGATCACGATGCAACTTTGTTTGCCAAGAAAGTTGGCAAAACAGTTGTATATCTTGAAGTATATGTAGATGATCTGTTGATAACACAGAACAATGAAAGCTACATTGCATCCATAAAAAAAGAGTTGAAGAAAGACTTTGAGATGGAAAATTTGAGACATATTCACTACTACTTGGGAATTGAGGTGATTCAAAATCCAAGATGCATATTCATATCCTAGAAGAAGTACATTGGAGAATTGTTGAACTAGTTTGAGATGGTAGAGTGAAATCTTGTTTCTAGGAACAGAATTTCAAAATCACATTAAAAACACATCAAAAGAAGGGAATGAATTTGAGGATGCAACCAAGTATAGACAACTTGTGGGAAGTCTTATTTATCTTACTACCACTACACTAGAAATTTGATTTGTTGTTGGGATTCTTTCTAGGTTCATGCAAAAAAATTGTGAAGGACATTAGTTTGCTACAAAAAGAGTTCTAAAATATTTAAGGGAACTCAATATTTTTGACTTAGGTACTCTAAGGTGGATGACTTCAACCTAACCGAATATTCTGATTTAGACTTTGTGGGGGATAAGGAAAATCGAGTGCCAACTTTAGGCTATCTCATGAGTCTTGGATCAACAACTATCTCCTACAGATCATGTAAAGAGCCAGTTCCAATAGATTCCACAACAAAGAAATAATATGTTGCAGCTGCACAAACAACGAAGGAGATTGTGTGGCTGCTAGCATAGGAAAATACTTGAATATTTGTAGGAGAAACAAGTGAATTCTACTCCTCTTCTAGTTGACAATACTTCTGCAATCAAGTTGGCGAAGAATCTCATATTCCATGATCAAACTAACCACACCAACAAAAAAGTATTACTTGATTCAATATCATGTACAAACCAAGACTATTTACTCGAGACATTGTTCCACAAATGGGAAAATTGCAAATATCTTCACCAAAACATGAATTTTTTTTTGAAAAGTTCATAATGATGCTTGAACTCACAAACACCCCTTTAAATTAAAGGGGGAATGTTGGATACATAATCCTTGAGATTGTGTTATTGTAATATTAATGTAAATATGAAGAATCCTAGATGATAGGAAAAATCATGGTTAAGGAAGACCAACACTCACTTAAATTGTATTTATACACCTTTTATATTAATGCAAAGCACAACAATGGAGATGCCTAACCTAACACAAACTATAAAATTCTAAAATAAAAATTTATAACAAATTTAATAATCATTTTAACAATTTATTAAAATAATTAAAATAATTTTTTATTTTCTGATATTTTATAATGAATAATCTAAAATTAATCTATGCTTAATGGTAAAAAATTCCACACAACTGAAATTTATACCATAAGTCACATATTTTCCATCAAATTTCAACCCTACAGACCATCTTTCAAAATACCGTACTACAAAGAAAAAATAAAAGTTCAAAAGATGATTAACCTTGGTGAGCAGTTTTCAACCCTGCCCGTCGTCATGAAAAATACTGTACTCCAAAGAAAAATAAAAGTTTGACTAACATGGGTGAGAAGTGAATTGTTTGCATCAAATTTCGACCCTGCCGACCATCTTGAAATAATTCACATTTTTTCCATCGAATTCCAACGCTGCCGATCATCTTCTCAAGAATTGTACTCCAAAGAAAAACAAAAGTGGAAGACAGATGTGATTAACATTGGTGAGCAGTCACAAAGAAACCACTGAACAATAGCTTTCATTCCATTTCTCTCAATCATATGTTCTCAAATCATAGGGACTGGAATTTAACTTTTCAATCCGGAAAATAGCCCGGAAGACGATCTATCAATAACAACAGGACTTTCTTCAACTTTGTTCATATGCACATTCCTGGTCATCCACGAGTTTCATCTCTTATTGAGCTCCTACGATCCTATAAATATGTCCACAAACCTCATAGTTTTGTCATTCAATCAAATTGTTGAGATATAGTTTCATTGAGTTCGCCTAAATATTTTGTTCCATAAGCGTTTGGAACAATGCCTTCAGTTTATGGAAGTGCTCGCAGCAAGCTTCCTAATTGGGCTAAACATTTTCTTATAGTCCAGAGCATTGCAGAACTCGGGAAGAAGCAGAAGGAAACAATACCAGAAAGATATATCAGAAAAGAAGAAGAAAGACTGATACTGATGTCAATAATCTTTTGTCCTGCAATCCTTTTGAAAGCTTGGCCACGTCAATGTTTGATCGTCACCTCGACATCCCCATCATTGGCATGGCCAAGCTCTCAAAAAGATTGTAGAGAGAAAAAAAGATTAAGAAGGTTAGCCAGGCTTGTGGATACTGGTGCTTCTTCCCTGCTCTATTCAATTAATTCCAATGGATAACTATGCAACAAATTCCACCTGGTGCTTCTTCCCTGATGACCAATGGACAACTGTGCAAAAAATTCCACCTGTTCAGGTTATTAAAGTTGGAAACTTGATATATGTGAACTTAAGATCATTACAGTTTAATTACGCCGATATCCTTACTTTGTTGTAGAAACATTTTACTTAATACCATGTAATTGGTTTTTCAGGTTAAGAGCATAGAACATCTAATAGTGACAAACAGTTGCAGGTCCAGGATGTCTGTTGTGGTCTTTTATACTCCTAGAATCAAAGCAGAGATCGGTCCTGCACCAGAACTCATTGATCAAACTCATCCATACTTGTTCATGAATTTTATACTTCAACACAAATATACTTCAAGACATAATATACTTCAAGACAAATAGAGCAATTAATGGCTTGTTTAGGTCTTTTCATGTACATCGTGTAGCGAGGACTCTAGTTCTTGTACACAATAAATTATATGCCATGACACCTGAAAATTGTTCGCTTTTCATCATCGGTTAGACCTAGAAGGTTTGTCTACTTGCTCATGTTCTTAAAGTCCTTAATGATAACTAGTAGGTTGAACCAAAATATTATTTGTGTAATTTTGAATAAGAGAAGTGTAAGCGTTATATTATATGATTAGGGTTTATTTGAATATTATTCAGTAATCATTATTGGAATCTTCTTTTATTCAAATGTGTAATTTTGTTTATATGATTTGGGTTTATTTAGATTTTTTCCCTCTAATTTTTATTATTGGAATATTGCTTATCTAAAATTGTATTTTGTGTAATTTTGGATTTGAGAAATGTGAATTTTATTTATGATTTGGGTTTATTTGAATTTTTTTGAAATTTTTTATTGGAATTTGGTTATAAAAGTTTTGTAGTTTTCAATTGTTGAATTT
>ML789818.1:0-14036 GCA_009831015.1 Picea engelmannii
CTATTTTATAAAAGTGAAGTTTTGAAGTGTGAAAACCTTTTACTATTACCCGTAAAAAATCCATTGCATTATGTGGACTTTGATTTATGATATGTTATCATATATGTATGATAATCATAGGAAATAAAAACGTTAAAAAAATGATATTTCAAATCATAGTAATAAGTATACATAAATCATAAGAAATTTACATTGGAATTTTTTTTTTGAGAAAAATTAGTTATCAATAGGTTTATTATTTTTTTTGGTCAAACTTGGTCAAGTTTTGGCCCCAATCAAATAACTTTTATCGTTCAATTCTTGACACATTACAATGGAGTATCACTCTTTTATAGTTTTTCATTACATGTAATCTACGAGTTGAATACCACATGTCACTAATACCATGTGTCTGAAAACCACCACCATTGACTGAACAACTTTGACTCTTTCACCGAGTCAAGTTTAGCCTAACATTCCCCCCTTTAAACTTGACTTGGAGTTTCCCATGACCAAATCCGACCAAACCTCCCTTAAAGTTAGGGTATCCGAGAACCCTGCATGCTCTCCCCTATCACCTAGGTCTACTTCTAGACTTTACCAGTGAAATTTCAAACATGGGGTACACATTCCTAACCAGGTCTTAAAGTCATATGACCATTTACATTCAACTCCATCAATTTTTTTTCCTTGTTTTATCACAAAATGTATACCGCCGTCCTCTCGCCTTGTCATTCCTCCAACTCTTGATGCTCGCTTCTTCATAGATATGCAACTAGACACCAACCACACCTGACATATCATCCATCAGATCTAAGCATCCAAGCCATATATCCTTCTCATACTTTGAGCCAAACTAGCCAAGTGAGCCTTCACCACTCATCTTTAGGCCCTTTGCATGCACATGCACCCAACTCCCATGGCTTCACCATCCACACACAACTTGTTCTCTATTCTTTGATTCTCCCATGGTCCCCTAGGGTTTTAAACCCTATCTTTGTACTCTAACAACCACATAATTTTTTTCATGATCGTCAACCATCGCTCTGATACAAGTTGTTAGAAAATCACGAAGAGAAAAATAACATTTCAAATCATACCAAAAAGCACACATAAATCACACAATATTTTCTCTAGAAAACCATCCAACAATAGATCTATTATTTCCCTTGGCGAAACCCGGCCAAGTGAGTCTTCACCACTCAACTCTTGACACATTACAATGGAGTATCATCATCATTTTATAAGCTTTCGTTGTAAGTAATCCACAAACTCAATACTATGGGTCGCCAATACCATGTGCCGAAACCACCACTATTAACCTAACAACTTTAACTCTTTCATCTAATCAAGCTTAACCTAACATGCAATTCACTTTCAAAAATATAAAAATTATATTTATACTCTTAACAATATAAGAGTTGTCTATCTATCCATCTCTTCAACATACCAAACTTTATGAGACTCATATGTTATCCATCTCTTCAACATACCAAACTTTATGAGACTCATATGTTGATAYCTATGCAATAGTTATACYATATTTTGTGCATGGTTCACAAACTATTGAATGAATGCATGGGTGATCTAGATTTTTGCATTAAAGAATAGYRGATTGTCATTATCTCCGGCATTGAATTTGTTATTATCATCCTGTAAGAACCCATGACTAAAATGCATGGACAAAATTCAAATATCAGCATTGAATTTGTTATTTATCATCCTGTGGGGGCAAAGAGACTTTACTAARATATATATACCCTACCTCTCATGATTGAAAATCAAATAATTGWAACTAATTATTTGATTCGGGACCATCACTTATAAAATCTTTTCAAACCTTGAAATAGGACATACTAATAAAATATTTTCAAACRTGSGCAGTMCTACTTTGATATAAATAGAAACTATTTTAAAACCTTCAGAGTCATGGTTATTAAGGACAGATTTCTACACAGGTTACAGGGTCCATGGTCCTGGTCCCGAAAGTCCACGAAAATCTAGGAGTGACAAAGCTAGAAATTGACTTAGATGACGTTGGTAAGTAGATTCCAGGGCCTTACAGGCCAAGGCCGAATAATTTAATCTCACTGTAACGGCGCCAATGGAAATTTTGTTCAGTGGCACGCGCGTGTAGAATCAACCATCACCAAAGCTTCAAATGTCACGTAAAATTAGGGATGTAACATAAGATACCAGAGAACAACGAAGTTCCCACGAAGAAAAATGAAAAATATATCCAATTATAGTGGTTAGGACAATATTATTTTTTTGAACTTTTAGTTTCCATAGCAGTACATAAAAGTTATTTGTTAATGTTTCCAGCGTTTAATGTCAAATCTTACCAACCATGAAATTTACTGTTCGCCATAGAGGACGTCCATAGCTCTTTTTTCAGTCAAACAAATCCAAAATGGAGAAGTTTTCAAAGGAATCAAAGTGGTGTACACAAATTTAAATTAAAAAAAAGTAAATATTTTCTGTTAGATGTGTGTTACACGGAGAATTTCATGTAATTAGGGTAGATGATAGTCAAAATCTGGAATATCGCTGAAAATTGCATCGCACGCGGCCATTAAGAAATATAAAGTTGTCCATCACTTTCATCAGAGTTTCTCGTGTGATGAGAAGGATAAGCACTTCAATATGTTGTCTCCAATAATTTGCAGAGCTACTTTGCATTATTTGACGTTGGCTCTTCCCAAACTGTTGTGGTATTTAAGGGAATATTCTGTATTGATCCAGGTGTTAAATTATGCTTTGCATTTTTAATAGCAGGGAGGGATGTTTCATGAATTTGAACTTTGTTTTCTCGAAAATGAAACAAAGAAAACGCTCTGAATGAGAAATGCATTCATAACATGAAGAAAGGAAACAAGTCTCACGTTTGCATGAAATTATTTAGTCCATAGATTAACATAGCTAAACCTAAGTATAACATTTTATGTTTTCTTGTCTTTTAGGTGTACAGTTGTTGGGGAGAAAGTGCATTGTTAAGATATTATATAATATTATGTTACTAGCAGAGATAAAAAAATCTCACCATATTAAGAGGAGTTGATGTGATTGAAACCATTCCCAAATAATTTTAACAAACAAAAAACACTTCATTCTCCATTATAATAATACCATTGTTGCTCTGGCTTGCTCTCCCCGAGAAGAGATAATGAAGCCAAACTAAGAATTGCTTCAAAAATATAAATATAATATATTTATTTATGAAAAAGGATTTATTAATCTAATTAATTATTAATTTTTTAATTTTAACTTTTTTAATTTAACTATCTTATAGAGTAAGATAAAATAAAAATAAAGTTTCATTTTTTTAAAATTTAGATGAACATTTTCTTAAAAAGAAAACTTTTAAAACCAAAATTTTATAGTTAAATTGATAAATAAATTTCAACTTAGATTAAAATTTCTATAAAATTTAAAAATAATTCAAAAAATAATAATTAAAAATATCTATTTATTAACTTATTAAACCATAATTCAATTTTAACAAGTGTAATGTAAGTCCTTAGATCAAAATTTCTATAAAATTTAAAAATAATTTTAAAAATTAATAATTAAATATATTTATTTATTAAGTTATTAAACCATAATTTAATCTTAACAAATAATGATCACTGATAAGTCTAATGTAAGTCCTTGAAGAAGATATTGAAGATGACAAATCATAAAGTAAATAAATAAATTAGGGAGGACTTCATAGCCACGGTATTAGAATTGTAGGAAGTAAACTTGAATTACAAAAAACAGAATTACAACAGAACATGGGAGCTACAACAACAAACTAAAACTTAGATTACAGGAGCAAAGCAACTTCAATGAATCATCCCCTGCAACAGTGAATCAACCTAGTACTTTTGTACTAAAACTCAATAACATGTTACAACAAAACATTGCACAACATAAGAATTTAAATGAAGTTTTCAAAGTGATACAAAAAACAAAGTATGCATGCTGCAACGAAAATAAATTACTCTCTTACAACAAAATCAAATACTCTGCATCAACATCAATAAATCTGAACATTTAACATGAGTTTACAAACTCAGATTCAAACATGAACAGAGCATAAAATCCCATGTTAACACTCTCAAAATTTATTGTTTATTTCATCTCTCTCTCGTTGTTCAAAATGAAGATTACATATCCCCTTCGATATGCCTAAGTTGTATTTAGATTTTTAGAACATTGATGGTTCATTGCCCCTTTGAAACTCATTGAGCTGAGATAAAAAACAGTGCATGCCCCTTTGCTACTTCAATCGGTAAAAAATGAAATGATGTGGATGTGATAAACTTTTATAACTTCAATGGTCAAGGTGGTGGAAACTCTTCAAAATTTCAGTGGAACAAATTCACGATGGTGGTGACCCTTCGTAAATCCAACATCCAGCGAAGTAATTAATTAAGTCCAACATTCTCCCCCTTAATTATTTCACCTAAAAAACAAAACTCTGCAATACTAGACTGCAGTCAAACCAAAAATGCTATTACAGTTCACAAATCCCAATGTTCTTTCTGTGAATTTCAAACAATTCCTTTGCTAAGGGATTTGTAAACATATATGCAAACTAATCTTCAAATATACAAAACTCTACAAAATTTTTATCATTGTTTATCTGCTCTCGAATAAAATGATATTTTGTATCAATATGCTTAATCTTCTTGTGGAAAACATGATTACGTGACAAAGAAATGGTTGATTTGTTATCACAAAAAAGATGAGTTGGTTCTTACTATTCAAGAAACAACTTAGTCATAATCCTTCTCATCCACACAATATGACATGTTGTTGTTGTTACTACAACATTGATCCAGATTATTTTCAGCACGAAATGAGATCGAAGATATAATAAAGAAATGCATAGACATATTGCAAGAGAGAAAACAATATAACAAAGATATAGCGGAAATAAAACAAGAGTCACAGATATACAATAATACATGATTTCTATTAATGAAATATATGTACAGAGACTGTAAAATGCAGAGTGAAAGACTCGCTAGAATGGTGGTAGCTTATTTATGAGAAGAGATGTGACGACTACTCACATCCGTGAGAAGATGATTACAATGAGGATCTGAAGGCCTTTTTAACATAAGTGAAATCCAAAACCCTAACCCCAGAAGATGAAAAGACAAAAGGTTTGTGGGCCCTGATGGGGGTAGTTGATACGTCAACTTCTCAGGGGCATAACTTTTGTATACGATCTCTGTTTGGGGTGCTTGATAACTCGTTGAAAAGATCTATCCGAGAAATACAACTTTTGTGTGAGAAACATCGATCTATGATCCATGTTGCTCCCCATTTTCTCAAAAAACATCTTTTAGGGCCTCAAAATGTCCTCAGAAGTAAAAAACTGCTAAAAATAGTAAATTATTAAAATTGCCAAAAACATGTTTTGGGACAGTTGGAGAAGGTGGGAGGCCACCGATATCCACCTGGATCAATCCTCCCTCCTTAGGAAGCAATGGTCTCCATTGCGTTGAGTTCCCGTGGGAGAGGGAAAAGCGATTGTTGAATCTGAATCTTGGTGATCTGCTTGCCTCTTCAGGATCTGTTGGTTC
Organism: Picea engelmannii; assembly: GCA_009831015.1. Classification (NCBI taxonomy): domain Eukaryota; kingdom Viridiplantae; phylum Streptophyta; class Pinopsida; order Pinales; family Pinaceae; genus Picea; species Picea engelmannii. The sequence goes on from ML789818.1 coordinate 5,559, forward strand.
TTCTGGTTGAATTTTTACGGTCGCGACGATAGCAGTGGGGTCTGCGTCAATGATCTGTCCTTTACCGGTATTTTTAGAATCAGATTCAGAATCAAGGTTCGGCTCCTTTTCTTTGATCTCGACCACCAATGAATGTTTTGAGCGACATTCATTGGTGTTGTGCCAGGGGATTTTGTGGAAATCACACCATTTTTCGGTGTCCTTCTTTGTGTTCCTGTGACCCTTCTTTTCCTATGTCTTGGACTGGTTTTCAGGAGACTGTTTGTTAGGGTTGTCTTTGTCAAACTTTGGTTGTTGCGGATTTGCAGACCCAAACTCCCATTTGTTCTGTTGTTTAAATTTCTCCTCGATTTTGACAACATATTGATAAGCAACACCGAGTGATGAGATGTACATAAAATCCATTTCAGTTTGGATGTATCTCTGTAGAGCCCCACAGTATTTCAGAACCAAATGTCGTTCGTTGTCTTTGATACCCAGCTTGGTGCGCAAGGTATGGAAGGTATTGGTTAACTCTGGAACTTCTTGACCCCTCTCTTGCTGCAGTGTGGTCCATCTCATGTACTAGTCCTCATAGTTTCCAACAGGGTAATATTGTTCCTTTATTGCGTCCAAAAAAAAATCCCAAGTAGGATCGACCCCATATATTCCAATCTCCTCTGTGCAAATTTGCTCCCAGTAAGTTTCCCACCAATGTTTGACAAGAGGGAGAGCCTTAAGGAGTGCGAAGGTGATCTTTTCCTTGCTGGAAAAATTATGAACAGAGAAATAACCTTCTAGTAGATTGAACCATTTATCTAGGGCATCTTCATCTATTTGACCTTCAAATACGGGAATATCAAAATTAACCTATACCTTGAAAGGTGAGGTGCCTCCAAAGTGTCCTCTTGATGAAGATGCACTTGATTCTATCGGGAGGCGTTGAAGTATGTGGGAAAAATTCTCCATCATTTCGTCCTTCTGTCGCATGAGAGCTTACTCAAGCAACAGACTAATAGGATCATCTGCTCTGTCGTTTTTATTTTCTTTCGCCATTGAGGGTTTCTTAGGTGTGCAAGATCGATTTTCATCAAGAGAGATAAGCTCGAGACCCAACTTGCTATACTCAGACCTCGTCGGGGACATGCACTGAAAACGATCAAGAGCAACCTGCTCTAATACCACTGATCCGGATTATTTTCGGCATGAAATGAGATCGGATATATAATAAAGAAATGCACAGAGATATTACAAGAGAGACAAGAATATAACAAAGATATAGCGGAAATAAAACAAGAGTCACACATATACAGTAATACACGATTTCTATTAATGAAATAAATGTATAGAGACTGTAAAATACAGAGTGAAAGACTCGCTAGAATGGTGGTAGCTTATCTCTGAGAAGAGATGTGATGGCTACTTGCATCCATGAGAAGATGATTACAATGAGGCTCTAAAGGCCTTTTTAACATAAGTAAAATCCAAAACCCTAACCCCGGAAGATGAAAAGCCAAAAGTTTTGTGGGCCCTGATGGGGGTAGTTGATACGTCAACTTCCCAGGGGCTTAACTTTTACATACGATCTCTGTTTGGGGCGCTCGATAGCTCTTTGGAAAGATCTATCCGAGAACTACAGCTTTTGGGTAAGAAACATTGATCTATGATTCATGTTGCTCCCCATTTTCTCAAAAAACATTGTTTAGGGCCTCAAAATGGCCTCAGAAGTTAAAAACTGCTAAAAATAGTAAATTACCAAAATTTCCAGAAACATGTTTTGGGCCAGTTGGAGAAGGTGGGTGGCCACCGATATCCACCTGGATCAATCCTTCCTCCTTAGGAAGAAATGGTATCCATTGCGTTGAGTTCCCGTGGGAGAGGGAAAAACGATTGTTGAATCTGAATCTTGGTGATCTACTTGCCTTGCTGGAGAAGTGGCATTGCTTAGCTTGTTGAAGGCTATCACAAACCTTTGGCTGGAAGGTTTGGACCTTTTTAACTAGTCTGGCTATTTTAGATGACTGTGTGCAGAAGAAATCTTTGTTCTTTGTTGCAACCTTGTCGACCTACTTCTGTTGGATAGAAGGTGCTTGGGCCGAAGTTGTGGTGGTTACAGTATCCTTCTATTCACCTTTTGAACAGATTGTGAAGAAGTTGAATTTTGTAGTATAAGATACTACCTTGTGACACCGTTTAGGTGGGGCAGTAGTTGGAACTACATCTGGTATTCTGTAGAGATGACCCCCTAAAGTAACAATGACACTACGGGGTCGAGACTCATAAATAGCATGACACTTCCACATATATGGTTGGCCCAAGAGAACATCACAAACATCCAGTGGGACAACATCACATAATACCTCATCCTTGAAGGGTTGGATGTCGTATGACAATCGACGCTGCTGGCTGACATGAAGATCTCATCCTTGTCGAAGCCACCCGATGTTGTATGGTTGCGGGTGTGGTGTTGTCGACAATCCCAACTGTTTGATGACCTCTGCTGAGATGAGGTCCCCTTCACCCACATCAACAATAAAATGCGGCAGGGTCCCCTTCACCCACATCAACAATAAAATGCGGCAGGGTCCCCTTCACCCACATTTTTGAATGAAAAAGGCACTCCCCCTCTTCAGGATCTATTGGTTCTTCTCGTTGAATTGCTACAATTGCGACAATAACAGTGAGGTCTGCGTGAATGATTTGTCCTTTACCAGTATTTTCAGAATCAGATTCAGAATCAGGGTTTGGCTCCTTGTCTTTGATCTCGGCCACCAATGATTGTTTTGAGCGACATTCATTGGTGTTGTGCCAGGGGATTTTGTGGAAATTGCACCATTTTTCTGTGTCCTTCTTTGTCTTCCCGTGACCCTTCTTTTCCTGTGTCTTGGACTAGTTTTCGGGAGACTGTTTGTTAGGGCTGTCTTTGTTAAATACTTTGGTTGTTGCAGATTTGCAGACCCGAACTCCTGTTTGTTCTGGTGTTTAAATTTCTGCTCGATTTTGACAGCATATCGATAAGTAGAACCGAGTGATCACATATAATTCCTTTGCTAAGGGCTTTGTAAACATATATGCAAAATAATCTTCAGATATGCAAAACTCTACAAAAATTTATCATTGTTTATCTGCTCTTGAATTAAATGATATTTTGTATCAATATGCTTAATCTTCTTGTGGAAAACATGATTACGTGACAAAGAAATGGTTGATTTGTTATCACAGAAAAGATGAGTTGGTTCTTACTATTTAAGAAACAACTCAGTCATAATCCTTCTCATCCACACAATATGACATGTTGTTGTTGTTACTACAACATTGATCCAGATTATTTTCGGCACGAAATGAGATTGGAGATATAATAAAGAAATGCACAGAGATATTGCAAGAGAGACAACAATATAACAAAGATATAGTGGAAATAAAACAAGAGTCACAGATATACAGTAATACACGATTTCTATTAATGAAATAAATGTACAGAGATTGTAAAATACATAGTGAAAGACTCGCTAGAATGGTGGTAGCTTATCTCTAAGAAGAGATGTGACGACTACTCACATCCATGAGAAGATGATTACAATGAGGCTCTGAAGGCCTTTTTAACATATGTAAAATCCAAAAACCTAACCCCAGAATATGAAAAGCCAAAAGGTTTGTGGGCCCCGATGGGGGTAGTTGATATGTCAACTTCCCAGGGGCGTAACTTTTGTATATGATCTCCATTTGGGGCGCTCGATATCTCGTTGGAAAGATCTATCTGAGAAATACAACTTTTGGGTGAGCAACATGATCTACGATCCATGTTGCTCTCCTTTTTATCAAAAACATTGTTTAGGGCCTCAAAATGGCCCCGGAAGTTAAAAACTGCTAAAAATAGTAAATTACCAAAATTGCCAGAAACATGTTTTGGGCCAGTTGGAGAAGGTGGGTGGCCACTGATATCCACCTGGATCAAACATACTCTACCTCGGTAGAAGATAAAGTTAGAATGGGTTTCTTCTTTGATGCTCATGCTATAGCTCCTTATCCAAAGTTGAACACATATCCTGATGTGTTCTTCCTGTCATCTACACAACCTGCAAAATCACTATCAGTATATCCAATCAATTTAAAATCTAAATATGATGTCTATAGGAAACCATAATTTGTTGTTCCAACAACATATCTTAGAATCCTCTTTCCATGTTGCCAATGGGTGTTTTTCGGAGACTCCATAAATCTAGAAGTCAAACTTACATCAAATATAATATCATACCTTACTGTTGTCAAATACATAAGACTTCCAACCAATATTTATATAGAGTCAGATCAACACATGACCCCTCATCATTCTTACTGAGTTTTGTGCTAGTTGCAATTGGTGTTACAACTGGTTTATAGTTCACGATCCTAAACCATTTCAATATTTCCTTTGCATACTTAGCTTGACAAATAAAAATACCATCTTTGGATTAATTTACTTCAATGCCTAGAAAATATTTCATCATTCCTAAATCGGTCATTTCAAATGCAGTTTTCATGGCTGTCTTAAACTCATCTACTAAAAGATTTCCAGTGAAAATAAAATCATTAACATACAAGCATACAATCAAGAGTTTACCTTCCTGATTTACCTTTGTATATAGAGTTGGTTGACTTGGGCTCCTGTTGAATCCTTCACCATTCAAGTATTCATCAATTCTACTATACCATACTACGAGTGCTTGTTTAAATCCATACAATGCTTTCTTTAACCTGTAGACCTTACATTCTTGTCCATCAATCTCGTATCGTGGAGATTGTTTCACATAAAACTCTTCTTCCAGAAAACCATTTAAAAATGTAGACTTAACATCCATCTGGTACATACACCATTTACTATGAGCAGCAATGGATAACACCATTCTTACTGTATCAATCTTGGATACAGGTGCAAAAGTTTCATTATAATCAATATCGGGTGATTCAATGAACTCCTAAGCTACAAGCCTTTTCTTGGGCTTCTCAACTTCACCTTTAACATTTAACTTGGTCTTGTAAATCCATTTAACACCAACACAATTTTTATCTTTACGAAAATATACAAGTTCCCAAGTGTTATTCCTTTCTATGGAAACAATTTCCTCATTCATAACTGCTACCCAAACTTCTTTTTTAACATCCTCATCAAAATTTACAGGATCATATGCAATTAATCCAAAATTTGAAACTTGATCTACTTCATCATTTTTCTCATACAATTCTCTTAAACTTCTAGTCGTCTGACCTCTAATTTTGTTTCTTAATGAAGCTAAAGTAGGATTTGATTCACCACTTACCTATGATCTTGTTTTATTTCCACCATGACTTGATGATTGACCATGCTAATATGTTATGGGTGTTCTTAGTTGTGATGAGCTCACTTGTGGTGATTTTCTTACAGGAGTTCTTGATACATGTGTATGTGACTGTGTAATCAAATTTCCACCCTGTATGACCTACTCATCCCCATCATCATCTCCACGCGATACTTCAGCTCCCCCTGAAACAATTTTATCAATACTACAATCCCAATCCTCTTCTTCCTTGAACTAAACATCCCTGTTGATAACATACTTCTTGGTGATGATATTATAGAGTCTATATGCCTTAGACTCCTCACTGTATCCAACAAAGACACATTTTTCACTTCTATCATCCAACTTTCTCCTCATCTCTTCAGGTATATGTGCATAAGCTACACACCCAAAAATCCTCAAATGGGATACATTGTTATTCTTACCACTCCAAGCTTCCTAGGGAACTTGGTTCTTCACACTCTTAGTTGGAATCCTATTCAGAATATACATAGAACAAATAATTGCATCTCCCCAATATTCTTTCGTAAGATGCTTCTCCTTCAACATACTTCGAGCCATATTAATAATGGTTTGATACTTCCTTTCAGCTACTCCATTCCATTGTGGAGTATAATGAGTATTAAATTGTCTCTTGATTCCATGAGACTGAAAAAAATCCATGAAATCAGTTAGCATATACTCACCTCCTCTGTTTGATCTCAAGACTTTAATATATTTTCCACTCTCCTTTTCAACCATAACTTTAAACCTCTTAAATATATCAAAAGATTCAGACTTTTTCTTCAACAAATAAACCCAAGTTTTTCGACTGAAATCATCAATAAAAGTCATAAAATAGACATTACCAGTCAGTGAAGGTGTTTTCATCATTCCACATAAGTCTGTGTGAACAAGTTTTAATGGAACTTTAGCTCTATAAGAAACTCCAGAAATAAATTTATCCATGTGATGCTTTGAAAGTATGCAACTCTCACACAAGCTTGTCGGTTGTTGAATACTGGGAAACCCCTTCACCGTTTGCTTCTTCTGCAACAAATCTAGACCTCCAAAATGTAAATGGCCATATCTCAAATTCCATAACCATGACTTGTCTAAACCTTTATATTTATAAGTATTCAAAGAGTCAGTCGGATCATTTCTCATAATAAGAAGAAACATTCTATTATTTTTCATCTCTACCCTAGAAATCAACTGCTTACTTGGATAATTATCATAAATTGTACATACCTTGTTCTTGAAGAACACTCTATACTTTTTCTCCATCATCTTCCCAACAATTATCATATTTCATTTCATACCAAGTATATAATAAACATTATCTATTTTTCTTCTTTCATCATTCTTAGTATAAACATGAATCACATATTTACCATTAAGTCTTACCTTATTTTCATTACCCAAGTTTACCTCAGACTAAATATTGGTATCTAAACTGGAAAACAAGTCTTTATTTCCAGTCATGTGATTGCTACATCCACTGTCCAAAAACCAAACATCATTCTAAATTTCTTGGGTGACATTACAAGTTAGAAACACAAGTTTTTGGTCATCTTCTAACTCCTTTGTCATGTGTGTAGATTGATTTCCAACATCTTCTTTCTTCTTCCAACACTTGTTAGCATAATGAACAAATTTATTGAAATAATAACATTGTACCTTAGATTTATCATACCTTTGATTTCCTTGCTTCCAGGATCTGCTGCTACTCCCCCTTAAACTAGGAGGATCCTGCTAAGTTTTCTCCGCATATTTTGAATCATTTTTTTGTCTCTATGATTAGTAGTTCGAACTCCTCTTCCTCTAATACTATACCTTCCTCTTCCTTTTCCTCTAGTAACATGCAACTAGGATTTAAAGGCATTCTCTAATGGATTATCATATCTAGACATCTTGTATTCATGAGAAATCAGAGAACCAATTAATTCATCAATATGCATTTGACAAATATCTTTAAATTCTTCTATGGGTACAACCAAAGATTCAAATTTATTTGGAAAATATATAAGAACTTTCTCATTTATTCTCTTTTCTGAGAGGTCTTCACTATACTGCCTTATCTGATTCACAACATTCATGACTTCAATCCTGAAACTATCAACTGACTCATTGTCCTTTATCTTCAAATTCTCAAAGTCCCTTCTCAAATTTTGAAGCTTGATAGTCTTCACCTTGGATACACCTTGATAGTTTGTTTCAAGAGTGTCGCAAGCTTTCTTTGAAGACACAACACTTGACACCTTCAGAAATATAGTTTCATTTAGGCCTTGTTGAATAAGGCCAAGGGATTTTTTGTCCTTCTTTCTGTTCTCTTTCAACACAGCTCACTCGACACTTTTTCAGAGCCATTTATGATGCTTGGTCAACATGATCTGGATAACCATTGTAACAAACTCCCAAAGATCTTGAGAATGCATAATTGTTCTCATTCTGATAATCCAAGAATCATAATTCCTTTCAGTTAAAGATGGAATCTGTGATTGAGTGAAACTACTGTTTGTAGCCATTTCAGATCAGATTCCAAATCATTGTACTTAGTTACAACGAAGAAATAGAAATACTACTTTCTATGATACCACAAAGAAGGATGCATGGCAGTGCTTTAGGAAACAACAAACAATTACAACAAGAATTTCAACAATGTGTAATAGCACCAGTAAGCTACAACAATAGTTTCAACAATTGTTTCAGCAGCTGTTTAACAACAGTTTCAACAAACAATAAAGAGTTATTACAACAAAGACTTAAGTAAACCACCCCTGCATCATAAACTAAAATCGATACTCTGTTCTAAAAACAATAAAATAGTTTTGTTTTGCATAATAAGCTACAACAAACATAGTTACAACAGAATAGGGGAGTTACAACAACAAACTAAAACTCAGATTACAGTAGCGAAATAGCTTCAATGAATCATTCCATGCAACAATAAATCAACCAATTACTTCTATACTAAAACTCAATAGCATGTTACAACAAAACATTGCACAGCTTAAGAATTTAAATGAAGTTTTCAAATTGATACAGAAAACAAAGTATGCATGCTACATCAAAAAGAAATTACTTTGTTACACCAAAATAAAATACTCTATATCAACATCAATAATTCTAAACATTTAATATGAGTTTACAAAGTCATATTCAAACATGAACAAAGAATAAAATCCCATGTTAACACTCTCAA
>ML789818.1:14041-24998 GCA_009831015.1 Picea engelmannii
ATATATATATATATATATATATATATATATATATATATATATATATATATATATATATATATATATATATATATATATACTGATGCAATTAGTCGGTTACATTAAATTAACTTGCCCCTTTTCTATGCCTAAGTCATATTTAGCTTTTCAGAACATTGATGGTTCATTGCCCCTTTAAAACTCGTTGAGCTGAGATAAAAAAACAATGGATGCCCCTTTTCTACTTCAATTGGTAAAAAATGAAACGGTGTGGAAGTGATAACCTTTTAGAAATTCAATAGTCAAGGTGGTGGCAACTCTTCAAAATTTTAGCAGCACAAATTCACGGTGGTGGTGACCCTTCGTAAATCCAGTATCCAGTGAAATAATTAATTAATTCCAACAACCAAATCAAGTTGAAAATATCATATGGAGGAATAAACAAAAAAAGGTACAATATCAAGTTGAATTCATCAAGCAGATTCAAACACAAGGTCATGAGAATTATGGAATTAGAATGTTGATAATAAAATAATTGACCAAAATAGAACAAGCAATAAACTATTTGTCCAAATTGGTCGAAAGATCCCAAAGGATAATTCATGATGAGTGGATGGTGTGAATCAAAGTATGGGATTTTGTCGAAGATGCTACCTCACATAGCAGGTTGTCAATATTCATCCCTCTCAAGGGTTTTATGTTAGTCTGTAAAGTATTGAAAGAATTAACGAAGATAGCAGCCAAATGTAAGAAACATTTATAGGTATATCTTCACTAGAGAGTGGTAATAGCTGATGAATTATGATAAGTGAAATAAGGGTGGTGACTCATATGGACTTAATTTTTCCAAAATTAAAAAATTATACCAAGAGGTTTAGTTAAGATATTGAAATGTTTGAGTGCCCCAAAGAATAGCTTGTGTTCACTCACCAAGTTGTGTGTGATGAGTTTTTTCCAAAATTAATAAGTTATACCAAGAGGTTCAGTTAAGATATTGAAATTTGAGGATTAGAGGATTTTATGTTTTTTCATTTTATTCTATTCTTTCATGAGAATTTAACTATAAAGATGCAAATTGACCTCTTAGAAAGGGTTATTCTTCTACGAGGTGGTGTGATGGATTGTATCGAGAATTACTTCATGTTTTTTTTTGTTTTATTCTATTTTTTCATGAAAATTTAACTATAAATATGTAAATTGACCTCTTAGAAAGGGATATTTGTATATGAGGTAGTGTGATGGATTGTATCGAAAATTAGTTCATAGACTAATTTAATTTAGAAGCTCTCTTTGTGGCTGGGAACTTTTTTGTTGAATATTTTTTTGGAATGTTTTCAATTTGTGGATTACTCTACTCTTAGGCGAATACCTCATATGTCTAGTAAGAATTCCTATTCTATCAAGTTATCTTGCATGATTACATGAAAAAATCCAATGATTTTGGTGCACTTTATTAATTTATTTTCTTATTTTTTTAATATGTACCTATCATTTTCCTAGATGGGGTGACAGTTGGCACACATGCACCCAGGGAAGTAAATACCCCCTGCCTCCATCCCTCTTCTCTGTCTCTTTAGCATGCTCAACATTCAATTGATGTGGATGGTGGTGTACCTGAGTAGTGAGGGATCCTTAATCTTGTGCTCAAGGCCAATGCCGAGGTCTCACGGGACTGGTACAAGGTGGATTTGGGATATCAACTCAATCTTTATGGCACTTCTCATCACCAATTCAAACACTATTTTGTAGGTAAGGCATGGCTCTTTTCATTCTGTTCTAGTGTGGTTGTTGGTTTTCTCCTCCCCCTCCTAGTATTCCCTCCCTCCATTGTTCTCCTCCCCTTTTGTTTTTCAATTCTTCTCCTTCCATCACAATGTCACGTGAGTAGGGAAAGATGAAACACAGACCGACATATTATACCCTTGTGGCTTGAAAACATTGATTGGACCCTTCTTCTGCTCCATTTATTCCTCCTCTCTTTGACCCAAGCTTTGCTAGTCCATCCTTGGGGAATTTACCTCTCACTGACCAAAATTGTATGGAGGTGAATAGAACCATGGTTTTTGTCAAGGAAGAGTTCTCTTTGGTACCTCCACAATCACCTCTAGATTATGTTATTTTTTCAGCCTCAGACTCATAGGCTCCTCCCCACAACTCTTATCGACAGACTCAGGACGTCGTCCCTGCTTCAGCTATGGATAATTTCCCAGTCGAGGAAGAGATTCCTCCCTCTTTTCATGATGATCGAATTCAGGTAAAATCTCAACCAAAAATTGAGCCTCAACCTATTGCAGCTTTAGTGCCATAGGTGCCCAACTTATGTCATTTCTCAAAAGAGAATATACAACTCATCTTCGACATGAGAAGAGATGCCACTGACCAACTTCATCATCAGAATATCTTCAGTCATTTCTTGGATGCTTTATTTGATTCTCTTTCAAGTGAGCCTATCAAATGCAGATGCTCAACCTGCTACCAACCATATGTGTTTTCTCCTACATGGCCACCATCTTGCAGTGGCAATGGAAATCCGGGTTGCTCTAACATTTAATTTTTATTTTTGGTTGTCATATATCTATGTTCATAATAGATACAGTTACAAATTTGTCTAGTCTAAGTTTTGTTTTCAATTTATGTCAAACTTTAACACAGACATGAATGTTTTCTCTAGACTGCCGCCTATTTTGGTTTCCATATGTATGGCATAACATGTGGATAACCTTTCTATTTGTACTGGTTTGTTGATTGATTAAGGAAATACAACTTTACTTACAAAACAAATGTACCTATCATTTAATATTTAGATGTTATATAATTAATTATGTAGTTGATTATGCATTGAATGACAAATTGTTAATGTTATGTTCTAGTAATTTCTCCTTTTTTTAATAGTTAAGTTGTGTTTCCTAGAATATTTTTGTAGCCATACTTGTTCAATCAAAGTATTTCTTAGAATAAGTAAGTTACATGATTATTTCCATTTACTATCTTTTAGATTTATCTAGGAGATGGACTTATTTCAAAGTCTTTTAGATTATATATGTTTACTGTACTTCACATAAAATCGAAAAGAGAAAAAACAAAAATGCTAGCACTTTATAAAGCCCATTGAATCATTGTCGAACTAGAATTCAGAGGATTATTCCATACCAAACAAGACATAGTCAAATTGGGTATATTCCTTGGGTTTAAACACTATTTTTGAGTCTTGGGAATCCATCCCATTCAATAGAATTGGTGCTAGAAGGACAAACTATGTATGATAAGCCATACTAGTAGTTCATTTTCCAAAAATATTCCAAATCTTGAAGGTCAAACTTATGAAAATCCCACATCTCAGGACTTGGAAAAATTCAGGACTTGATATTGAGTCAGTCATATATGAAGTATCACATAAGGAGGTAAACTCTTTTAGATGTATTAAATATGCATACACAAGGTATACATGTGCTTTACCCACAACCCCTCTACTTCCTCATCAGAGAGATACTTCTCAAACCGTGACTAGTACTAGAAATCAAACTCGGGTTCATACTGTAAAAGATATGGTATAATTAGAATTGTAAGAAATTGCTCAACCTTTTATCTTGATTCCTTCAACACCAATCAATCTTGTTACTTTCCTGATAGAAAGTGAGCATTCTAATAGATAGTTAGATTTAAATTTTTATCTGGATCATTCAGAAGCATCAAAATCAGATTTTGATCATTCAAATCATTAAGATGCAGGCAAAAATTAGAATAAACCCTAGTTATCCCACGATGCTTTATCCCTACCTAATAAACTACACACCTACCTAAGCATATGAATCATTTACTTCCTAAGTATGATCTTGAAATGTCCAAACCCATAGAGGTTCACATTAAGAAATTTAAATTTTATCCATTAGATTGATGAATGTGCAAAAAGAAGATGTGGTTTGTAGACTCTTCCCATATACCTTTGAAAACACCAGCTCTACTTGGTATTTCAATCTGGTTGGTGGATCTATTACAAATTGGGGTAACTTTCAGAAAAGAATTTTAGACAAATTTGGGGAGGAAACCACCATTGGTACTTTGATGAATGAATTGTTTGGATTGGTCATGGCTCCTAAGGAAAAGGTCAAATATTTGAACCAAACATTTACCATGGTCCTAAATAAGTTTAAATATGGAATTGCACCTACATCAGAGATTAAAATCTATGTTTATGCCAATGCCTTACCTGCAATGATTTCAATGTTCATTAAACGAGTAGCGAATAATACCTTAGTATTAGCTTTTGAGGAAGCCAAGAAAGTTGCATTTGAAATGAAAGGATGAAAATAAAACCAAACAACATTAGGGAAGAAAGACGATGCACAACCCAAGAAGAGCCTTATTTTGCCTAGGCCTCAATCAAATAAGACTATGGAGGGTAAGGACAAAGATTCCATGGATATGGAAAACCTATAGATAATGATCACACAGTTTTCCAATGAAATAATATAAACTATAAAAAGAGTGTCATTGGCTATGAGGAAGATGCTTTTATGCATTCTAATGTTGGATGGATACCATAATGCTAAAATAAATTTTCATTGGTATTTGTTGTGTGTTTGGTCTATTAAATTTTGTTGATAAGTGAGGATTCTTCTCAAGCTTGACGTCTTCATTCTTCAATCATATTTCTAATGAGGTAATATTCCATACAATCCCATTACAGCTCAGGGGTCCTTGGGGAAGGAGAGTACTCAAAGGAGTTGGTAGGGAGTTGAACCAAGTGATCAATGAGTTGATGAAAGGCTAAAAATTGAATCTCACCATTCAAGTTTAACAACACAAGATTAAATATACGATAACTCTTAAAAGGACTTGCATAGATGAGGTGGAGTTCATGGGGAAATCCAGAAAACATAGGAGGGTCAAGTATTTCAAGAAGCATGTCGCATATATGAGACTAGGACCTAGGTGGGGAGGAGAAAACTTCCCACCCCAACCAATTGAGCTACAACCACTTGACCAAAAAATGTGAAATAATTTATCTAATTATATCTAGAAATAAAGTAAAAACTATATATATATATATATATATATATATATATATATATATATATATATATATATATATATAACAATCACAAATATATGTTTATTGAATAATTCCAGAAGAAGACTAATTCCCAAGGATACAAGAAGTATAGTCTCCACAAGTTGACTTAGAGATGCTATATTTTCAATCCTTCATAATATTAAGTAAGAAATGATATGATTGATTAAGTGAAGACATTAGAAAATTCAAATGATTAATTAAATTAACGTTCTTATCAGTTTATAACTATAAAAATAGCTATTAATATTTATATGTGTAAATATAATTAGTATGTAATTATAACCTTTTCAATCTCTCAAAGAATAATAAGTATTATTAGTACATTTTCATTATCAAAAATAAATAAATTACATATGTTATTGTTATAAACTTGTGATAACCAAAAATAATTATTTAATAAGTTGCATAAAAATATTTTTGTGAAATTAACACCAGGAAGGGTTGTAAACATAAGAACCATAGCTTTGGACAGGTGGAAACAAATATAGAAGAAATAGGTTATTAAGCAATGAGAAAATCAATACAAATTGGAATTGTAAAATCTAAAAAATATCTATCTTACACAACAATATCTAGAAAGGAATTTATTACCTCAGAAAGTATACTTGGTATCTTCCATTAAATTTTCCAATGTTTGAGCAAGCAAATGAAATCTATCTTGCCACTTTGATGCCACAAGATATTGATATTTGTTGCCAATATTTCGACTCTCTATTTGCAATGCTATGCTTATGTTGTTGAAACTAGTCCAACCTAATCCATGCAACTAGAATGAATAGTTAACCATGAATCTTTTCCTTGATATATATTAAGGATTTTAGTAATATTGATTTTATTTATGTATTGATGTTTTCATATTTTTGTTCAAATATCATTTTCTCAAGTTGTTGTAATGCATCAAGATACGATGAAAGTCATAATATAATTCAAATTCAAGTGCAGGGAGATATTACCCTTATCAATGTTATCGACATAATATTCATCACAATTTCTATCTTAATCAAATCAATTACAAGTTGTCTTATGCAACCTCTATGAACAATGAATGAACTGCTAATGAATAAATAGTTTCGATGGATAATCGACAAGAAATTTGAGACATTCAGTGGATAAGATTGTGCACTGATAAAACCAATCGAGCATGAGTAATAACTTAGTAAAGTCTTGCATTCTTTTAGGCTTATAAACTCCTATTAATAGGGAACATAGACTAAAAGGAGTAGTTTTCAAAATAAGGGTTCATGTAATAGCTATCCTAAGGTCATCATAAAAGGAATAAAATCAAACTTGTGCATGTGTGTGTTGCAATATCAATATCAAATGATAATCATGGTTAACAAAATAATTTGCAATATCAATATTAAAAGATAATCATGGCTAACAATTTTTTTTTTACATAAGTGGAGAAGGTTAAAAATAACCTAGATTTTCCAAGCAAACTTGACCTCATTGTTGATGTCGAAATATACACTGAAATCTAGCAGTTCTCTCACACATGCATCAATTCTATCAATGGTAAACCCAAAATATATTGATGCCAGATTTTTTAATTTTGATTTTAATGCAATCTTGTGAAGTGTAATAGTGGCTTATATAGTATACATGGAATGTCTCTAATGTTGTTAAAGATAGAACAACTTACATAGGATGAAGGCCTTCAATGACAAGAATCTTAATAGGATTGGTTTGCTCTGGAGGATCTAGAATATTAGGAGGATTGATCTATTCTTGTGAAGTGTAATAGTGGGATTATATAGTATAAATGGAATGTATCTAGTGTTCTTAAAGATAGAACAACTTACATAGGATGAAGGCCTTCAATGACAAGAATCTTAGGAGGATTGGTCTACTCCAGGATCTAGAATCTTAGGAGCATTGGTCTACTCCAAAATCTAGAATCTTAGGAGGATTGGTTTGGTCTTCTTTGGAGGATCTAGAATACCAATGACATGGTTATACATGGACTTGATGATTGGTTTTACCTTCTCCAAGGCCTTGACTTATTCATACATGAGATTGAAGTTATTATCTTTGGTTCAAGAGCCATCACACCTTTCTCCTTCCTCCCATATCTATCTAGGGAGTGGTAGGCCTGTGAGCAACTCTCCCAGGTGAGAGAGTTTGTTGGGAAGTGATTTCTCTTGGAAGGGAGTCCTGTAGCAGCCACAATACTCTGAGACTTCTGGTCCAGCCTGTTGATTAATCCCAAGGTAAGGGAGGTGTGCTATCTGACGGACTTGAATTAGTGAAGGGGTACCCTCCTGGGGTGGAGCAGGCATGTGGGGAATGAGGGTCTATGGGTTGTGGGCATAAGTGGATCCTAGGATAAAATATCCTTCCTGTTTCTTTGTGCAACATCCTTTCTGTCCTTGCCAAGCCTAGAATTCCCTTTCCCAGTGGAGTTTAGTCCCAGCATGGGGGTGACCTACTGCTGAGAGTGATGAGCAACATGGTCTAAGGATGGGATGTTCATGGAAGGTCTGCACACAGTTGGTGGATTTACTCTAGCTAAAAGATAAGTAGCATTGTTGTGCTTAATTATGTATTTTATGCATGTTTTGTGATGCTTGAATGTTATCATGTATTCCGTTGCATATATGAATTACGGTTAGTTCCATTGATTCTAAACTAGTAGCAGTAATTATGTGTTTATTATGTTTTGTGTTTTAAATTCATTAAAATGCATATATATCATATAAGTGTATATTCTACGTGGTAGCATTACCTGGTCTATGGAGGGATGAGGATGTTACAATATGGTATCAAAGCATGGTTACAACACTGAGCCTGGATGGGCCATGTTAGTGGAATTTGAAGCAAGAGTTTTAGAAGGAGTTTTTTCAAAATGGACAAAACTCAAGTTCTGACCCAACGTTTCAACATTGAGCCTAGATGGGCTAGATAAGTGGTCATTGGAATCAAGGTTTCAAGAGGAAATTGTGTTAAGAGGAACCAATTTTGGACCTTAGAAACATCCCTCAGTACTAAGAGGATTACCTTGACCATGTTAAGAATCTCATGAGGTGTAGTGATATTATAAAACCATGACAGACGTGGTATTTGGCCATAGAGAGAGAGAGATCAAAACACTTGTGGTGTTGGGGCTATAGGATCTGTTCAGAAGGAAGGGAAATCCTTTGCGACCGTCAAATCTGGAGAGGGTGTAGAAGGGTTAACCTGGAAGCCCTTAGACTTCGTGACTTCAGTGAAGTTAGGTGTATAATAATAGAAAGGTTGAAGCCTAAAGCTCTGAAGTCCCGAAGTGGACCTGCACCGTAGATCTAGTGAGAATCCTTACCATTAGATCTCATGGCAGATCGTAATTTCAGAGTTCGGTGATCGGGAAAAGAGAGATGTGTTGATGCAAAAAATTTTGAAGCCTCGAAGTGGATCTACACCATAGATATGGGGAGGAGAGCTCGACCGTTGGATTAAGACAATGTTAAAAGGTCAAACACAATAGTGAAGGGAGAAATCTCCCGAAGAGCCAAAGTAGTGAGTCATGATGATGCCACTTGGATGGATGTGGACAGATGGTCTGTGTGCCACGTGTTAGTGTGTTTTGAACCCATGGATGGTTGAAATTCCATATGGAACATGACATATGACACCCATTTGATTGGGCCACAAGTCATTCACTAGTATTCCACCATGTGGCACTCTGTATGAGCATGGTTAGTGGGTCCCGAGGTTACATAATGAAGTTAAAGGTCAGAGGACCCATACTGGCATTGATCATGATACATCAAGATCGATGGTCAGAAGGCATTGCGGGGACCCAAGTTGCATGAAAGTTAATTATCCAAGGAGGTACCGCAATCAAAACCGCAGTTTCACTGAGGAGTTACGTGTTAGCATTAGAAGAATTGAAGGATGAAAGGCGGGTTTCTCCAAATCACCGTTGCATGCCCCCGAAATTGGAAAACGTTAAGTGATGTGACGTAATGACACCAAAGGTGATTGGGAATGTTTAGAGATTATCAGTTCGGGGGTGCGGATGCGAGATCCTCTGAAGCTATGAAGTCTCGAAGACTCAAAGTTTTGGAACTCATACATATAAGGTTCCATAGTAAGTGTCATCCGTCAGATGCTGAGCAAATGTAGAAGGTTGATCCACCCTACTTCGTGAGTTCGGTAATCCGAAACTCTGATATATTGTTGTGTGGTGATTTGAAATCTTTCAAATGTTGGATTACTGAGAGGGGGGGTGAATCAATAATAACGTAATTATAATCCTTTTTCTTCAAATGTTATATCAATGTAGAATTATTATCCAATAATGAGCAGTAATAAATAAGCAATCACACACATACACAGTACACTAGTGTTTTACATGGAAACCCAAATCGGGAGAAAACCATGGAATGTTTTTTCTTATATGTCTTGAAGAATTACATTCATTGGAAGCACCAAATTCCTTTGTTTTCCAGCTGCAATTGGAAGGAGGCTCCAACCCCCTAGTTTCTCAGGCTACAACCTGAGGGAAGCTCCAACTCCCCAAATCTATGGCTATAACTAGAAGGAGGCTACAACCCCCAATGTTCTCCGGCTACAACCGAAAGGTGGCTACAACCACATGTCCTTGCCTCGTCCTGCCACCCTGAAGTAGAAGTAGAATGATGGAACCATTGTCGCACTATCACTGTGAGATATACTGCTATAAAATTGTACCAATAAATCTGAACCATGCATCAACCATGCATCAACCTGTAATCAACCTGTACCATAAACAAGTGCATCAACCATGCACCAACCTGTAATCAACTTGTACCATAAACAAGTGCATCCAACCATGTACCAAGTATTTTCCAATCATGTGTCAACTACTCATCAACTATTAATCATCAATATGTACCAGCATCATTAACTATACACTTCATGTATGTGTCAACTCATCAACTACTTGTCTCAACCATGTACTCAACATGTGCCACAAACAAAATCCCTCATCAATTTTATAATCCAAATATGCTTTGTAGATCTGTAATAGACCTGGTGTATATGATCACATTCCTGCAAACCTTCCTTAACTTTAAAAACAAGAGACTAGCATTTTCATCAAAATTCTCTTTAGTCTCACATGCCTAGTTTTGGATTAGTCAACAACCCTAACTTGAAGTAATCATAACTTTGAACCTGTAATGTATAAAGATATAAAACTAATGCACAATATTCTTCAATGTTTTCTATGCAATTACTCCAAGTGGAACTACTTGGAACATCTCATAAAAGGAGTTATAGTAAAAATGGCATGCCTTGTTGAATTTTGGCTTATTCTAGAGAGCGACCTTGTAGAGCGTGCCCTGCACAAAATGTTTGATGAAATGATCTAAAAATATTACAAAGAATACTAAAGACTATACCATAACCAAAAAATTTGGTCTCACTAAATTGGGATCTATTATGAAGAAGTTATGACATTTTTACCCAAAACACCTGATTTTGACTAGTTTTAGGACTAGCAACAAACCCTATTTTCCACAGAGTGTAACTCCCAAAATGAAATGACCCACAAGTTGGATGTTTAACCACAGATACTTGGATATGTTTTATCACTTGCATAGCAATTTTAGGATCTAAATCATTATATAAAAAAAGTTATAGTGAAAATGGTGAGATGACCTGAAAATAACATACCTTAGAAAGCACCATCAAAAGAATTTATCATTCCTTGCATTTCGGCCTTATCTTCTTTACTTTCCTCAGAATTTCGGCTTAGATATAATTTGTATACCTCAGACACCTATATATATTCAATATACTCAAGTGTGTTTCAAATGAGAGATCCTTGCCTCTTATTTATATTCTCCAAGTAGCTTCCTTAAAAACATCTTCTAGGTCACTTGGCCCCACTTTCCTTATTTTAGGGTTGGGTCCACTTCTAATTTCTCCATTAAAATTATT
>ML789818.1:44103-62600 GCA_009831015.1 Picea engelmannii
AATTCATTTTGTAAAGACTACTATCCAGCTGATTGTTTGTTTGAAAACTGTTGTGAGGAGTTTTCTTCGCTTCATGAAGCCTCTGCTGGCCCTGAAGACCAGGTCCATGATGAAGCTTTTACTGTGGAGGAAAGCATTTTCCAAGAAAATATGGAGGTGTTGAATGATATTAATTGTGTTAGACCTAGAACAGAAGCATCTGACATCATATCAGATGCCTCTATTCTTTTAGATGCCCATAACGATCAACATGCCTCTTGTAGAAATTGTGAGTTTATAGAGAAAATGTGGTCCATGGTAGATGACTCACTTGGATATCAGGTGGAAGCAAATGTTCCTAGAAGCTCTGCTCATGATGACGAAGACCCCCTCCTTTTAAAAGAGGGGTTAGTTGTGGAAGATGTTTCTTCCTTTTTCCCCCAGGGGGTTTCTCAAGATATATTTTTACCTGGGATTAAAGAGAAAAGGATTATTTATGAGTAGTCAGAAGCAGCAGGTCCCACTATCCCTGAAACGAAAATTTTCGATGGGATCACAGTTTTGGAGGAGGGGCATATCAATGAAGAACAACCCCTCTTTGATGTATATTATAGTGATGATGAGCAACAAGTTTATCCTACATTTGATCACTATAAATATACTGAAGAGCCAGTCAGCAAGCAGAACCACCCCATGGTCCCTATTTATGATGAATACGAATCTGACCCGGGAGAGAGCCAAGAAGAGGAAAAGGAACCAGAGGAACAACTGAGCACATATTTCATTCCAGATCCAGTCAGCGAGCAGCTACCACCTAAGATCAGTGAGCCTACAACATTTGTCCACTCACCTGTGCTTATCAAAGATATTCAACCACATGTGAGAAACTATGTAGCAGAGGAGGCTTCTTGTCACCAATTTTCTGAAATTCGCCACTCATTCTATGACCCTGTCGACGAATACATGGAGTGGCATGTCCTTTATGCCTTGGAGCCTCCCTATTCCATATCAACTTCACCCTGTGAGGAGAATTTGAAGAGTGTAGTCGTTATGCTGTCACGGTTACACTATCTGCTAGTGATCATCGACAGAAGGAAGGAGCTTCTATCCAAGAAGCTACTTGAATGGCTATGGTGGAAATTTTCTTTCACCTAGCCCATGTAAACAAATTTATTAGCATTAGGACTGTATATAAATAAGCTCCTTTGAGCATGTAGCTTTATTTTGTTACTTTTATTTTTCGGCTTGTATTTTTGGCAACGGGATGTTTTGAGCATGACTCCATAGCCCAACAACAAGGCACTGAAGCTACAGAATGAGTTCTTAGAGCATCATAGGGATGACTCTATCCCTGATGGAGCCTAATGTTAGCGATAATTCTTGTCTTAGGTTTGAGAGCACCCAGGTCTGTAGGTTGCACAAGGAGCACCCAAGCGCAGCATGGAAAAATCTTGTTTTATGGCTTCCAATCAAGTGAGCAGGTGAAATCACGTTGTCAGCAGCCCAGATTCATCCTTAAGAACAAATCAACGGTCATCGGGATATTGGGGCTACGAAGTTGATCGATATATAAATTCAAAGAAAGCGACTATATGCCAAGACTAAGTCTGGGTCGTCCGATCCAGCGACACATAGTGCGAGATCTAGTCGACATACCAACATTCGGGAGTTCGAAGGGTAAAAGTCCCTCGTCATCTCACATCTCGAAACATCGAAGCTCGAAGCGCCAAAAGCACCTAGAGTCGGGCCCATGTTATTACGGAGAAACCTCAACCATCCATCCAAAGGGGACAACTGGCGGCCAATTGAGCCATCTCGGTGTTTCTTCCATCGCGATTTCAAAAAAGCAGGGATTAGCTCCTTCCCATTCACAAATGTCGAAAGAACCTGTGGAAATAAACGTAGGGTCATAGCCCGTGGTCACTTGGGAAATAGAAAGAGCTTTGCAAAGGGGGCCAAAGGCATCGGGTCTAGTTGCCGAAAGGATCACCGTGTCTCCGGGTACCATTTGATTCGACCTCAAGCCTATTTTTTGCTTGAAGCAATTGAAGGTGAGAAGGGGTGGTTGGAGCCTCTCCTCATGCATTAAGTATAGGGTACGAAGAGTCTGGCAAGCAGTCTGTTCGAAGGAATTCTGTGTACCAATTTTTTTAAAGAAGCCATGCCGAAGTCCTCGATTGGACAGAGAAGTCTGCACATGCCATCTTGGCCTTTAATGTTTCGGCTACCTCCCCTGCAAAGGCCATGCGAAGTTAAGGTAGCGTCTGTCATGGGCGCACGATCATCTTGAGTCTGCATGGGCAGACTGTTAGAAGACATGCAGACACAATGTTTTTAATGCAGCGTCTTGTTTTTGCTGCTGTGGTTGTTTTGGAGTATATGTACGCATTTTCTCCATTGTGTAAGGATCGATGGTTGAGCAAGGCTCCCAGTGGTAAAATTTAATGAAGCACTATTTTCTTGGTTATTTCTGGACTCTTGAGACTTCTTGTCTGTTGAATGTTAGTTTTTCTTTCGCATCTTTGTCTACACTGTATTAGAACGACTCAGAATTGGAGAATCCAGTCGAGCAGTAACTATTATAGGATGATGTAGAGTTTGATCACTGTAACAGTTGCACTGTTTCTAATCGGTCTCTGTGATTTTCTTAGCGCTGAACGAATTGGAATTGGAGAATCCAGTCAAGTCCCCCCTCTCAGTTTCTTGAAGCTCTGAACCAGAGGATCTCGCATTCAAAGTTTTTCTTCTACAAATTACTGAAAGGCCTGTTGCCTGAGGTAGTTTGTCCACTCCCCTCACCAAGTCTTCAACCTGCTCATTTTCAAATCAACCCACTGACTGAAGTTAAATCAAGACCTCCTTTTCTCTTCACATGATGGACCTAGTCCCTGAGTTTGAGTGATATCTTCCCAAGTCTCTACCCATTTGATCACCCATTAAAACTATCGTGACATATAAACTGATGGGTGTCGGGCTCTGCTCTTGCTGCAATCTAGGAGTGACGTTCGTCGCCAACACATTGAGAATTTCACTCATGCATAATAAGTGACATAATTGAATAATAAATGCAATGGTTGAATATGTTTTGTAAGTACGTACATATATATTATTGCATGGAAATCATTGTTACTAACAGTTGAAATGTTGTTAACTCATGAAGTTGAGGACATTTCAGGGAGGTGTTAGATATTGCAATAGGAAAGTTGAAAGTCAAGTAGTCACATGAGCATTGACTACATGAAATTTTCTTGTTTAGAAGAAGAAATAATGAGCTTACTGTTATTAATTATGAACATGCATATGCATAGATTGACGAGTCATTGTATTTTATTAAATTGTTTGGTAATCATGATTTAATTGCTATATGCAGACAATTATAAGTTCACTGCATATGGTTCTATACATATTTCAATTGAATTATGATGTACAGGAAATATTGACAATTGTTGGCAGTATGCAAGATGAAGCCTTGCAGAAAAATGCTATGCAGTTTGGTGCTTATGGAAAACCACAAGGAAGGTTGCAATCCTAATACACTGACAACCAAGAAGAATTATGAAATGGAATTTCATGTTTTGGGAAAAAAAAGTTGAATTCCTTTTTGAACTAAGTTGGAGTTCCTAAATGAATTGTTTTATGTTTTCTCATGATAACTGCATGTGGGTGATGCAAATGAGATGATGTTGATTAAAGTTATAATGTTGACTACAAAGAGTAGCTCGAGAAGATGATGATTGGAGACCTCTGAGGGAAATTGGAACTCCTCAAGCCATGGTGCTATGAGACTTCCTGAGCTGGCCTATTGCTGAATCCCAAGGAAAGGGAAGTGTAGCAATCGATGGACTATGTGACAGTGAAGGTGTACACTTATGGGGTGGGACAAGCATGTGGGGAATGAGAGACCGTTGGTTGGAGTGCTGCTGAGTTTTGGTACCTTGGCCTAGACCATGTGGATATGGATTGCGGACAATGGCTATCCTGGGAATCCATTTCCCGAATGGACTCATAGCCCCGCTCAGGGGTGGAAGGTCTTCTCAATCAAAAGATAAGTATCGATTCTCTATTCATTGTATGTTGTGTATCTTGTATATAGGTTATAATGTTATTAGAATTGCATGTACATACATACATACATACATACATACATACATACATACATACATACATACATACATACATACATATATATATATGTTCTAATGTTGCTTCTGAATGAATAGGTGTAGGAGAAGAGTGTTTATGTCTATGGAGCCATAGCCCCGCTAATATTTTATCAATGGTGAGATCTAAGGCTGGATGAAATGTTGTGGATCTACAGCTGGTTAGTGCTTTCAATGAGGTTTAAGTGAAGCATGTAACAAGGAGCAATGAGTTGAATGCTTTCCTGAAGAAGCTCTATGGAATAGAGAAATTGAGTTTCACCTGCAGAAGAAACACCAGAATTGGTGCTTGAAAGTAGAGAACCAAGTGGATAATGGGCTTCCAGTAGCTAAAGCTTGGAGCTTTTTGAAGAATTTTTGAATTATATATGTATAAACAAGTTGCATTGAGGACAGTGCAAAAATAAGGGGAGGGGATTGTAATATCCCCTAGTAGAGCCCCAGTTGTAATTATGAATTGTAAACATGTTTGTTAGCATGGTGAGCCCAGTTATAATAAGTTAGGAGGCTTATGTGATCATTAGGCCAGGAGCTTGTTTTGTATATGTAATCATGCAAAATCATTAACAAAAATATAAACCACCCTGCATGTAGACTGACCACGAAGAAAGAGTGATGGGGGAATAAGCTCCACTAGATAGGGTAAGGGAGGGGGCTAAGTGTCTAGGCCTAGAGGCTAATCTAGAGGGCTTACCTCTAAGGGAATAATATTTTATCATTATTATTTCCTAAACACTAAGGTGGACATGAACGTTGTTGTCCTAAGTTCCTGGAAAGGGAACGAGTGCGAAGTGGAACACATGTGACTGTAGGAAGACAAGTGTCGACCTGGGCGCATGCAGTTATAGCTAGGAAATATAGCCTTTTAGGGGGTTGGCTTGACATTCTCCATCCACTGTCTAACCGTGAACTGGGGACATCCATCATGGATCTCTGGAACTAGTAACCCATGAGTCAAATCGTGTTGAGGGTTCGCTTCCCATTCAATGTGACTCCCATCCTTGCGTCTAGACGAGTTTTGAGATCCTTCACCTTTGTGTCTGCACTATCGCGAGGTTAGTCACCCTGAAACTAGTGAAAACTGAGGGACTAATCCGTGTCTCCTGTGAAGTCTGGGCACCCTGTAATTGTCTGATTCATGTGGTGTCATAACTGTTGGTTGTTGCGGCCAGGCAATTCCTTGTTTGAGTGTGGTTTGTTGTCGTCGACTATTTCTTACTGAGCCTTGATATGTCTTAGTGTTTGACTATTACCGTTTTGGGTGTCCATACCCGTTTCCATGTTGTTGTTGTTGTTGTCACCCATACCTAGCTGTAGCTAAGTCAAATACTAGTTGAAGAGGTAGGTTGTCAGGCATGTGAGCAACTCTTCCATGTGAGAGAGTTTGCTAGGAAGTGATTTCTCCTGAAAGGGAGTCTCGTAGCAGTTATAGTACTCTAAGACCTATGGTCTAGCCTATTGTTGAAGCCCAAGTTAAGGAAGGTGTGCTAGCCGATGGACTTGTATTAGTGAAGGTGTACCCTCCTGGGGTGGAGTAGGCGTGTGGGGAATAAGGGTCTGTGGGTTGTGGGTGTAAGTGGCTCCTGGGATAAAAGATCCATCCTGTTTCTTTATGCAACTTCCTTTTTGTCCTTGCCAGGCCTAGAATTCCCTTTCCTGATGGAGTTTAGTCCCATCTCGGGGGTGACCTATGGTTGAGAGTGATGAGCAACGCGGTCTAAGGTTGGGAGGTTCGTGGAAGGTCTGCATGCAGTTGGTGGATTTACACCAGCTAAAAGATAAGTAGCATTGGTGTGCTTAATTATGTATTTTATACATGTTTTGTGATGCTTGAATGTTATCTTGTATTGCGTTGTGTATATGAATTACAGTTAGTTCCATTGATTCTGAACTGGTAGCAGTAATTCTGTGTTTATTGTGTTATGTGTTTTAAATTCATTAAAATGCATATATATCATATAAGTGTATATTCCGTGTGGTAGCATTACCCTATCTCTAGAGGGTCGGGGATGTTACAGGAGCAATTCAAATTAATTAACTCAAATTTATACAGGAGAACCCTATCAGTGCCATAGCTTTTATATAGATTTTTTCGCTGACCCAAGATGGTCGAAACAACATACTTTCAAAATTTGTGTTTAATATTATCAATGTAATAGATAAGATTCGTTTAGAATCTACATAGTGCAATCCTATTTTAAGCAACCAAGTTTACTATGGCACATATTTTTCACATCCAATAGTCAAACAACATAGAACCAGATGCCTTTTTTAATGAGATATTTGTATTCCATTGAAGATGCTATATACACAATGGGCCAGTGATCACTATGCAAGGACTATAAGATAGGCATTTAAATAGATTTAGAACAATTGGTATATGAAAAATTGGTCCATGGAAATGATATAGTATGAAATGTTGGAATATTGTAATTACTCTTTCCAAATAATGTTTTAGTTGTAGAAATCTCTAGAAGAGGTAAGTTGTTGAGATTGACTTTGTCTATTCTTAGGAAACCTAGTTCTAGATAGTTCTTCTCTAGATATTTGTTGAGAGCTATCCTAGGTTTCCCTAAAATAGATTATGTCTTCTCCCTCCTTTAAAGTGGTATCAAAACAAGGTAGATCTGGATTTATTACTATCATTTAGATCCATCTAGACACTAGTCAAACTTGAGTCTATGAGACATAGGTAAGATGTGTTTTATCTATAGATCATTGTTGGAGAAGATTTGTTGCAGTCAAGGGAGACAAATCCACTGTGAAGGAAAGATGTCAAAGAAATACTATGTATCCAATAGAGAGCCACCATACATATTCATCATTTTTGGTTTTTTTAACTATCAATTGGTGGAGGAGCCTTTGTTGATGAAGGTATTGTGGAGATTGTTGCATGTTGGATAGGAACCACCACTGTGGGGTGGAATAAAATCCACCATGTGAAATATAGGAAGGGAGAGATTCCATTTGAATCCATCCCTATTAATCATGAAATCCAACAGAAATCATATCAAATTAGAGAGGAGTGTTATTGAGCAAAAGAAAGTAAGAAATTGAGAAAAAAATGTAGATCTATGGATGAGAAGAGAAGATGGGAATGTTGGATATTAATTAGATTTCTTTTTTAGATTGATTTTTGGAGTATAGAAAATAATATTATCCTAGCACCCACATAAACATTTATTGATAGATTCGAGTTCAAAAGCACACATAATGTTGTAAAATTTTCCAATGGTTTCATTAATTTTTAAGGAATCTGATTTCGAGTTTCAGAGGGTTTTGTCTTGTGTAAAAAAAAGGAAAAATAAAGAAAAAGGAAAAATATAAACAAGAAAGAGATAAAGGAAGAGAGAGAATTATTTATGGCATGGGGTAGTAGACTCACACAATCATAGTCTCTATTTTTCACAAGCAAAGAAAGAAACTACATAAGCCTAAAATCGTCTTGATAACAAATTTAGAGGCAGGGGATTGACATTTTTTGATGAAATTGACTAAATTTGGAGTTGTCAGCATGGATTTGAGAAAATATTGTTATCTTCCACCACCTCCTATTTTATTTGTTAAAAAATGTGATTTTTGTGCCATTAAGATGAGAACTAGACTACGTACAAAAGATTTATGGGATATTACATTGAATGGGTTTGAAGAACCCTCAAACAAGGAAACCTATGAGACCATGATTCAAGATCAGAAGGATCATTTCACAACCAACAAGAAGTATTATGTAGCAACATTGTATCTCATTCAACGAGGCTTGGATGACAGAATTCTTCCCAAAATTGTAGGAGCAACCAAGTCCAACGAAGCTTGAGATATTCTAGAGATGGCATACAATGAAAGGGAGAAAAACATAGATGAGTATTAAGCTAAGTCATAGAGTGTTGAATTTATTGATGAAGTGACTACTTTTGACATTACAAAAAAAATTAGAGAAGATATGGAAGAGCTTTCTGAAACGTAAGAAGATAAACAAGACATGGAGAGTACAGTTGTCCTGAAAATTGTCGAGAAGTTTGTTGAAGAAATTGTAGAAGAAAAATGTGATTTTGTATGAGATGTAGAGAATGAGAATGTTGAATAATGTGAATTCCACTATGTAGATACACATGTGGATGATGAAATTGAAGTTGAAGATGAAAGGAAACTATCTTCACATCAGAAGAAAAATGTGAGGAGAATCTAGCGATGGAAGTTGTTGAATACATGAATGAGGTTGCGATGAATGTTGAGTTTGATTATTATGTTGAATTATAATTTCTTGGGGAGCATCTTTTAAATCCAAAATATGATGGAGACTGAAGTGGGTATCGAAAATCTACCATAATTGTATTGAAAGAAGGAACAAAGAAAATGAAGGAACCATCAGAGTTGTTGAAGATTTTCTAGTAGTGGAAGAAGAACTAGATGGAGAAGACAAAGAAGATGAGAAAATATTGAAGGAGAATGTCAGAGTAAAGTTGAAGGTGGAGAAGAAGAAAAGGTATGCAGAATATAAAGTTTGGAGCAAAATGAAGAAAAATATTGTAGAGCATAGAGTTGAGGACAAGTTGCACCAACATGTAGAAGTAAAGGAGGTAAAACAAGTTTATTTTTTTGAGTTGATATCAAGTGTTGTAAGACTAGTTGAGACTTAGACCAATAGGCCATCATGTTATGTATTTTGTAAGGATTTCAATCCCATAGAGGCATTGTCGAATGCAAAGTTTTAATGGTTAGTGTTATAATTTTTAGCGGTTGTAATTAAGGGGCAATGTTGGAACATTGTAATTACTCCTGTTAATTAATTTTTTTAGTTGTAGAAAGATCTAGAAGAGATAAGTTGTCGAGATTGACTTTGTCTATAATTTTTTATTTTTAGGCACACATAGAAAATTATATTATTCTAACTCTTGGAAATTCATAAAAAAAATCGTTGTTGTTAGGCTGCCACTGGGGAAACCAGACCAACAAAAAAAGAATAGAGCTTCTTCCCATAGAGTCTGAATCAAGTTTTTTAAACTCTGTGTAGTCATATAAACATTGTAGAGAAATAACTGAAGTCTACTAGAGGCTAAAGAATATCTACTATTGTTCATCATGTTACCAAAACTAAAAGAAGAGTGCATACTAATCATTCAACTGAAGAGGGAGCTTGTGGTTCTTGAGGTGGTTATGAAGCTACATTCTTGTCATTCTTTGTCGTTGTTGTTGTGATTGAAAATCTAGAGGATGGGAGCCAAGCCACGAGCTCTCAGATTAGAAAGTGGAACTCATTTAGTTTCAATTGAATGGTGTTCTGAGAATCCTCGCGGGTCTGCAACATTTGACCCAACAACATCTTTAAATGATAATATAATTTGATCGTTTTCCGATACTTGTATTCTCAACCTCTCGAGCTACCAATATCTAAAACTCACATTATTATATCCTTGTCCACCTCTTGGGTTAGTGTTAAGGTTTGTTCCAAAATAAATTTGGCTTCCACCTCCTCCAGGTGCTCTTAAATATATGGTGAGGTTGCCTCCTCGAATATCATCGCTATTGCTCGGGTTTTTCTTTGTACACACTTTCTGGAGGTCTTATATTCCCTGTTCCTAGAAGGTGGCTCCACTGGTGCTCCCTGTTAGGCTCCAACCTACTGATGTAAATTAGAGTGCATTTGATTGTCAATCCGATGTTTGTAAGACTTAGAGGCACATCCAAAATATATGGATTTAGAGATAACTTAGTTTCTTTTTAAGGATATAAACCAAATCTATTCTAAGAGCTGAATATGGAGGAGATGCCAAGCTTCTATTAAGAAGTCCTATTCATAAATCTCACGACACTAATCAACAAATGTTTCCTAAAGAGCATTGATCAAGAATAAACATTCAAAGAGATATTAAAAAACTAGCTCAGAGGCATATCAATGCTAGAAAGACAGAACTCTTATTCAAGAGATACATTCATTGTTTTCTTTCATTCATTAGCAATCATCACCAATTCTTGTTAAATCTAAAGTACTGAAAGCGTAAATAACTCAAAAAGCATTCATGATCATCCTAATGCTTGAAATCAAACTACACATTGAATTCTTATTCAAGAAATCATTCACAACATGAGTAAGGCTTTGAAACATTAAGCATATTATTTAACTATTGAATTCATCTAACTACAACAAAGATATAAATAAAACTCATCTACAAAAAGACCTGATCTAAAACATATATCAAAGATTACTTGAAAAGAACATAAAGCAAGAGTGTATTAGTTTGGCAAAGGGGGCCCTCCAATGCTTCACTTGTACACTTGAGTTTTCTCAGCTAAGAAGGAACTTCCAACAACATTCACATAATCATAGAAATAATCAAGAACAAAACACAAAACTGATCTCAAGATTGCAAATTCAAAGTCTTCTTCATTCACATAAGGGTTGTCATACTAGTCTATGTATTGGAGTATTTATACAAGAGTTTTGAAATTGATAATGCTAAGAAACCTCCTAAAGATCATGATCGGATCCATAAAATATGCTAGGAAGGTCGAATACCCCCTTCAGATCCATAAAATATGAACAAATCCCAATAAAATCTAAAATTGTCCATGATTTTATGCTAAAATAGGGTATTTTCTGTTGAAGTGGCCCTGTTTGACCAGCGTTGACCAGACACTTGGAAATTTTAGATCTCGAAGCTGATAGGTAATCATCCATCCTTGTACATCAAGGATCATGACCCACATCTCTAATTTTTCCCAGCTTTCCTGCAAGTACACAAACCTAGGAGCAATTATGGGATTTAGTCAAATCCTGTAATTTCTGATAAATTTTTAATTTTAATGCCAAAAATTCGAAAATTCAATTCTTAAGCTAAGGAGTGATAAATGTACCTTGCATAATCTATTTTATGGAAAATATGGAATAATATAAAGGCAAAATGGATGGTTTTGGAGGCAAAAGTATAGTTTATGGAGTGAAAGGAAACATAAAAATGTACCCAACACTCCCCCCCCCCACGTCTATACCTGAGTCGGTATCCTCTCTGAGGAGCCATCAATCCCACTGTCTTCTTTCTAAACCCAAGATGTAGGTGAACTAGAGGTGGTCTGGGTGTCGAATCGTTGTGTTGTTGACTCTAACTATTGTCTCCTGTAAAGCCAATCTAGTATGCTCCGCCTTGGATGTCCAACGAATTCCTTCTGTTTCAAAGAGTTTCAACTGAAGTAAATCCTTTGGTACCTTTGGTTTTCATATTTCATCAATGATTAATCCCATAAGATTCAACCAACGATGCGTTGGTACTTCGCTCGAGCGAGATTAACCACTACATTGATCTCCCTATGTACCTTCTTTACTTCATAACTAAAAATGAACAAATTTCATGTGGCATCAACCTTTTCCATCTACCATGATCTCTAGACTGAGGTGGCATGGTAACTAAGGCACATGTGCCATGTTTAAAGTGCATTGAATAATTCATTAATGCTCGCGCGAGATTAACCACTATATTGATCTCCCTCTGTACCTTCTTTCCTTCATAACTAAAAAAGAACAAATGTCGTGTTCCATCAAACTTTTCCATATACCATGATTTCTATACCGAGGTGGCATGGTAACTAAGGCACATGTTCCATGTTTAAAGTGCATTGAATAAGTCATTAACACTCAAGGTAGATTAACCACTACACTGATCTCCCTCTATACCTTCTTTCCTTCATAACTAAAAATGAACAAATGGCGTGTGCCATAAACCTTTTCCATATACCACGATGTCTAGACTGAGGTGGCATGGTAACTAAGGAACATGTGCCATGTTTAAAGTGCATTGAATAAGTCATTAATGCTCGAGCAATATTAACCACTACATTGACCTACCGTTATACCTTCTTTCCTTCATAACTAAAAATGAAAAAATGTCATGTTCCATCAACCTTTTCCATCTACCATGATGTCTAGACCGAGGTGGCATGGTAACTAAGGTGCATGTGCCATGCTTAAAGTGCATTGAATAAGTCATTAACGCTCGAGCGATATTAACTACTACATTGATCTCCCTCTGTACCTTCTTTCCTTCATAACTAAAAATGAAAAAATGTCTTGTGCCCTCAACCTTTTCCATCTACCATGATGTCTAGACTGAGGTGGAATGGTAACTAAGGCACATGTGCCATGCTTAAAGTGCATTGAATAAGTCATTAATGCTCGAGCGATATTAATCACTACATTAATCTCCCTCTATACCTTCTTTCCTTCATAACTAAAAATGAACAAATGTCGTGTGGAATCAACCTTTTCCATCTACCATGATGTCTAGACCATGGTGGCATGGTAAATAAGGCACATGTTCCATGTTTAAAGTGCATTGAATAAGTCATTGACGCTTGAGCGAGATTAACCACTACATTGATCTCCCTTTGTACCTTCTTTCCTTCATAACTAAAAATGAAAAAATGTCGTGTGTCATCAACCTTTTCCATCTACTATAATGTCCAGACCGAGGTGGCATGGTAACTAAGGCACATGTGCCATGTTTAAAGTGCATTGAATAAGTCATTAACGCTCGAGCGAGATTAACTAGTACATTGATCTCCCTCTGTACCTTCTTTCCTTCATAACTAAAAATGAATAAATGTCATGTTCCATCAACCTTTTCCATCTACCATGATGTCTACACTGAGACGGCATGGTAACTAAGGAACATGTGCCATGTTTAAAGTGCATTGAATAAGTATTTAACGCTCAAATGAGATTAACCACTACATTGATATCCCTCTGTACCTTCTTTCCTTCATAACTAAAAATGAACAAATGTCGTATGCCATCAACCTTTTCCATCAACATTGAAAAAATGTTGTGTTCTAGAATCTTATGGCTATGAGACCTCTGGATGGCCCCAACTCTATGAGACAGACCCAAACTTCGCCACCACCTACCAAATGTTGGGCACAAACATAATTGTTGCTAATTTCCATCTTCAGGATAGACTGTTATGTTGTCTAGGCCATATCTATGTTCCACCAAGTGAGCGAGAGAAGCTAATCTGGGAATCCCACTACAGTCGGGTGGCAGGGTACTTCGACATCAAAAATACAGTGTCAATGCTGCAGAAACATTTCTACTAGCTGAAACTTCGACAGGAGGTCTGGAAGTATATCAGGTCCTGCACTACCTACGTGATTGTCAAGCCGACCACTAAGAAACAGGGCCTTTACACCCCTCTGCCTACTCCTGACAGGCCATGGGAATCCATCTCAATGGATGACATTGTCATATACCTATGCAATCTCATATGGACCAAGCCAATGAGTTGTAAATTTAGCTTTGAATTTTTTGAATTTTGAATCAAATAACAAAGCCCAGTCTCCCACTTTGAACTGTTTCTTCTTGGTGTACTTATCATGCCAATGTTCCCTTTGTTGTTGTATCATAATGTCGTGTTCAATTGCTGCCTGTCTTATCTCATCTAACTAATTTAATTGCATGATCCTCTCTTTTTGTGCCTCAGAAAGATTTATTCCTAAATCAGTTGCTAGTTTAAAAGTATGAAGTTGAAATTCTATAGGTAACAAAAATTGCTTACCATAGACCAGCTGATAAGGAGTGAACCCAATACTATTTTTCCAGGTGATTCTGTATGCCCATAATGTTTCGTGAAGCTTATCTGACCAATCTTTCCTATGTATTTGGACTGTCTTCATCATGATTGCTTCCAAAGTTTTGTTAGTAGATTCCACCTGTCCATTTGCTTGTGGATGATAGGGTGTAGATTTCTGATGCATTATCTGATATTTGTTTTCTATGTCTTGCACCAATTTAGAAGTAAACTGTGCTCCTTGGTCTGTAACAATCTCTTGGGGTACTCCAAATCTGAAAAATATTTCTTCAAAGAGAAAGTTGACCACTAACTATTCTGTAGC
This sequence comes from Picea engelmannii, assembly GCA_009831015.1. Classification (NCBI taxonomy): domain Eukaryota; kingdom Viridiplantae; phylum Streptophyta; class Pinopsida; order Pinales; family Pinaceae; genus Picea; species Picea engelmannii. The sequence continues at coordinate 58,122 of ML789818.1, forward strand.
TCTCACTAATGCTTTGGCTTCCACCCACTTTGTAACATAATCAGTACATACTAAGATGTACTGCTTCCCTTTTGATGGTGGATTTATTGGACCAATGAAATCAAGAGCCTATTTTTAAAATGGGTCAATGTGAACTTGTGGCTTGAGGGGCATCTCATCAGTTGGAAGTGGCTTTCCCATCCTTTGGCAACTATCACAACTTCTAACATATTTCCTGGAATCTTTAAAGATGTATGGCCAATAATACCCCAAATTGAGTATTTTGTATGTTGTCCTCTTATCTGCAAAATGACCACCACAAGGTTCATCATGGCAAGATTTTAATATTTCTAAAATTTCATCTTGTCGTACACATCTTCTAATTATGAGATCATATCCTGTATAAAAGAGGTCTCCATCAATCCATGTGTATCTAGCACTTTGTTTAATTATCTGTTTCTTTTCTTTGGATGTAAAAGAAGGAGGTAACATCCCTGATGATAAATAGTTAGCTATATCAACATACCATGGAGTTATCACTGAAATGGAAAATAGGTGCTCATCAGGAAAATTATTTGAGACGGGAACAATCTCACCAGAGGTTTTTAATCGAGATAGGAAATCAGCCACTTGATTTTCCTTTCCAGGTCTATTCAAGACTGTGATGTTGAATTCCTTCATCAATAACAACCATCTTGTTATCCTGCCATTAGTAATAGGTTTGTTCATGAGATATCTTATGGAAAAATGATCTGTATGGATAAATACTTCATAACCAGTGATGTAGTGACAAAATTTATTCACAACATGTACTACTGCCAACATTTATTTCTCTGTGACTGTGAAATTCAATTCTACAAGGGTTAAATTTTTGCTAATGAAGTAAATAGCATAATTCATAAGATTTTCCTTTTGACCCAATGATGCCCCTATTTTAGTATTTGATTCATCTGTAGAGATGTGAAATGGGAAAGCCCAATTAGGCCCTCTTAAGAGAGGTGTTGTTGATAGATTGTCTTTGAGCTTCTGAAAGGAAGTTTGACAATTAGTATCCCATTGAAAATGTACATCTTTTGCAAGTAATTTGAATAATGAAAAAGCTATTTTACTAAAATTTTCAATGAATCTTCGGTAATAGCCTACATATCCAAGGAAACTTCTCACATCCTTTCGACTGATTGGTTCTGGTAGGTTCACAATGATTTGTATTTTTGCAGGATCCACTATAATTCCTGATGATGAAATATGATGGCCCAATACTACTCCTTTAGTTAACATCATGAAACATTTTTCATTGCTAAGAGACAAATTTATTTCTATGCATCTTATTAGGACTTTTTCCAAACTTTTCAAGGAATTATCAAAAGAATTACCATGCACAGACAAATCATCCATGTATACCTCTACACATTCATGTATTAAATCAACAAAAATGGCCAGGACTGCTCTTTGAAAAGTAGCTAGAGAGTTACATAAACCAAAAGGTAATACCTTATAAGCATATGTACCCCAAGGGCATGTAAAAGTAGGTTTTTCCTGATCTTCTAATTCTATATTGATTTGGTTATAGCCACTAAATCCATCTAGGAAGGAAAAATATATTTTCCCAGCTATTGCATCTAAGACTTGATCTATGAATGGTAATGGAAAATGATCTCTAAGTGTTGCTTTGTTCAACTCTCTATAGTCTACAAAGATTATCCATTTTCCATTTTTCTTAGGTACAACAACTAATGGAGAAACCCATTGTTTGTCAGAGATAGGGTAGATGAATCCTACCTTTAATAATTTTTGCAATTCTTCTTTGACTACCTCTTTCAACATTGGATTCATTCTTCATTGTGGTTGTCTGAGAGGTCTTATGTTATCATCTGTGTAGCTACGATGAGTGCATGTTTTAGGATGAATCCCCTGCATATCAGTATATTCTCAAGCAAATGCTTTATGATATTTCTTCAATAATGCAATCAATTGTTCTTCCTGAGATGGTTCAAATTTTGTGCAATATTCAAATATTTCCCAGGGCTAATTTCAATTATCTTGCTTTGAGTATTTTCCATGGAGATAACTGGAAAAATGTTATTAAATGTTGACTCTAAAGAATGTATTGTGCAATTTTCTTGAAAGGTTTTTCCTAAGATTTGATCTGTAGTAATGTATTGTGTATCTCTTAATTCTTCCGAGATATTTGGTTCAGAAATGAAATAGTCTAACATATCTTCATTATTTTCCTCTCTAAAATCAAAGGATTGATTAATACTTAAGATAGGTTGAATTACTTCTTCCTGTTGTTTCTTTGTTTCATCAAGCCAAGGTAATTGATCTATTATAGAAGGTTTTTGAGCAGGAGGATAAAGTGTGATATGTTTCCTTTCAGTTCCATGTGAGATAATCATATTCCCTGTTCTACAACCAATGAAAGCATTAGATGTGGCCAACCAAGGTCTTCCAAGAATCAATGGATGGCCTCCTAGATTAGATTTTGGTTGAAGAACTAGGAATCTACTGGATACTCCCAAGAATCCAAAGAATCTGTGATATCTTCAAGTATACCTTCGTGAACTAATTTAGATCTATCTATAGGCTAGGACCGTAGTGGTTGGTCGAAGATTTTGCAGATTCAAATATCTCATTGTCTCTAATGTCATCACATTGATAGTTGCTCCTAAGTCAATTAATGTTTTAGAGATTGAAAAATTGTTGATTGTTATTGTTACCATTGGAATTCCTGGGTCAACATATTTTTCAATTGAAATAGTATTTGACATTAGGCCTGCTAAATTTCCAATTACATGAATTGTTGGTGGATCTTTCTTTATTTTGTTAGTTTTCTTTGAACATAATTCCTTAATTGATTTTGTATAGATTGGGATATCATTGATAGCTTGCAATAAAGGAATTTTCACACAGACATTCTTTAATTCATCTAAGACATCAAACTCAGGAAGAGAGATTGGTAATTTTTCCTTAACCAACCTTTCTGTAAAAGGAGGTGTTTGGGTATCTAATGATTTACTCTTCTGGATTTGATTGTCTATTGGTAACTTCTCTGTGCTAGGAATCTCCTCTTTTTCAATTTGTTCTTCTATAATAATAGGAGAATCCTTTTGTAAAAATTTCCCAGATCTTAAGTGGATATTTTGAAGAGGAAGGATTGAGTATATAGAAAATGATGTTCCTTCATCAATGTTATATATGGGTTTTTCCACTTTTTCATTAAGATTTGAGATTGGTTGGGATGGTAATTGAGTTGTGTTGGCAAATTTAGTGGATAGAATGCAGTGATGATTGTTGTCATTAATGGCAACAGTAGAGACAGTAGGATAAGAAAAGTAAAAGCTCAGGAGGAACATCCTTGAAGAAAATGCGCACAACAAGAGCTTACAGAGGAAAAAGGAAGAAGAGTCAGTGACCGTTGGATCCCATCCAAATCTCCCGAAAGAACCAGGACCGTCAGATCTGTAGAAGCTGCGAGAGAGATAAATTCATCGGAGAATCGGGGATCGCGATTTCAAAGTGCAAAGAACACTTGACAACGAAAAACCCAAAATTGCGACATGATCGTGACCGTTAAATCAAGAATGAGATCTGGACCGTTGATTTCATTCATCGGAGAATCGGGGATCGCAAGTTCAAAGTGCAAAGAACACTTAACATTGAAAACCCCGAAATCGTGATATGTGATTTCGCGATTTAATCGCAGTCGTTAAAACCAAGCAGGGATATGGACTGTTCATTTGTATGGACACGTGGCAACCAGGAGGCCTTATCGACAATTCGGGGATCAGGATTTCATAATGCAAAGTTCACTCTACAACGTAATCTCCGATTTCGCGATATGCGAAATCCCGACTGAATCTGAACCGTCAGATCAACATATGATCTAGACCATTGATCCAACTCACGTCGGTAGACCACATCACCCAGGGACACATGGCATAATCAGAGGATGACAGGTGTCAGGCAGATCTAACACTTTAGGCTCATCCAATTCACGAATCAGAGTGACACGTGGCAGGACCTAACACGTGTCAAACCACGTGTGATGTCAGCAGAGACATCGGCGATCGGGACTTTGATATGTCAAGAAATCACTGCAATAGAAACTCCGAAATCGCGATTTAATCGCAGTCGTTGAATCCAGAATGAATCTGAACCGTCAGATCTAGAAATGACCAGGAGTCGGTGAAGGACAGGTGTAAGGAGTATAGAAAAATTCGGGGATCGGCATATCGCGGGTCCATAGGGCGTAGGTACATTATCACTGTAAACCCCGTAGCCCCGACAGGATAAAGCTGCGGTCACGGATAACGGTCACATGGACCAGGGCTCAGCCAAGAGGGCTAAAGCGCATCACGAATCGGGAAATCGCGAATCACGTGGACATAAACATTATGTCATCGCAAATGCCGAAACCCCGATGCGATGTTTGACCGAGGTCATGTGTTGATGGTCTTATGGGCCAAGGGCTATAGCCATCAGGGCTTACGTATGAAAGGA
>ML789818.1:66056-96600 GCA_009831015.1 Picea engelmannii
TAAGGAATGATAAATGTACCTTGCATAAGCTATTTTATGGAAAATATGGAATAATATGAAGGAAAAATGGATGGTTTTGGAGGCAAAAGTATAGTTTATGGAGTGAAAGGAAGCATAAAAATGTACTCAACACTCCCCCCCCCCACGTCTATACCTGAGTCGGTATCCTCTTTGAGGAGCCATAAATCTCACTATCTTCTTTCTGAACCCAAGATTTAGGTGAACTAGAGGTGGTTTGGGTGTCGAATCATTGTGTTGTTGACTCTAACTGTCGTCTCCTGCAAAGACAATCTAGTATGCTCGGCCTTGGATGTCCAACAAATTCCTTCTGTTTTAGAGAGTTTTGACTGAAGAAAATCCTTTGTTACCTTTGGTTTTCATGTTTCCTCAATGATTAATCCCATAGGATCCAACCAACGAGGCGTTGGTACTTCGCTCGAGCGAGATTAACCACTACATTGATCTCCCTTTGTACCTTCTTTACTTCATAACTAAAAATTAACAAATGTGGTGTGGCATCAACCTTTTCCATCTACCATGATGTCTAGATTGAGGTGGCATGGTAACTAAGGAACATGTTCCATGTTTAAAGTGCATTGAATAATTCATTAACACTCGAGCAATATTAACCACTATATTGATCTCCCTCTGTACCTTCTTTCCTTAATAACTAAAAATGAACAAATGTTGTGTGCCATCAAACTTTTCCATATAACATTATGTCTAGGCCGAGGTGGCATGGTAAATAAGGAACATGTGCCATGTTTAAAGTGCATTGAATAAGTCATTAATGCTCGAGTGAGATTAACCACTACACTGATCTCCCTCTGTACCTTCTTTCCTTCATAACTAAAAATGAACAAATGTCGTGTGCCATAAACCTTTTCCATATACCACAATGTCTAGACTGAGGTGGCATGGTAACTAAGGAACATGTGCCATGTTTAAAGTACATTGAATAAGTCATTAATGCTCGAGTGATATTAACCACTACATTGATCTCCCGCTGTACCTTCTTTCCTTCATAACTAAAAATGAACAAATGTCCTGTGCCATCAACCTTTTCCATCAACATTGAAAAAAAGTTGTGTGCTAGAATCTTGTGGCCATGAGTTCTCTGGATGGCCCCAACTCTATGAGATAGACCCAAACTTCGCCACCACGTACCAAATGTTGGGAACAAACGTAATTGTTGCTAATTTCCATCTTCAGCATAGACTGTTATGTTGTCTAGGCCATATCTGCGTTCCATCAAGTGAGCAAGAGAAGTTGATCTAGGAATCCCACTATAGTCGAGTGGTAGGGTACTTCGACGTCGAAAATATAGTGTCAATGCTGCAGAAACATTTCTACTAGCTGAAACTTTGACAGTAGGTCTGCAAGTATATCAGATCCTGCACTACCTGCGTGATTGTCAAGCCGACCACTAAGAAATAGGGCCTTTACACCCCTCTTCCTACTCCTGACAGTCCATGGGAATCCATCTCAATGGACGACATTTTGGGCCTCCCATCCACTAAGCGGAGAAATGACTGTGTTTTTGTGGTTGTGGCTCACTTTTCTAAGATGGTGATTTTGGTTGCTTGTAAGAAGAGCATCACAACAGAGGCCACTGCCAAGCTCTTCTTTGAACAAGTCTGGGTACATTTTGGAATCCCACAAACCATTGGGACAGTCGATTTCTCAGCACATTCTGGTCAAGCCTCTGGTTATTGCTGGACACCAAGCTCACCAAATCCACAACCTTCCACCCCCAGACAGATGGCCAAATCGAGGTCGTAAATCGAATGATCGTGCATATCCTGCACATGTGTAATTCCAAGCACACTTGCACATGGGATGAGAGTATCCCCTATGTTAAACATAGCTACAACCGATCCCTACATAGCTCAACCGACCATAGCCCATTTCAAGTGGGGTTGGGATTATAACCATTGGGTCCCATAGATTTTTCACTACCCCTTGCGGTCACCTCAACCGACTCATCTCCTGGTCCAACTGAAGTTGAAAAAGACACCCGATTGATTGAATGAATCCAACACATCCACCAATAGGTTCAGGGTATCCTACAGAAGTCCAATGACAAGTACAAGCAGCACCATGGTCAACACTGAGTGGCACATAAGTTTCTGGTGGGCGACAAATTTTGGTTGCACTTGTAAAAAGAGTACCTTACAGGACCCCATCGGAAGCTTCACCCACTCCATTATGATTCATACACCATCACCAAGGATGTGGGTGATAATGCTTTCAAGCTCAACATTCCTCCTTTCCTTGGCATGCACCCAATGTTCAATGTGGATATCCTTCAATCGTATTTCCCACCATTATTGGACACCTCATAGATAACAGAACAACTGACACCAACAAAGCTCAACCTTGGATGCATAAATCAATTATCCAATGATCATATTATGGACAAATAGATCAAGGGCACTTACCAATAAAGGATCCAGCTTTATCGACTTGTCAAAGTAGGAAAACTCCTGCACCAAGGCAAGTGGCTCACCCGGGGCCAAATTCAGCAAAAAAATCCTCATATAATGGGGGAACTCAATGCAATGGAGACCATTGCTTCCTAAGGGGGGAGGATTGATCCATATGGATGTCAAAGGCCTCCCACCTATTCCAAATAGCTCATTTAGGCAGTTTTTCCCTAATTTTCGGGTCCCTGACTTGCAGGGCCATTTTGAGGCCCTAAACAATGTTTTTTAGGGCTCACCACAATCAAAATGACCTTTTATAGATAGAAACAAAACGTGTATTCCTAGGATAGACCTTTCCAACGGGGTATCGTGTGCCTAAAACAAAGATCGTATGAAAAGGTTATGACCCCAGGAAGTTGATGTACTAACTTACCCAAATGGGGCCCACATGACTTTTGGCGCTTCATCTCCTATGGTTATGTTTTTTTGGATCTCTAGGGTTTTTGACATTCTTGTTTATTGTAAAAATTACTTCATAGCCTAATTGTAATCATCTTCTTGCGAATGAACATAGTCGTCACATCTCTTCTCAGAGATAAGACACCACCATTCTAGCAATCTTGTTTCCGCTACATTTTACAGTTTCAACTTATTTCCTTATTGAATAGAAACCATTTTTTACTGTATATCTGTTATTCTATGTTAAGATTATTTTGATAATAATATCTATTCATTTCGTTATACAAATATATTCTGGATCAACAACACTTAACACCTTCATAAATATAGTTTCATTTAGGCCTTGCTGAATAAGACCAAGGGCTTTGTTTTCCTTCTTTCTATTCTCCTTCAACAAAGCTCACTTTACATTTTTCAAATCCATTTCTGATGCTTGGTCAGAAGGATCTGCATAACTAATTGTAACAAACTCCCAAAGATCTTGAGAATGCAAAATTGTTCTCTTCCTGATAAACCAAGAATCATAATTCTTTTCAGTCAAAGATGGAATCTATGATTGAGTCAAACCACTATTTGTATCCATTTCATATCAGATTCCAAATCATTGTACTTAGTTACAACGAAGAACTATAAATATTGCTTGATTTGATAACATAATGAAGGATCCATGGGATTGCTTCAGGAAACAACAAACAATTACAACAAGAATTGCAACATTGTGTAACAACACTAGTAAGATACAACAACTATTTCAACAACTATTTCAACAACTGTTTTAGCAACAATTTCAACAAACAATAAATATCCATTACAAAAAGACTTAAGTAAACCACCCCTGCATGATAAAATAAAATCGATACTATGTTCTAACAATAATAAAATAGATATGTTCTACATATTCTAATCTACATAATAAGCTATAACAAATAGAGTTACAACTAAATAGGGGGCTTACAACAACAAACTAACACTCAGATTACAACAACGAAATAGACTCAATGAATCATTCCCTGCAACAGTAAATCAACCCAATACTTTTGTACTAAAAATCAATAGCATATTAACGTAAAACATTGCACAACATAAGAATTTAAATGAAGTTTTCAAACTTATATAGAAAACATAGTATGCATGCTACATCAAAAAGAAATTACTCTGTTACAACAAAATCAAATACTATGTATCAACATTGATAAATATGAACGTTTAACATGAGTTTACAACTCATATTCAAACATGAACAAAGTATAAAATCCCATGTTAACACTCAAAAAAATTATTGTCTATTTTATCTTTCTCTCTCTCATTGTTCAAAATCATGATTACACACTCACACACACACACACACACACACACACACACACACACACACATATATATATATATTGATGCAATTATTCGGTTATAATAAATTAACTTGCCCCTTCTTTGTGCCTAAGTTGTATTTAGCTTTTCAGAACATTGATGGTTCATTTCCCCTTTGAAATTTGTTGAGCTGAGATAAAAAATAGTGGATGCCTGTTTGCTACTTCAATCGGTCAAAAATGAAATGGTCTAGTGGTGATAACCTTTTAGAACTTCAACGGTCAAGGAGGTGGCAACTATTCAAAATTTCAGTGGCACAAATTCACAGTGGTGGTGACCCTTCGTAAATCCAATAGACAGTGAAATAATTAATTAATTCCCACAACTAGATCAAGTTGAAAATATCATATGGAGGAATAAACACAAAAAAGGTGTGAGATCAAGTTGAATTCATCAAGCAGATTCAAAGACAAGGTCATGAGGATTATGGAATTAGAATGTTGAAAATAAAATAATTGACCAAAATAGAACAAGAAATAAAGTATTTGTCCAAATTGGTCGAAATATCCCAAAGGATAGTTCATGATGAGTGTATGGTGTGAATCAAAGTATGGGATTTTGTCGAAGATGATACCTCACATAATAGGTTTTCAATCTTCATCCCTCTCAAGGGTTTTATATTAGTCTCTAAAGTATTGAAAGAATTAACGAAGATATCAACCAAATGTAAGAAACATTTAGAGGTATATATTCATTAAAGAGTGGTAATATCTAATGATTTATGATAAGTGGAATAAGGGTGGCAACTCATCTGGACTCAATTTTTCCAAAATTAAAAAATTATACCAAGAGGTTCTGTTAAGATATTGAAATGTTGAGTTCCCCAAATAACAATATGTATTCACTCACCAAGTTGTGTGTCATGAGTTTCTTCCAGAATTAAAAAATTATACCAAGAGGTTCAGTTAATATATTGAAATGTTGAATGGCCCAAAGAAAAATATGTATTCACGCACCAAGTTGTGTGTGATGAGTTATTTGAATAGTGGGGAAAACACGATGTTTAGCATCCACCAACTGGAACTCCTAGTTCTCCCGAGTCTCAGAGGATTTTATGTTATTTTGTTTTATTCTATTTTTTCATGAGAATTTAACTATAAATATGTAAATTGACCTCTTAGAAAGGGTTATTCTTCTATAAGGTGGTGTGATGGATTGTATCAAGAATTACTTCATTTTTTTTTGTTTTATTATATTTTTCATGAAAATTTAATTATAAATATGTAAATTGACCTCTTAGAAAGGGATATTCATCTATGACCTGGTGTGATGGATTGTATCGAAAATTACTTCATAGACTAATTTAATTTAGAAGCTCTCTTTGCAGCTAGGAACGTTTTTGTTGAGTATTTTTTTGGAATGTTTCCAATTTAAGGATTACTATACTCTTAGGTGAATATATCATATGTCTAGTAAGAATTCCTAGTATATCAAGTTATCTTGTATGATTACATGAAAAATTCCAAAGATTTTGGCGCACTTTATTAATTTATTTTCATATTATTGTAATATGTTCCTATCATTTTCCTGGATGGGGTGATAGGTGGCACAGATGTGCCCAGGGAAGTAAATACCCTCTTTCGCCATCCCTCTTCTCTGTCTCTTTAACATGCCCATCATTCAATTGATGTGCATGGTGGTGCACCTGCGTAGTGAGGGAGAATTAATGGTATGCTCCAGGTGAGAGCCAAGGTCTTACGGGACTGGTAGGAGGTGGATTTGGGCTATCAATTCAGTCTTTATGGCACTTCTCATCACCAATTCAGACACTATTTTGGAGGTAAGGCATGGCTCCTATCATTCTGTTCTAGTGTGGTTGTTGGTTTTATCCCCTCCACCTAGTATTCTCTCCCTCCATTGTTCTCCTCCCCTTCTGGTTGTCCATTATTCTCCTTCCATCACAATGCCACATGAGCGGGGAAAGCCGAAACACATACCGAAATATTATAGCCTTTTGGCTAGACAACATCGATCAAGCCCTTCTTCTGCTCCATTTCTGCCTCCCCTCTCTGAACCAAGCCCTGTTGGTCCATCCTTGGAGAATTTACCTCTCACTGACCAAAATTGTATGGAGGGGAATAGAGCCATGGTTTATGTAGGGGAAGAGTTCCCTTTGGTACCTCCACAAGAACCTCTAGATTCTCTTCTTTTTTCATCCTCAGACTTATAGGCTCCTCCCCACAACTCTGCTCGATAGACTCAAGACGTCATCCCCACTTAAGATATGGAGAATTTCCCAGCTGAGGAAGAGATTCCTCCCGCTTTGCATGATGATATAATTCAGTTAGAATCTCAACCAAACATTGAGACTCAACATGTTGCAGCTTCAGTCCCATAGGTTCCAAAATTATGTCACTTCTCAAAAGAGCATATGCAACTCATCTTCGACATGAGAGGAGATGTTGCCGACCAACTTCACCATCAGACTATCCTCACTCATCACCTGAATGGTCTATTTGATTCTCTTTCAAGTGATTCTATCAAATGCAAATGCCTGACCTGTTACCAACCATATGTGTTTTCTCCTGCATGGACACCATCTCCCAGTGGCAATGGAAATCCGAGTTCATCTAACATTTATTTTTTATTTTTTATTGTCATATATCTATGTTCAAAATAGATACAGTTATAACTTTGTCTAGGCTAAGTTTTGTTTTAAGTTTTTGTCAAACTTTAACACAAACATGAATGTTTTCTCTAGACTTCCACCTATTTTCATTTCCATATGTATGAAAGAACATGTGGATAGCCTTTCTATTTGTATTGGTTTGTTGATTGATTAAGGAAATACAAATTTACTTACAAAAAAATGTACCTATCATTTAATATTTAGATGTTATATAATTAATTATGTAGTTGAGTGTGCATTGAATGACAAATTTTTAATGTGATGTTCTAGTAATTTCTCCTTTTTTTAATAGTTAAGTTGTGTTTCCTAGAATATTTTTGTAGCCATACTTGTTCAATCGAAGTATTTCTTAGAATAAGTAAGTTACATGATTATTTCCATTTAATATATTTTAGAGTTATCTGGGAGACATAATTATTTCAAAGTATTTTAGATTATATATGTTTATTGTACTTCACAGAAAATAGAAAAGAGTAAAAAAAATAATTCTAACACTTTATAAAGCCCATCAAGTTGTTGTCGAACCAGAATTCAGAGGATTATTCCATACCAAACAAGGAAAAGTCAAATTGGGTATATTCCCTGGGTTTAAACACTATTGGTGAGTCTTGGGAATCCATCCCCTTCAATATAATTGGTGCTAGAAGGACAAACCATGTATGACAAGCCATACTAGTAGCTCATTTTCCAAAACTATTCCAAATCTTGAAGGTCAAACTTCTGAAAATCCCACATCTCAGGACTTGGAAAAATTATGGACTTGATATTAAGTTAGTCATATATGAAGTATCACAGAAGGATGTAAATTCTTTTATATGTATTGCATATGCCTACACAAGGTAGAAAAGTTCTTTACCCACAACCCCTATACTTCCTCATCGAAGAAATACTTCTCAAAACGTGACTAGTACTTGAAATCAAACTCGGGTTCATACTGTAGAAGATTTGGTAGAATTAGAATTGTAACACATTTCTCAACCTTTTAGCTTGATTCCTTCAACACTGATCAAGCCTTCTACTTTCCTGATAGAAAGTGAGCATTCTAATAGATAGTTAGATTTAGATTGTTATCTGGATCACTCAAAAGCATCAAAATCATATTTTTATCATTCAAATCATTAAGATGCAGCCAACAATTAGAATAAACCCTAGTTATCCCACGATGATTTATCCCTACCTAATCAATTACACACCTACCTGATCATCTGAATCATTTACTTCCTAAGTATGATCTTGAAATGTCCAAACCCATAGAGGTTCACATTATGAAATTTAAATTTTATCCATCAAACTGATGAATGTGCAAAAAGAAGAGGTGGTTTGTAGACTCTTCCCATATACCTTTGAAAACACCCTCTACTTGGTATTTCAATTTGTTCAATGGATCTATTACCAATTGGGGTAACTTTCAGAAAATATTTTTGGACAAATTTGGGGAGGAAACCACCATTGGTACTTTGATGGATGAATTGTTTGCATTGGTCATGGGTCCTAAGGAAAAGGTCAAATATTTCAACCAAACATTTACCATGGTCCTAAATAAGTTCAAAGATGGAATTTCACCTACATCAGAGCTTAAAATATATGTCTATGTTAATTCCTTACCTGCAACAATTTCAATGTTCATTAAATGAATAACGAACAATACCTTAGTATTAACTTTTCAGGAAGCCAAGAAGGTTGCATTTGAAATGAAATGACGAAAATAAGCCTAGACAACATTAGGGAAGAAAGATGATGCACAACCCAAGAAGAGTCTTATCTTGCCTAGGCCTCAATCAAATAAGACTATGGAGGGTAAGGACAAAGATTCCATGGATATGGAAAGCATATAGATAATGATCACAAAATTTTCCAATGAAATAATAGAAACTGTAAAAAGAGTGTCATTGGCTATGAGGAAGATACTTTTATGCATCCCACTGTTGTATGGATATCATAATGCTAAAATAATTTTTCATTGGTATTTTTTGTTTTTTTGGTCTATTAAATTTTGTTGAGAAGTGAGGATTCTTCTCAAGATTGACGACTTCATTCTTCAATCATATTTTTAATTAGGTACTATTCCATAGAATCCCATTAAGCTTGGGAGTCCTTGGGGAAGAAGAGTACTCAAAGGAGTTGGTAGGGAGTTGAACCAGTGGATCATCAAGTGATCAATGAGTTGATGCAAGGCTAGAAATTGAAGCTCACCGTTCAAGTTTAACAACACAAGATTAAATATACGACAACTCTTTTTATTTTGAGTAATTATTGTTTCTTAAAATAACATTATTACAATTTAGAAAATTTGATAATCTTCATATGGGAAGAATATTATATAAGTTTTAGTTTAAAACACAAAATATTATTGGTTATATTATTTAACCATTACCCTGTCTAATGAAATTCAAATTGTATTTCAATATGAAGAAATGATATTGCATATTTATAAGTATGAAGTGATGTCAAAAATCTGAATTCTATTTATGTAAATTTTGATTATATCAATATGTATTAATAAGTTTAAATTATTTATAAGTTATAAAAAAATAATTTTAAATTACTTATAAATTAATAAAAATACTTGCATTGGATTGTGAGAGATAGCTTTAGTTATCAATATGTTTCTCATCGCACAAATACCTGGAACTCAAATTTATATATAAATATCATTGCATTTAAAGTTTTAGTGAAATTATTAAGTTACAAACTGTATGGTATAAAAGTATAAAAGGAATGACTTGTTATTGGGTTCCATATTTGACTTTCACGTCTTTCCATTTTCAAGAAATGTGTTTTTTTTTCTATGTATTTCTAGTTTATTTTTCCATGGCTTTATCAACAACATGTAGAATAGGTACTCATTGGATCTGGAATTTAATTCCACATCTAGTGAGGGTCTACAGTTGAAATTTGAGTAAACCTATAAGGTGATAAATTGAAAATATGATGAAAAAAGTGTAGCTTTCTTCATCTCCTTCCAAAAACATTTACCCTTATGTTTGACATCATCATCTTGAATCCTACCGGTTCCTTTAAAATTGATTTTGATAATACATTTTTGTTTTGAGGACCATTTTTTACCTCGAAATTTTGTTCATAAAACATTAAGAAAAATATCGTTCTAATATCCAATACATTAAGTAAAACCAAATTCACTTAAACTCCAAATAGATATGATTATCATATCATCTAAACTCAATTGAAACAGTCTGTATATAACTCCTAACTCTATAGTATCAATCAATTATATGTAAAAATATGAAGCATGCAATGTATATGCAATTTTCCTTGTTCTGAAGCACATGGTTAAGCCTAGGAATGTAATTTTAAGACACGTGGATGAAAATTGTAAGTATTAATTTATTTTTTCCTGGTTCAAATTTTAACATTTGTATGTATAATTCAAGGACAGGTCATTAGCATACATATGGTTGATTATATATTTAGTCAATTGTACATTTGGCAACATATTTGTAAATTGTTTTAAATTATGTAGATCATTGTCATTAATATCACTATTTGTGTTCTTTGAAAAAAACACATTACACTTGTTAACTGATGGTTGTAATGGTTAAATGACAGAGTTATAGTATGCAGTGGGAATGGAAGTCGATTTGTCATACTATAAACTTGAAGAACCTTTAATGCAAGTTGCTTTAGATTATCTACTTATATTATAAGTATTGAATTGTATTACATGTTATTAGATATTTTGGTTGCCTGTGCTTTCTGTAGACTTGGAATATCGATGACACACTTTGGCATGACCTGGAATAAGGAATTGAGGGCCAAACGGTACAACTGAAATGGTGGACTTTGGGTATCCAACTAGAAAATTCCTACGTCTCTGGCTATGGAGGCCGCTAACTTTAGCTGGGATCTAATCACTCCGTTGGGGTGAAGGGGTATAGGGAAGAGTGTTAATGATAGGACAGTTGTTGTCAGAAGGGATAGGGTTAGGCGAGGTATGGAGGTATGGGGCTCAGATCTGGTGGGGGACTTGGATGAGGATGAGTGGTGGATCTAGAAGGCTCTTTTAAAAATAGATGCAGATTACAAGGAGGAGTTAAGGAGGATTAGACTCGCCCACATCCTGGATGACGTGAGGAAGGGGTATCTCGAGGATGACTTGGCAGTGCATGGCTTGCATAGGACATGTGGCGAGGATCTAACTCATACAAAGGACAACAGAGTACCTGAGTTCATAAATGAGCTTTTATCTAGGGTTTCAGATAAGGGGTGCCAGGATCATACTCATTCATATTTTTCACCACGTTTCATTAGTGAGGGTTCTTTGGAGACAGGTTGGTCGGTTGAGTCTTCTAAGGTGGTTACTGGTAGGAGCGTTTCTACAGGGTCTCACCAAGTGGATCCAGTAGGTTCTAGTTCAAAGTTATTTAGCCAGACGAAGTCGAAGAAGGGTCCTAGTACATAAAATAGCTTGAGGTTTGGGGAGTTGGGGGTAGGAAAGGACCATTTTGGGGTGGTCATGACTGGAGAATTTTACAGGAAATAATACTTTCTGCGGACGGGAAAAAATCCATGGAAAGTGAAGAAATCTAATCTTAAACTTACCTTAGGTAGAGATATTGGGTTGATGGAAGATGAAATTTATACTTGTCGGGGACTAGTTGGAAGGTTCGGGTACCGAAGTATGGCTGTGAAGGAGATTGATATGTGGGTTTCAAACTATTGGGGACTTGTGTTGGGATATAGTCTAGATGTATACATTTTATGCAAGGGTTGGTATTTTTTTATGTTCAAGTCTTTGGAGGATGCAGATCATATTTTGAACTTGGTCTGGATAGTGAAGAGCGAGAGCCTTATGCTCAAATGTTGGCACGTAGCCTTTAATATTGAGAAGGAGTTGATTAGATACATGAACCTGTGGGTCTTAATTCCTAGGTGTCCACTCGCTATATGGAATCGAAAGGCCTTCATGGAAATAGGGAATTCCATTGGTAAATTCTTATACGTGGACCCAGGGTTACTAGCCGAATCTGATAGATGTATGGGAAAAGTCTTGGTGGAGGTCGATATTTTTTATGGACTTCTTCTTGAGATCGATATGGAGTGGAGGGGTGTGTTATTTGTTCATAAACTAGACTATCAGGGAGTTCCTTTCAGGTGCTCATCCTATAAATAAACTGGTCATATAAGGCATAAACGCTCGGGGGTTTACAAAATGTTACTGAAAGAGTTGAATGTGGATTGCACAGACATGGAATTAAAAGAATAAGAGTCTGAGTTGAATCAACCTCCAGGAGAAAATCCCAAGAACAATCACCAGGATGACTTGGTTAGTGATCCTGATTCGGGTAAGTTTAATCAACCATCCATTATAAACTTTACTTATCGCTCTGAATATTTGATTAGGGGGAAGAGTTTTGATCAATGTGGGTGGGTCAGATTCTATTGGGAGGGTAGAGAGTCTATGTTGCAAATATTGTACAAGATCCAGGGAGGGGAGTATTAAGTTTTATGGAGATTTTTTGGTGAAACCTGCGGAATCCGCGGGAGGGGGATTATTAGCCTCATGAGTGGATGTAGGGTCAAAGCATAGGATTTTAGAGAAAGGGATACAATATACTGCATTGATACAGATGGGAGTATTTATAGGTCCTGGGGGTTCTCGATTAGTTGTAGCAGGTAATAAATCCTTGGTTGGATAGTTATCAACTACATAGTTCTCTATAGTAGATAAGTCGGATCCTAGGATTCCAGAGAAGGATTTAGGTGAAGAAATTTGTGTGAAACATAATTTTTTTTAGAGGGTTGGAAGGTAGGGTTGGCCGATTTAGAAGGAAACAATGAATTTATCTCTTATACAAAGGATTACCCTGTTGATGATCCTTCAGATGATCGTTTAGTGAGTATTGTTCCTAATCCCACATCTATACAAGTTATAAATATTAATATTTTAGAAGAAGCCTCTATTGGTATTCTGAACAATTTATCTTAGACGGATCTATTGGTGATGGTGGAGGTCGAGGATTCTCTCAAAAATTTCATTTTGTCATATAGAGACATCCTCACCAGGGAAAATTTACCTATTTTTGTTGGAGGTTTATGTATTAATAAAACTACGATATAGGGGGATAAGGAGGAAAATATAGGGGACTGCACTGGATATACTGTGATAAGGGAGGCTTATATTTTGAAAGGGGCAGATTGAGGTGGATTGGAGAAATATTTCTCTCCACTGAAAACCAGAAGTGCGAGGAAATTAGGGAGTGTGAAGGAAAAAGAGACTATTGATGGCACTAACCAGATTGTGGTACCAAGGGCACTTAGAGCACAAAAATCCTTGGCTAGAGTTAAAAAATGATAGTGGATTCCATCAATGTTAGGGGGGTCGGAGGCATCACTAAGTATTTATCCCTGAAAAGATTTTTAGAACTAACAAAACCTGATGTAATACTTATACAAGAGACTATGGTTAGTGCAAAAAAATATAGGGAGACCTTTAATAAGATTTTACCTACCTGGTATTCAAGTGGTGTGGATTATTTTGGGCTCTCTAGGGGCTTATTATCGGTTTGGAATCCTAAAAAAGATTATTTTTCTACCTACTTGACCCCTGTAGGGATTATGTTAGAAGGAAATGTAAAGGATTTGGATAAAAGATTGAAGATGATAAACTATTATGAGCCTTATTTAGACAGAGATGCCTTTTGGGAGAATGTTAAAAGAGATGGGTTACTAAAGGAACACTCATTAATTTTGTTTAGGGGGATTTAAATTTTTCCACTTCCAACAGAGAATTTTGGGGTGTACATGCTAAAACATATCCATTACATAAATACTTTAGTCACCTGGTTCAAGAAGAGGGATTGGTGGATGTAGAACCTGTAAAACTACTTCCCACTTGGAGGAATGGTATAAGGGGGAAGGATTACATAGAAAAAAGATTGGATAGATCTTTGATATCTGAGGACCTAGCTTTGTCAGGGTTGAGGTATAGAACCTGTTTATGTCATCAAAAGATTTTAGATCATGTGCCTCTGATACTACACTTGGATTCTGAACAAGAAAAAGTTAATTATCCTTTGAAATTTAACTCTATCTAGATGGAGGAACCAGAGCTAGTAAATTATGTGAGAGTGTATTGGAATGGAATCTTGGGAACATAGAACCTAAATCCTATGGACTCATTAACAAAAAAGTTAAAAGTTCTCAAAAGATTGGTGATAAAATAGGAAATGAAGAAAAATATTGCAACAAGGGGTGAATTGAAAAAACTAGAAGAGGAATTGGAGTTTATATATACAAATAATCCAGGGGGATTTGAAAAGGAAGAAGATAAGGATATAGTGGGCCTAATGGTTAAGAACATGTGTTTCCTCTTAAGAGGTCACAAGTTCAAATCCAGAGGGGGGTAGGGTATGTATACCTTCGTAGACTTTACCAGTCAAATTGCTAGGTAGAGGGGGGTCCCTTGTCCCACAAAAAAGGGGGTCTCATACACCAATTTGGTGTGTTGGCTTGGTCGTGACCTTAAAAATAGATTATTATTATTATTATAGTAAATGAAAAAGAGAAGAGAAAATTGACTCTCATAAGGCATGAGGAGGAAAATTGGAGGCAATAGAGTAGGATCAATTGGATGGCAGCTGGGGATAGTAATACAAAATTTTTCCATGCATATGCAAATTCCAGAAAACAAAATAATACTATTTGGGAGATCAGGAAGGAAGATGGTTCAGTGATAGCAAGTAATCAAGATTTACAATTGGAAGTTGTGGAGTACTTTCAGAATATATATAAGGCACAATCAAACCTCTGCATCACTGATCAATTATCATTATTAAATAATTACCCAAGGATGACAACAGAGGAGGATAATCATAGAGTGACTGAGCCTGTCACTTCAGAAGAAATATTGAAAACTTTAAAAGGTTTTAAAGGTTCAAAAATTCATGGCCCTGATGGCTGGACAGTGGATTTTTTTCTTGCTTTCTTTGATATCCTGGGAAATGACATTTTGGAAATGGTAGAAGATTCAAGGAAGAAAGGATGGGTATCTAGGGATTTAAATGCTACATTTTTGGCTCTTATACCTAATATTTATACTCCCAATTCTTTTGGATGATTTAGATCAATTTCCCTATGCAACTTAGTGTACAAGATTATCAATAAAATTATAGCTTATAGAATTAAAACCTTCTTATCCTTTGGTATATCAAAGGAACAATTTGGGTTCCTTGAGGGAAGGAAAATCACTTATGCTATTGGTGTTGTACAGGAAGCACTACATAGTATTAAGGTGATCTCATAAAGGCATATGATAGAGTTGATTGGGGCTTCCTTAGGTTGGTCCTACTAAAGGTGGGTTTGAGTTTGGAAGCTACCGATTGGATTATGGATTGTGTGACATCAACAAAATTTGCAGTGTTGGTAAATGGTAAGCATACAAAATTCTTCAAAATCTCAGGGGGTCTAAGACAGGGGTGCCCTTTATCACCATTACTGTTTCTATTAATTGTAGAAGGTTTGAGCAGAGCTATAAAGGAATAGGTATTGGAAAAGAATATTGAAGGTATTCCAGTGGCAAGAGGGATAAACATTACACACCTAATGTTTGTTGATGATATAATTCTCTTTGGGATTGGCAGTATAGAGGAGTGGAAACTTTATAAGAATATTTTGGAACTATTTTGTAAAGCTACAGGTCTGGCCTTTAGCCTTCATAAATCATATTTTCTAGAAGTTGGGTGGACTACAGGGGAACTTGCAGAATTGAAGGAATTTATGTCATTTGAGACAAAACCAGATGATGAAGGTTTTAAATATCTGGGGTGCTTTCTTAAACCAAATTGTTATATTAAGTCATATTGGAGTTGGTTGGAGAGTAAATTTGATGCTAGAATTTCAAATTGGAGTCACAGGTGGCTAAGCTTAGGAGGAAGGGTTATACTGGTAAAATTTGTACTTGAAAGTATTCCAGTGTATTGGTTATCATTAGCTAATACACAAAATGTACTCTAAATAATATTAGAAGAAGGATGTCCAACTTCCTATGGACAGGGAAAAAGTTAAAAGAAGGGGCACATCTAATTAGCTGGAAAAAGATAGCCAAACCAAAGAAGGTGGGTGGGTGGGGTATCAAAGATATATTTGTTTTTGGGAAAGCTTTAACAACAAAAAGTTTGTGGAGGGGGTTAATGGTTCTCGTACTATGGAATAAGGTAATACTTTAGAAATATATAAGAAAGAAATCAATGACAAAATGATTTAGGGAAGAAAAGAAAATTTGGTCTGGAATCTCAAATATTTGGAGAGCACTCACTTCTTCCTATAGAATAGTGTCAGATTGGTTGGCATGGAAACCTGGTAATGGGGGTGATATCAGAATTGGAACAGAACCAATGGTTGGGGAACATAGATATTACAAATTGACAAAGAACCTATTACATACTTTGAAGACACAGGGTATAGAGTACCTAGCACAAGCTAAAGAAATGAATTTGGAGGATTCAAGACATACAATCTCGAAAAAGGTGTTGGCCCTCGACCAAGTTTTGGGGAAACTTTGGTCAGTTTTGGCCCACTTTTGGACTTTGAGATGATGGTTGAAGAAGGAGCGCCCAGGCAGAGCTGAGATCATGGATCTCACCTATTTTGAGGGTTACGTGGACCCAATAAGGGGTCCTCTAGGGTTTTGTAATGGGTTTATGGGATGTCGGCCCATGGGTTTTCCCCATGTTTAGGCCTTATTGTAAGGGTTTGTAAAGTATAAATAAAGAGGAATGTATTGTAGAAGTAGCTCAATGAAAGTAGTTCTGTGTGAAACAACAGTGCTTTGTGCGAAGCGATGTATATGGTCAAGGCTTTGTGCTCGACTATGATTTTGTAGAAGGTGTTAAGTGTTGTGATAAGAGATTGTGGCTCACATTTGACCTATTTTTGGAGGGTAAAGAAGGAGGATCTAGGGCTCAGTGCACAAATCTCCTGTATTGTGTGAATTTCGAGTCTGTGGATTAGTCCATAGGAGTGATTGGATGTAAGATCTTGGTGAATAATAAAGAGGTGAAGCAGTTTGTGGATGTAGCCCCACCCTGGGGTGAACCATGTATATTTGGTGTCTCATGGTTTTTTTTTGTGCAATGTTATGTTTGTTATGTTTTACTTAGTTCTTAGATTATGATGTGTAATGAATATATATGATGTTTCTTAATATATTTTTCTTATGTTAAAAGGTAAATGAATGATAGATCTAAATCGTAGTGTTAAGTGCTAAATGCTCAAGATAAAGAATCACTTGTTGTTACTGCGCTAGATATTCCTTTAATTATGCTCTGCAATGTTAATAGGGTTAATAAACAAATGCATATCACTTCCTAAGCATTAAAATAATACTCTGCAAAGTGATCTTATCACAGATCGTGTCCCATCTTGGTTGCAAACACCTGCGTCCTATAACCCCCCTTGCTTCTACCTCAAGTGAGACTTTACCTACTTCACAGGTGTTTCTGAAAGGGTCGATAGTCGGGGTTTTGTTGGTGCATTGTTAAGTGTTGAACCCTGGCTCTACCCCTGTGCCAACAAATGGTTCCATTGCCAGGACCTAAAACTGTGATTGATGGGAATTGAAGAAAAGAAAAAGTGAATCTATGTGCATAGATATGTTGTTGGAGTGCGTAGTACTCTATTCGACTTGCAAAGATTTGTGACAAGAAAGTAATTTGTTCTGAAGAAAGAGGTAATATCCTAAAATAGGCAATATTTTTGCTTTAGTAAGAGAAAGATCATTGAAATTTTTTGTTTCAAAAGCATGAATTTAAGTATGTTTAATAGATTTTGTCCTAGTTTGAAGGCTAGGGCGCAATTGAAAGAAAGAGTTGATTTGAGTAAATTTAATGAAAAAAAAGAAAGATATGTTATTCCTATGCATAGAAAGAGTTTTTGGACTAATAAGTGGATGCAGGAACCTAGAATGAATTTTTGCAGATTGCAGGTCCATCACTATGATCCTAGGGGAAGTGCGCAGTATAGAAAAGATTAAAGAACATTTAAGAGAAAAAGAAGATTGGCTTTGTGTTATAACTGTAGAAGGCCGAGACATATTTCTAAGGAATTCCCTAAGCTAGGCCCTATTTGTCTTTGTTGTAATATTGTTGGTCATGAGGTTGAGGATTGTCCAAGGATTATTGCTAAAGTTGAAGGGAGGAATATAAGACAAGAAAATTATGAAAATAGTCAAGAGACTAAGGGTGTGTTAGAAATTCATAAAGAGGAAAGGTCAGAGGAAGTTCAAACTTTGTTATTACAGTTAGAAGAAATGTTGGATGTTTATAAATATGTTAGTTTACCAGAAATCCTGAAAGAAAAAGAACACATAAATGCAAGAATAAAAGACTTCGACATAGACTGTGTCTTGGATGAAGAAACACAAGTGAATATTATGATAGAAGAAACTTGGAAAGTTTTGGGAAAACATACTGTGGTACCTTCTTTAGGAAGGATAGGATTTTTTAAGGGAAACATGATAACTTTATGTGGAAGAGTAACTATTGTACCTATTATTGTTCATGGAACATCGACTGAAGAAGAATTTGAATTCATTAGGTTTTTCGAGGACAATGCCCCTTTCCCACTTTTGTTAGGTAAGACTTGGATTGAGAATGATCAGATCAGAAGGAAAGCAGAGGAAGAAGCTCGAGAAAACAAAAAGAAAGAATTAATGGATTTAATAGCTAGGAAAGTATACCAACTAATAGAAGAATGAGAGGATAAGTCTAAGCGACAGAGAAAAGTAACAACACAAAAGGGATAGAAAGAAAAATAATTATCTATCAAGGTTGAACTAATGCAAGAAGGCTTGGAGGACCTATCTATCCAAGAGAGAAGACTTCCCACTCAAGAAATGTTAAGAAAAGGGATATTAACTTCAGAATCTTTGAGGGTACCTCAACAGTGCAAAGCCACTATGCTAGGGGAAGATAAGAATAAAAATAGAAAGAGGATTCCAGAAACAGTTAAAGAGACTCAGATAATAGGAAAGGAGGCTTGATAAAAAGAAGGCTAAGTTGGAAAAACTACAAGAAGTTAAGGAAACCGAATGGAAGACTTCGCAGGTTGGAACCTCACAGGAGGTAGGTTCACAGGGTTTGAACCTCGCTGGAATAGTAGGTCCGTGCAGATTTGGACTTCTCCCTGGCGAAGTTATATGACCATTGGAGGCACCCTGACCGTTAGAGTGAAACTCCAGAATGGTTAGGAAAAAAATTTATGGGTTTATGGACTGGTTTGGGATGTTGAGACCGTGCCATAATAGATAGGTTTACATTAATGGAAGCATTTTCCTGCCCCTTGGAAAATTCATCACGACCGTCCCACTTACTTAACTCATCGAGTGTGGTGTTGGAACCATTTTTTGATACTCATGATTGACTGAGCTAAGATGATAATTTTCCAAGTATCGAGTTTTGTTTCCTATCATTGTCTGTAACTATGCCCCGCTTGTCCATTTTGTCTACCGTGCTTATCTGTTAAAAGATAGAATGTCAGTCGAACCCAACGAGTTAGAGAAGTCTGTCGAGGAAGTTCATAGGAAGCTCATGGCTGATAGACCTACATATGAAGGTATTCATGCGTTGTCGACTAGGGTACTGCAGGCTTCTCGTTTGACCAGACGTCATTCCACCCGTGTCAACCCCGTAACTCAACAAAGAAGAAAGCACCGCAACGATCTAGCTAACGTGAAGCAGATCTCGTCAATCCTGCTTGGGTATATTCTGCCTCTGGCCAATGATGTTAACTGTGAAATTATCCCTCGATATTTCGAATACTCCATATTCACTGCGTACATTCCGAAAGGAATTCACATAGTCAAGAGTCAGTTAAGACAGATCCCGTTGATGAAGAACAATGACTTCAACTTAGGAGACCGGAAGAACTATGCCATGTTAGCTCCTCACTGCTATTTAACAAAGACAACTGGGAAGAAACATCGCCTCGTCTCGCAACCATGGATTAAAGGGTTGGTGCAGTCAACCATGTTGAACGTGATGAAGATTCCCCATTTTGGCTACCACCAGGAGGTTAATGCTTGTGTTGAAATCCTTCTGTCATGTTATCAATGTGGGTATCTATGGTTCAACAGAAGGATTATTGGGGATCCGATGTTGATCCACCAGATCATAGGTTTAATTTTGAAGGGTTCTGGCCCATAACAATTCTATTTAGGGAATACCTCAGACCGATCCTTAGCACAACGCATCAAGGAAGCCTATGAGGAGGTAGAAAAGGGGAAGAGAGGCTACAAGGTAGCCTCCATAAAAGATGGCACAATGTGTCTTGCTTTCCAACTCTTAGCTAGAAAGATAGTGAGGAAGAACCACCCCACATAGGTCACCAGGTTCGGGGTGGACCTCATAGGAAAGTGTGTGGAGAGCATGTAGATGAACTGGGTGAACTACCTCATCAACAAGCTAGAAATGGATTGCCGCGAACCCCAGGACTTAGGATAAGAGCTTCACTATAGTTGGGTGATCATATTGATCACATTTTTGGCTTGAAAGATGTCTAAATGAGTTTATTTCACCGAGATTGAACCTACGGATCCCTTGGCCACTTAGTTTTCCACCCTGTGGTATACCAATGACATGATGAAGTAGTGGCAGTCTAATGTCGTGTTTCACAGATACTATCAACAGTTAAAGGTCACAATTGAATCATTCCCGCGTATGAAACCATGTACCCTGCATCAGTGTCGACCCATAGCGACGTTCCACATTGATCCCCACTTCATTTACATCACCGTGCGCAGAGATGAGCACCATGAAGAATTGCAGTCGTACTACAAGATGACGGATGAAGATATGGAACAGATTACAAAGGAATGACGAGAAGAGTTTCTTGTACCTGTCGTCGATGTAGAGTTATCTGACACTGACACTATAGGAAGCTTGATAGTTACACGAGTCAAACATGTCAGATAGTCTAGTGGAACGAAGTAATAGAAAAAGCAGGATGAAATCCAGGACATAGAGAGTGATGAAGAAGAGAAAACTTTAGGAGATAACGGGTCTGGCTCACCAGAAGGAGGAGAAGGTGAAGTAGAAGGACAGGGAGGAGGAGATGAAGGAGAAGAAGACCAAGGAGGAGGGGAATCTACACCACTTGAAGATCCACTTGTTGGGACAGTGAGACTGAAAAAGAGGAAAGTTTCTTCGAAGAAACCTTCAGCAAGAAAGAAAATGTGCGGCAATAAGCCATAGTTGGAAGCCACTCTCACTGACGAAGACATTAGTATAGTCCATGGAGCTATGGAGGACACCTCAGAAGACATGTTGTAGACATACAGAGAGAAATAGGTGGATATTTATGGAATGATTGAGAGAGAATTGAAGGAAGTGCAACAGGATATTCGCTTGGTTCGTGCAGTGGCTACTGTGTCGTCTGTGCCTTTCTCATCACAGATCACAGAATTGGGGAACGAACTAGCCCAGTTAAGAAGGCTTGTTGATGCAACAGAAGCTTGGTTATAGAGAGCTCAACATGAGAAGGAGAAGGATACAAAATCCTTGAAAAAGGAGAAAGATGAAGTCTTAGTACAGTTACGAGCGGCGCATGACAGTATAGCTTCCTATGAAATCAAGAAAGAAGAGTTTTAGGTGAAGCTTCAATAGGAAAAGAGAGTTGGTGAAGCCCAACTACAGAAGGAAAAAGAGAAACTGCTCACAGAACAAGCTATGGTCAAATAAGAAGTAAGTAAAGCATGTTGCTTTGTGTCAGGCTTGGTATAGGAGGAGCAAGAGCCTATTGAAATTCAGGTAGCGAATCTCGTAGAGACCCTCCAGCATTTTTAGGCTAAGATAATAGAAATGGAGGCCCAAATAGTACCGAGCACCCTGCAGGAGGTGTGTGACCAGAGGGCAGAGTTCGCCAAAAACACAGTAGAAATTATCAATTCCCTTGCCTCAGTATGTAAACAAATGAGTGACAAGAGGGTCCAGACATATGAACGTCTCGCCGAGGATCCATATTTAAAGAAACTAGAGGTTGAATTACAGGAGGCGCAACAACAAGAATTTTCATTGCAGGCACAGATGAAGCTACTCACAACAGTAGAAAGGATGAAGAGATCTTGGGAGAAACGTGTAGTACAACAACAGATCACTTCCCTCCAGGATAAGGTCATGGAAGTAACAAAGAAGTTACAACCTATGCAGGAAAAAGCTTGCAAGGTGTTCAAGGAGATTGAAAACTAGGGTTCACAATTAGATTAATTAGTTGCAGCAGTAGAACAATGCCTGGAAGGATCTGTTATAGAGAAGACAGTCCAGGAGCTCGTTGAGCAGGAGGCTCAGGCAAGGCAACAAGTCGAGGTATCTCGATTTAAGTTCGAGGCTTTTGAAGCAGCATTGTCTGGACCTGAGTGACTTGGGACAAGTCACAGGTGGGTGTTGGGGGCCTGTTGGCCCTCGACCAAGTTTTGGGGAAACTTTGGTCAGTTTTGTCCCACTTTTAGACTTTGACACGATGGTCTAAGAAGGAGCACCCAGGCCGAGCTGAGATTGCATATATCACCTATTTTGAGGGTTATGTGGACCCAATAAGGGGTCCTCTGGGGTTTTGTAAAGGGTTTATGAGATGTTGACCCATGGGTTTTCCCCATGTTTAGGCCTTATTGTAAGGGTTTGTAAAGTATAAATAAAAGGGAATGTATTGTAGAAGTAGCTTAGTGCAAGTAGTTCCGTGTGAAATATTAGTGCTTTTTGAGAAGGAATGTATATGGTCAAGGCTTTGTGCTTGACTATGATTTTGTAGAAGGTGTTAAGTGTTGTGATAAGAGATCGTGGCTCTGTGCATTTGACCTATTTTTGGAAGGTAAAGAAGGAGGATCTAGGGTTCAGTGCACAGATCTCTTGTCTTGTGCGAAGTTCGACTCTATGGATTAGTGCACAGGAGTGATTGGATGTAATATATTGGTGAATAATAAATAGGCGAAGTGGTTTGTGGACTTAGCCCCACCCTGGGGTGAACCACATATATCTAGTGTTTCATGGTTTGATTTATGCAGTGTTATCTCTGTTATGTTTTTCTTAGTGCTTATATTATGATGTGTAATGAATATATATGTCATTGCTTAAGATATTTTTCTTATGTTAAAAGGTAAATGAATGGTAGATCTAGCTCGTAGTGATAAGTGCTAAATGCTAAATATATAGAATCACTTCTTGCTACTGCGCTATATCTTCCTTTGATTATGATCTGTGTTGTTAATAGGGTTAATAAACTAATGAATATCACTTCCTAAGCATTAAAATTATACTCTGCGAAGTGATCTTATCATAGATCGTGTCCCAGCCTGGTTACAAACACCTGCGTCCTGTAACCCCCCCTGGTTCTAACTTGGGTGAGACTTCTCCTGCTTCGCAAGTGTTGTTGAAAGGGCTGGTAGTTGGGATTTTGTTGGTGCGTTGTTTAGCATTGAACCCTGGGTCTGCCCCTGTGCCAACAAAAGGATGATTCTTTAGGATTGGAAGGTGAATAGCTAGTTGAATGGGATAACTTTGTTAAGGGTTTAGTAGGCTCAAGTATTGATTTAAATACTGAAAAAGATACTTTATTTTGGACTTGGGATACTAATAGGGGACAGGTTAATGAAAAATAGGTACATGAAGTGCAAATATTGATGGAGGGGGTGGTAGATTCAAATTTCTAGTATACCGAACTTTGGCAATGGCAACTTCCTTTAAAAATCAAACTATTTGCATGGTTAATGCTTGAACAGAAAATACTTACTTGGGACAATATGGTAAAAAGAGGTTTTGTAGGACCTAGTAAATGTGTTCTCTATGAGGATGAAAAGGAAAATGTAAAACATCTTTTTGCGGATTGTGATTTTACCAAAGACATATGGTATAATATAATAAAGCATTTAAAGTGTATATACATTTGGGAAGGAAGACAGATAGAAGAATGTTATCATAATTGGATAAAGAAAAAGGATAATTCCAAAGAGTTGCCAAGTGTTACCTGTTGGGAGATATGGAAACATAGAAATCAAGAATTATTTGAAGATCGATTGCCTAATAGGTTTAGAGTGTGCAACAATATACTTCAGGATATGGGAGAAACAAAAATTCATATGGTGGGTAAGGGGAGTAGAGTTGATAGACCACCTATTCTAGACTGGGATATGACAGTTGGATTTTTTTATGGAGCCTCACAAGAGAGAGGAGAAAAATGTGCGACTAGAACTGTAATAAAATGTCCATTATTAGGAACATTTAGATTGAAGATGTTTTGTGGTAATGGTACTAACACAAAGGGGGAACTATTTTATCTGTGGTGCATACTTTATTTTGCATGTTTCAAAAAGATAAATAGGATGCAACTAGTTGGGGACTCAAAGATTATATTAGATTGGTTTACTAATGACAACAATCTACATGTGATCTCTCTTCAGCCTTGGATGTCAAGAATTTGAGCGTTGAGCGGGAGGTTTACTCAGATAAAGGCTCAACATATATACAGGTCATATAACAAGGAAGTGGATATGCTGTCGAAAGAAGCTCTTCTCTTAGAAGAGGATGGAAAAAATTTTGTTGAAGGAAATGATGGACACCAAAAAAATTATGAAAGAATTGAATTTTGATAACTTATAATATGTCATAGAAAGTGTATACCAAACACTTTGTTATTATGATCTAAAAACTATATTTCTGAAAAAAAATATTAACAGCTATATATTCTATTGATGAATATATATTTTGTAAAATAAGTAGTGAACATTCTCATTTTTGCAAAAGTATATGTATGGGATTCAGGAACATAAATTTTATATTGTCTATCCTTATTTTGAAAAAATATTACATGTTATTAAAAAAAATTGATTTATGCACTACGTCTCATATGAATAAAAGTATTGGATTTCTATTTCTGGATATGATAGAAATATATTGAGAGATACGTAGACCATATCAATTATATATAATTTGGAACATTTTATATAATTGAATTATCAAAAAAAATATTACAATGAAATTTCGATATATATACAAGTTTATTTAGTATATCAATCTTTTAGAATATGGAATAAGTTGTTTTTTTTTTTTTTCATTATAGTTCATGGGAAATCGAGAAGAAGGATCAAGTATTATCATAGATAACACTAGAACTTGGGTGGGGAGAAGAAAACTCCCCACTCTAACCAATTGACACTAAAACCTCGGTGGGGAGGAGAAAACTCCTCACCCTAAACAATTGAGTCATAACCATTTTACCAAAAATAGTAAAATAAATTATCTAATTATTATTTAGAAAATAAGAAAATTATATATATATCTATATCTATATATCTATATCTATCTATCTATATATATATATATATATATATATATATATATATATATATATATATATATATATAAAATAATCACAAAAATATGTTTATTAAATAATTCTAAAATTCCCAAGGATACAAAAAGTATAGTTTCCACAAGTTGACTTAAGAGATGTTATATTCCCTATCCTTCATAATATTAAGTAAAGAAATGATATGATTGGTTAAGTGAAGATATTAGAAAATTCAAATGATTAATTAAATTAAGGTTCTTTTCCGTTTATAACTATAAAAATAACTATTAATATTTATATATATAAATATAATTAGTATGTAATTATAACTTTTCAATCTCTCAAAGAATAATGAATATTATTAATACATTGTCATTATCAAAAATAAATAAATAAATTACATATGTTATTGTTATAAACTTGTGATAAGCAAAAGCAATTATTTAACCAGGTGCATAAAAATGTTATGTAAGATTAACATTAGGAAGGGTTGTAAACATAAAAATCATAGCTTTCGACAGGTGGAAACAAATAGATTAGTTATGAAGAAGTAAAAATAGAAGAAATAGGTTATTAAGAAATAGGAAAACCAATACAAATTGGAGTTGTAAAATCTAAATAATATCTATCTTGCACAAGAATATCTAGAAAGGAATTTATTACCTCACAAAGTATACTTTGTATCTTCCATTAAAAATGAAATCTCTCTTGCCACTTTGATGCCACAAGATATTTGTTGTCATTATTTCAACTCTTTATTTGCAATGTTATGCTTACGTTGTTGAAGCCAATCCAACCTAATCCATGCAACTAGAATGAATAGTTAACCATGACTCTTTTCCTTCAATGACAAGAATCTTAGGAGGATTTGTCTGCTCTAGGATCTAGAATCTTAGGAGGATTGGTATTCTCTAGGATCTAGAATCTTAGGAGGATTGGTCTACTCTGCTATAGAGGATCTAGAATACCAATGATGTGGTTATAGATGGACTTGATGATTTGTTTTCCCTCCTCCAAGGCCTTGACTTGTTCATACATGATATCGAAGTTATTATCCTTGGTTCAAGAGCCATCACACCTTTCTCCTTCCTCCCATATCTATCTAGGGAGTGGTAGTCATCCAAGCATATGACCATAAATTTTTAATGATAGGCTTCCTGCAAAAGGTTCCCAACCTTATACAATCCAACCATGAATCTTCCAATGTAAGATGGAAATGATTTATATAGACATTTGTTTGGAAATGGGAATGTGGTTATTTTTATTAGGTTCTTGTTTCATCCTTGAATGAGTACTTAAGCCTAAAGTAACATGCATATGATCTCTGTTTGTGGTGCATGATAGCTCGTTGGAAAGGTATCATCGAGGAGATTCATTTTGGGGCTGGTGTTGTATGTGTTAATGTTTATGCCATTATTATAGTTCTTTTCATTTCAATAGATAAGAGCAACATAAGAACAAGATCACTGGGAAATACACATTCACAAGAGACACAACATTTATCTTGGGAAACCCTCTAGGGGAAGAAAACCCAGCAAAAACTTCCTTATCATAAATTGCCAATACAATGTTCAAGAGATAACTCAAACCAATACAGATAGTCCTCTCCAAAAGATGCACCACTCTTCTCCCTCTCTCCAACTAGTAAATTGCAGCTTGCTTCTTAAGAATGAGCAAGTGAGTTGTGTGATAAAGTGAGGCGCTAGCCTCTCTATATATACAAGACTGGCACGTGTGAAGGGTCTTCACTAGTAGGGCAAACCTCTCACTCTGGGTGGGTAAACCCACCTTTAGTTTAATTCTGGGTCTCAATAATAACTGTTGGGGCCGACTTCTTATTATGCCTATTACAATTGTATGATGACCAATCCGCAAAAGGGGATTTGGTCCTAATACAATTACTAACATGATTAATCCTCAATGGGGATTAATCCTATGAATAAAATAACAATAATAATAAGACTACTCTTTGTAGTTACATTATTTCAACACTCCCCCTTAACAAGAAGGGTATTCTTCAACAACATCAGGCGAGAGAGGTCTTCATCATCAGTGGCATTAGGAGGACAATATCGTCAATATCATCTTGGAACATTGGATGGCAAATTTACGATTCATCGAAAGTTTTCTTCATCGGCAACATCATCATTCTCGAAAGAATGCCATCATCATCTGCATCAATATGTATCAGTAAAAATGATACCTCATTAGAGCACTAGGCTAGCACATCACAGTACTACACTGGCTCAATGTCACAGCTGATAAGTTGGTAGCTCAGTGTTAGTCACATCTTGCTTTACGTCTAACAACTAGGTCAGAAGCAAGTTATACATCATCATCTTGCTTTACATCTAACAAAAAGGTTAGAAGCAAGGAATCATCTTGCTTTATGTCTAACAACTAGGTCATAAGCAAAGAACACATCATCATCTTGATTTACATCTAACAACAAGGTCAGAATCAAGGAATCATCTTGCTTTACATCTAACAACTAGGTCAGAAGCAAGGAACACATCATCGTCTTGCTTTATGTCTAACAATGAGGTCAGAAGCAAGGAATAATCTTTCTTTATGTCTAACAACTAGGTCAAAAGAAAGGAATCACACAACATGTTGCTTTACGTCTAACAGCGAGGTCAGAAGAAATGGCTCATCTTGCTTTACGTCTAACAACAAGTTCAGAAGAAAAGAGTACACAACGTCATGCTTTATGTCTAACAGCAAGGTCAGAAGCAATGACTCATCTTTCTTTACATCTAACAACGAGGTCAGAAGCAAGGAATAAATATATACTCCCCCTTTTAGGGAGGGTCCTTTCAGACTATACCAAGCTTATCTCGAAAGTGTTCAAACTTTACATGAGATAGAGGTTTGGTCAACACATCAGCAACCTGTTCATCCGTGCTAATGTATTGGAGCTTCAAGGCTCCTCTCTGTACCATGTCATGGATGAAGTGATAGAGGATGTCTATGTGCTTTTACATGTCATGGAATACATGATTCTCTGTCATATTTATGCAGCTCTGGTTGTCACATAGAATCATGGTTTCTCTCATATCCAAGTCAAATAGGCCAGTCAACAACTTTCGAAGCCATATAGCTTCGTAGCTAGAAGAACATGCGGCAATGTACTATGCTTCCACTGTGCTGAGAGCAATACTGGATTGCTTCCTACTCTTCCACGAGATCATGGCTGATCCCAAACTGAAACAACATCCGAAAGTGCTTTTTCTGTCAACAACGCTTTCTGCCCAATCTGCATCAGTGTATCTGCTCAATGTGAAGTCATGATCTCCATCATAGCTGAGACCATAATCCATTGTACCTTTAAGGTACCTCATCACATGTTTTGCAGCCACTAGGTGAACATGTCTAGGCTCTACCAGAAACTGACTCAAGGTGTTCACTGCAAAACAAATGTCTGGTCTAGTGTTTTTCAGGTACATCAACGATCCAATAATCTGTTTGTACAGTGTGGCATCTATCAAGTCTGACGAAGTATCGACCAAAAACTTTAGCTTCGTTTCCATGGGTGTATTCATGGACTTAAATTATAGCATGTCAAATCTCTTTAAGATTTCAATTGTGTACTTCCCTTGGTTAAGGAAGATCCTTTCTAGACTCTGCCATACCTCAAGACCTAAGAAGTAATGCATTAGGCCAAGGTCTTTCATTTCAAATTCTGTAGCAAGTCTCTTTTTACATTCAGTGATGTGATTTTCTTCTCCAGTTAAGAATAAGTCATCCACATTGTTAATCCCTAATGTTGGCTCATTAACCCTTAATTGGGGCATATTATATTAGTAATGTTATTTTATTTATGTTGGCTTTAGGCCATTAGTTGTAATTATACCTCCTAGTCTCCTATATATACCAAGGAGACATTTTCATTTTGAATCATCTTGTACTTGAACATTTAAGTGGGGTAAAAGGAGGTTTCCCCCTCAAAGAGGCTTATTATATGAAATAATCTTTGTTTCAAGGTGTTGAGTACTTTTCCTGAGGTTTTTGCATGCTATACTGATGTTTGGTTCTTAACATATGGTATCAGAGCTCAAGGTCTTGGGGTTTCACTGCTACATCTGAGACACTGTGGAATTTTCACTATAACTTTTTTTCTACAACATTTCAAAAGGAACCACTTGGAGGGTATTTAGTAGACGGATCAAGGTATGTTGGGTTCAAAATTCAGCTCCTGAGGCCTTATACTTTCGGAGATACAACCTGTACAAGATAGGGTTATGGAATCATTCTGAAATGAGTCATTGCGGAATTTTCGCTATAAAACATTTTCTATAACATTTCAGACCCTATCCTCTGGAGGTAATTTACAGAAATTAGTAAGATATCTGTGGTAAAAATTTCAGCTTCTAGGTCATCTTAAATTTTTAGAGACACCTTGTGTAAGATAGGGTATCTGACTAGTCCTATTGACTAGCCTCAAGAAGGTGTTCCAGGTAAAACAAGCATAAATTATTGCTAGAGTATCCAAATTGAGTGGGACTGGTTGCATTGGATCGTGGAAAGTCTGTATTATTTTGGGTGCAAGTTTAAGAATTTGATATCAATTATTTTGTGCGGGGAATTCTATACAACTGAGATCTCCCGGAAAGGCCAAAAATCGTCAAGTTGTGAGGAAGTTACCATAAATTCCATTTGGCACATCCAATTTTGATCAAACATGTGGAATTGCAGAGAAGAAATATCAGAGAACCACCTAAAAGAAAGTTTCATACCCATAAGGGCCGAAACTTTGGAGATAGAACAGAATAAATATTGTCTAGCAGAACCACCTCAAAATCAAGACTCAAAAGTGATATTTGGCCAACATGCCACCCAAAAAGGGACCTTCTACACCAAATAAGCCTCCAAAAAATCCTAATTGGACTCTTGATGAAGGTGAAGAAATGCGTAGGGACATAAATGATTTGCAAAAGAAGACAGTAACCAAAGATTAACTACAAGAGATGAGAGATTCAATGGAAGCTAAGTTGGATACTAAGATGGATTCAATGGAAGCTAAGATGGATTCAATGGAAGCTAAGATGGATTCAACGGAAGCTAAGTTGGATACTAAGATGGATGGATTAAAAGGGGAGATCATGGAAGTATTGAGAAATTTTGTAATAGAGAAGACACCCAAAAGTGAAAATGCATCCCACGAAATTCATTATGAAGACACAAGGAAGGTGAATCAAGAATGGAAAAACTCCAAATTTGGTTTGAAAACCAACCATGTTCCTAATATTGATATGAGGAAGTTTGATGGCAAGGACCCAATCACATGGATACTTCAGATGGAGCAATTCTTTGATCTCCATAATGTGCCACATACACAAAAGGTATGAATTGCTTCTTTATATTTAGAACC
>ML789818.1:100926-149773 GCA_009831015.1 Picea engelmannii
ACATGAGACTTCATGTCTTCAACCTCAAATCCTTGGGGTTTCTCTATATACACTTCCTCTTCGATAACACCATTCAGGAAAGTTGTCTTCACGTCCATCTGGTGCAGCTTCCATTTCATCTTAGCTACAAGAGCTATGATGGTTCTGATCGAAGTGTATATGGCCACAGGAGAAAATGTATCTTCATAGTCAATGCCTTCCTTCTGGGAAAAGACACGAGCAACAAATATTTCTTTATATTTCTCAATACTTCCATCAGCAGCATGTTTTATTTTGAAGAGCCATTTTGATGACACCACATCCTTACTTTTTGGTCTGGGAACTATTTCCCATACATCATTATTTATTATGGATTGGTATTCCTTTGTCATGGCATCTGCCCATTCCTTCTTTTGAATGGCCTCTTCAAAGCATGTAGGTTCTTCATCAAGTAGATTGCACATCAAAGCCGTGTAACTAGAGAATGGATTTGGTATTTTCACCTGTCTCATGGTTCCTTCTAGAACACCATACTTCTCTCCATCTTGAATAAGCTCTCTTGCCCAAGGAGGCTTTCTTTTATGGGAGAAGGTCATTTGAGGAGGTTCTTGAACTTTTGTTATATCATGATCTTCAGGAGTCTCCTCATCAGGGGAAGTTATGACTTCCCTTGCAGGTTCTACAGTTTTGGGAACTTCCCTCACGGATTTTGTAATCCTGGGATTTACATGTTCCTCTTCATATATTTCTTCAAGCTGACATCTTCTTGATTTCTTAAGTGCTTCTTCTTCATCAAAGGTCATTTCCCTGCTGATTTCAATATGGTGGTGACCAGGTATGTATATTCTGAAGGCCTTGGAGACCTCACAGTATCCCACAAATATTCCCTTCTTTCTTGAGGGTTCCATCTCGTTTCTTTTCTCTTTCGGTATATGAATAAACACTGGACAACCAAATATTTTGAGATGGCTTACCTCTAGCTTCTTTCCGGTGAACATTTCTTCTAGGGACTTGAACCCAAGTGTGTTATTGTTGGCAGCCAATTCACATTTATTTATGATCCTCTAAGCTGCCTACACCTATGTCTTGCAAACATCATCTTTTTGTTGCAATTTTCAATAAATGACATTTTCATTTCTTGGGACATGTACACATTTGTCTTCGTTAAGTTTTCACGACTGTAAGCGTGAAAACTTCTCCTTTCGAAGTCATTTTTTGATCATTATCTGAACTGTCATTATGCCTGTTGCGCTTACCTTTTATTGATCACTATATGACTGGAAAGATCCTTTGATCGGCTCTCATACTTCTATTGATTGTAACTTGGTTTTATTGAGTTTGTAAGGCATTGAGCATTTGGATTTACACTTTTTATGACTTGCCTGATCATTGATTCTATGAAATGCATAGGGGTTTGATTAAAATTTATATATATATATGATATGATCCTTATGATAATCTTTTCATAACTTATTGGCTTGTCAACTTATGAGTATTGTTTGGAACCTTGGTTAAACTTTTGATTATATACATTGGCGCATAGTTGATTTTGGGTTTTGATTTATATGTCGGATGTTTGAACACCATGGCATAACATTTGCATGTATTGGCATACACATTTGATTTCATTGGCTGTACACATGACTTAATGGTTGAACTATTATTATCGAGTGAACAAATATGAAATTTGGTAGTTGTACTTGGAAGATGAACAGTATGCATGGAAAACTCCACCACCTTCGCATGCGCGCATTTATGCTTACCCCTTTTGGCTCATTTATTGTTGTTGGTTCGGGTAGCTCTATTACTGTGTGTGTTGGTGAATTCGAACCCTTCCCTTACCATGCATATGGCTCCATGGCCCCAGTCGTACGAGTTGAACCCAATGGCAACCAGGCCCTGTTAATGTTTGACAATGCCTGCCAAGATTTGATTGACAGTGGATGGCTTACCTCCGTGAAACAATTTGAGGGTTTTAACCTTTGCGTAGCTCGATAGTTTTCCTTAACCTTTGATGGATGTCAAGCCAAGGTAGGCGATGTACAGTTAGAGATTGATGAACAGTTTTTCAGCTCAACTACGGGGTTACCTACTTCAGGACAACGCTGGTTTGAGAATTGCAAGGTCGAGGAAGTGTCGTGGACACTGTTGTTTCAACCACGCAAAGTCACCTCTTGTGACAGAGGTATGCATATATCTACACTTAAACCGTGATGGCACGATACTTTGATGATAATTAAGCAGTTCGTGACCTGCGAAGGTCGATACGGACTTGTGTTCCTCCACCACCTGCATTTGCTTATGGTTTTTATGGGATACTCTCTCAATATGCCCTTTTATTTGCATCGTAGCCTGTTTAAGATGTCGAAGAAGTTCAAAAGGAACCAGGCTGACAGTAGCCTATTTCATTATGGGCTTATTAAGCTTATCGTTGTCTGTCATTTGAGTTTGCATGGGGATAGCTGGAGCAATTTTGTTGCTTGGAATGGTTTCGAGGATCCAAACCCTACACATGTTGACAAACCTGTGGTGAGTGAGGTCAAGGCTGTACCCCCGGTGCCCTACCATGTCCTATTGCCTAAACCCTCGGCCGACCCTCCTATCGACTTACCCCACACTGTAAATAAGAATGTTGAGGCTATCAAAAATCCTATGAGCAAAAATCCCAAGGCAAACCTTACTGCAAATACCAAAGGGAAAAGGAATGCCCGGCTCATTTCGAGAATGGCCAGAAACAAGCCAAAAACCCCTGTTGACTCAAACCCTATCGTCTTGAGTGAGGACAACGATTCGGAAGTGGAACATTTTTTAGCTAGCGAGTATCCCTACTCGCATGGTTTATGTCCCGAACCCTCCTATGATTTTGTGTCAAACCTACCCCCCTGCCTAAAGGACGACCCTAACTACCCGGGTATTAAAGTGCCTTGTGAAACCCTCGGTCATTTGTCCAAACCCTCGCCTGCTCTGTCTAAACCCACATAGTCACCCCGTGATCAGTTCAATTCATGGTTAGAGCGATATTATATTGATGTTCCAATACTCCAATCAAGGATTCAATCAATGGAAGACTAGATTGCAGTGCTAACCAGCCAAAAATCCAAGCTCCAAACGACAAATAAAAAACAAAAGACAACCGGCTCCATCCTGTTCAAAAATGTGGAATCAGCCACAGCTATTGTAAATTCCAAGCTGGTATAAGCAAACAACCTCGTCGCTACACAGGTATGGTTTTCACATCGTTTTGTTTTGTAAATAATCTAGGTCGTTATAATGTTTTCAATTCAGTTTTTAAACAGTTATGTTCACACCTTGAATGGCTCTGTTATATTGCGTGCATTATATATATAGCTTTGCTTTGAATAAAAAGAAATTTCGATTTGATATACGATCTGATTATTCCCAGTATAGAAATCAATAGATTTTCATTGGATTTGAGTGATGTTCGCTTGAATTTGATTGATTGGCTTGCCTCGTTAAGGTGACAAAATTAATAGTTTGCCTTCAAATTGATTGGTTTGTATCCGATTTGAAAAGGAAATTTTTCATATTATAACATAATCATCTTCGGATTTGATTTTGTTATGATCCATATGCTATGGTTGGTAAACAGTTTGATTAAGTTTGATTGTTACGATTTTGCTCGGATTCGATTTCATTATCATTGGTATGCTATGACTGGTAAGTGTTTCGGTAGGATACTTGTTACGATGCTGTGTCGTGTGATGTTCTATCTTTGATTTTTTCCAAGTTAAGGATAATGACTCTGTCTCTTTGATGAAAACATTACGCTCAAATAACATTCGTGCCCGAATTGAAAATGAATCCGAATCATAACAACTATGTGAAAATATTAGCTAATCGATTCGCTTTTGTTCTAATTTGGCAAGTTTGTCCTATGAGTTGAGTTCAGATTATAATTGATGCTCTGTATTTTAAATTTGTGAAATGAATTGGTCAAACCCTGATATGATTCGTTTGACTGAAATGATTGTGATCAAAATTAATTGATCATGTTTGCTTACTGTGCAATGATCAACGATCGAAATCTATAACAAACCCTGTTTGATTAATCCTATTATGATTTTGTTATGAGTCAATTATTGTTTGGATTCGTTCACAGTCTAAATCGCTTGCTATATAGTTATCGTGATAATCCTGTTCGATTCAATTATGAGACAAGTATAACGAAGTGTTTGCGATTTTTTTTTTTTTCAATTGAATATCAAAATGATCTCATAGCAGATGGATTCGATTTGCTGGGAAACGATTACGATTCTGTTTCATATGATTTCATTTACCCGATTTATGAAAATAATCAAAACAGAGTATTGCTATCTATGTATTCGGTTAAATGATGTGGATCATGTTTGAGTTCATAATGGAATAATGGTTTCAATTTATGATTCATTCTCAATTAATTATTGGATGTCAATTGAATGGAATTTCTTAAAAGATTTGATTTAATTTCAATTCTGATTCTGTATATTATTTTAGACTAGCTACAGAATCAGATGATTCTGTAGCTAAGTCTGTAGAATTAGACTTTTATTGTTTTATTAATAAAATATCTCTCTAACTTGTCTATTTCTAACCTGTTTCAAGTGAATTCAAAATTACATGGGATTTGATGGACAGTTTAGAGGATATTTGGATGTTTTAGTTTCATTTTAATTTTCTAGTTTAGGCAATTTTGGGATATCTCCCAGATTTCATGTAAACAGTTTTATAAATTCCACAGGGAGGTTTTACCCTGTGGAAAACCTTTAAATACTTATTATTTTGTAATAATGATCATCCTCATCCGTGGGAGAACAAGGATATGGATTTTTAATACAGACTGAGACAGAAATTGATGTTTTTCTACAGCTTTAGCTTTTCATAATATCAATATTGTGTTTCATGTTTATGTGTATCAATTTGCATTTGGTTAATGACTACTTTAGCTATCTTAATCTTTTGCAAATGATATGATTTAATCAATATAATCCACATCTGATTTCTTCCAGTATTTAAAGACATAGCAATTACTTGATTCAGTTTGTGAACGACATATTTCTCTTCTTCATTAATTGGATTATTAAGTATAAGTTTTTGCATAACAAGTTTACCTTATAGCAGAGATTTATAAATCAGATAATTGTTATGATTTTTATGTCTTGTTTGTCCTGTAAATAAACTCAAAGAGCATTGCAGCTATCGTTTACGAGAAGCTTCTGGATTATCCGGTGTGAGTTTCCTTCCTCCGACCAGCTTCGAAGTCATGATACACGGGATAAATTTGGAGCATTTCCAGGTCTGTTTGTTGTTTATTTGTTTAGTATATTTGTTAGTATTTTAGTTAGATATATGTGTAGTTAGTATATTAGATTGTTTAATTTCAGTAAGTTTTATTTCTTGTTCATAAAATCATAAAATCAACAAAAATATCTTTCTCTATCTTAGGGCAGAAAGTAAATGAGTTTTCTAGGTTTTATTTAAATCTGTATTTTGTAGATATTGTATATTTTGTGAATAAGTTATATTTCAATTAGTAGTTTGTATATATAGAAATAGTTTTAGTTTAGTTTGTTTAATAGTTTGTTTTATTTAGATTAGTTTATTAGTTTGTTTTATTTAGTTTTAGTTAGATTAGTTATTGTAGATTAGTTTTCTTTTTTTTGTTTTCTTAGGACCTTAGATCGGCTAATGGAGCCACTAAACCCATCAGGGTGGTTCATCCCAAATGGATTGGTTGATTAGACAACCCAGGACTGGTTCCACTCTCTCAGTTGATGGACAGTCGATTTCGCCCGTCAACAAATGGCGCTAGAAGGAGGGCCTGAACTTAATTAATGGCACGAGGTGGTCGCAAGACTCCTCCCCCCCCTAATCGCTCA
Source organism: Picea engelmannii (assembly GCA_009831015.1). Taxonomy (NCBI): domain Eukaryota; kingdom Viridiplantae; phylum Streptophyta; class Pinopsida; order Pinales; family Pinaceae; genus Picea; species Picea engelmannii. The sequence continues at coordinate 106,782 of ML789818.1, forward strand.
CCTATAGTGACTAGAAGCCGTTCACACGATAATATTCCCCTTCAAACAACAACTACTTCAACCGACGATCCATAGATCACAGTTGAGCGAGCAACCCCTAATCCTATAGGTGGTGACATCCAACAGATTGTCCGTCAATCTCTTATTAAAACACATAGTGCCTTAGCTCGTCTTAGGCAACCAAACCGTCTGTGGGGTCAACCTTTGGACTTCTCTGATATCAGAGAACAATTAGGTGACACTAACCTCACTGGGAATCCTACAGATACAAACTTAAATCCTGCTGCAGGAGGATCTGGGATACCTCCTTCACCACCTCCCTCATCTCCTTCCTCTTCTGGAGGAGATTCCTTGTCAGACGAAGGCAATTCACCTTCTCAGCCTTCAACACCCACTACCCCAATGGAAAATCAGAACAACCCTACTAGACCCTGGCTTGATCAGGATGCTGTAGCTGTACCTAGAGCCTAGCACCCTTTACCTAAGCACCCGGAGAAATGGCTTCCCAAGTTTGATCCTGATTCGAAACAGATAGTTGAAGATCATATTAAAAAAATTATGTGATCCATTAGACTCTGCAATGTTGAACATGAAGATGTTGTCTGTAGGTTGTTCCCTTATACTTTTGAGGGTAGTGCATCGACATGGTACTTTGCCCAGCAACCCCATACCATCGTGTCTTGGGAAAAGTTTGAATCATGCTTTTTGGAAAAGTTCAGACACGGTAAGCCTCTAGAAGTCTTAGTCATGGATCTTTCTAGCCTCAAAATGAACCCAAAAGAAAAAGTTAAAGACTTTAATCAAAGATTCTTGACACTTAAAAATCGAATCCCTGTAGATTCTATGCCTACCGAGAGTCTTATAGTAGCTTATTACACTAAAGATTTACATCAAAGTATAGCTATTTGGGTTAAACAATCCAAGAAAGCCACGTTGTTAGAGGCCTTCGAGGATGCCAGTCAGATTGAAAAAGACATACTTATTTTTAAGGACTCTTCTAGCAACGAAACTGAAACTAGTTCTTCTTCCAAAAAGAAGATTGAAATTCTCCCCAGACCCACTCAAGATAAAACACAACCTGAAAACTCTGATTTGGAAAATCTAACTAAAGTTGTTCAAAAGCTATCGAATCAAGTTATAGAATTCAAAAGGTCAACCGAAGAAGCTTCATCGAGTAAAGGACCCTACAAACCCCCTTTCCGAAATCCTTTTCCTACCAACCAACCTAATCCAAACCTCGAAGGCTTAAATCTAGATAGTTTGCAATGTGCCCTTCAAACAATTCTAGAAGCCCAAGATAACTTGATGCCCCCTGAGACCCCTCAGGAGGTAGTTGAACAAGAAACAGTTCAGGAAGAAGAGTCTTCTCCAAACATCTTTGGACACTTCTCGGACAACATCTTTCAAGCTAACTTCGAGACTGTATATCCTTATAACACTCGGAGTAAGACACCAAATAAGCCTTCTTCTGAAAACATCACAACTTCAACTCCAAAACCATTTAAATCAGCTGAGACTAAACAGAGTAATGTGAACCCCAACTTAGATTATGATGTTGTTGAAGATCTTAAAAAGTTAAGGGCTAACATTTCTATTTATGAATTGTTGAAGTTTCCATTTTTGTTACAAAAAATGTTGCAAAATATTTCAGAGAATGGAAAAAGTGGCAATTCCAATGGTAACAAGGTTGTGCAAAGCAAAGTTCCGCAGAAGACTTCCACTAAGAATAATCCTGATCCTCAAGATAAAGGAAGCCTTCTTGTAGTCCCTATAAATAATGTAAATAATGTAGATAAAGTAGCATCAGAAATTGCGAGTAAGAAGCCACATGCTATTACCCCCACTACTCGCAAGAATGTACCTCCTTTTCTTTTAACTTTCAAGATTTTCAACAGAAATGTGCATAATTGTATGGTCGACTCAGGGGCGTCATCCAATGTGATGCCTTGGTCTGTTTGCCAAAATATTAACGCTGAAGTGGAACCATCTACTTTAAAAATCATACAACTTGATCGGACAAATGTTAAAGTTATAGGCGAACTAAAAAATATATTGATTAGATTATCGTCTAACCCAAAGGTTCATCAGGTTATTGATATAATCATTGTGGATATTCCAGAAGTGTATGGTATGTTTTTAAGCACGGACTGGTCGGAGCAGCTACATGGTTACTTCGCAACAGACTGGTCTCACTTATGGCTCCCAGAGAACGGTAAGCCTAACAAGATCAGGTGAATCGTGAGTGCTATCTTAAATTCACAGTCACAGGTCTGAACGATCTTAATGAACCATATACACCTTCTGCTAATTCACCCGAAGTCCAAGGGATGGACACCTTCTTCGGCAATTTCATGGCTGAGGCTTCACCTATCGTCAATCTGGAACATCAGTCTGAGATCGTAGCATATATGCAACCAACATATTCTATGCAACAGTCCCATGAGCTCGATGGAAATCAAATTTGGTCTCTATATTTCGATGGTTCTAAGTCTAAAGAAGGAGCTGGAGTAGGCTGCATCATTATCGATCCAGCAGGTAACAAGACATTAATGGCTTGTAGACTAGAATTTGAATGCACTAATAATACTGCATAATATGAGGCTTTACTACAAGGTCTCAGAAAAGATCTGGATATGAACATTCAAAATCCGGTTGTATTTGGCGACTCTGAAATAGTGGTTCGACAGGTAAGAGATTCTATACACTGTCTTTCCCCGCATCTCAAAAGTTACCAATCGGAGGTATGGAGTTTAATGAATAAATTTTCTGCTTTCAATATAAATTCCATTCCTAGATTAAATAATGCTGAAGCAGATCTATTAGCTAATGTAGCCTCTAAACTTCTTCCTGCAGAAGGCTTGTCCCCAGACGCATTCTCCGTCAAGCTATTTTTTCGACCATCTGTTCCTGACAATATCACAAACTGGAGAGTATTTGACGATGATCAGCAGATCATTAACTTTCTACACATGGAAGAAACCTTTCAAGGCACGATGATAGATGAACGCATGCACAACGACAATTTGCACGATTTTACGGTAATACCTGATCCGAAATCTCCTGAAGCTCTATCGGACATGGTAAATTCCATACCCAAATACATAGTTATATTAGAGAAGTTTTATGATTTTGAAGATAAATTTAAAAAGACGGTCAATTGTAAAACCAATAGTTCCTCATTGTCTTATGAAAAAGTGAACTTAGGAACTAGTGAAAATCCTCAGTGCATTAACTTAGGCTTGGGATGTTCTAGACAAGAAAAAGATGCTTTTGTTAAATTATTTAAAGAATTTAAGGATGTCTTTGCATGGACATATGATGATCTCAAAACGTTCGACCCTAATATCATACAGCATGTCATCCCGATGAAACCCCAAACCTTACCCTTCCAACAGAAACTGAGGAAGATGCACCCTAAACTAGAACCAACCGTTCAAAAAGAATTGAATAAAATCCTAAGTGCTAAAATAATTTTTCCTGTTAGGCACACTCAATGGGTGTCCAACCTTGTCAGAGTTCGGAAGAAAAACGGGGAAATCCGACTCTGCGTCGATTTCTGAAACCTTAATAGAGCGTTTGATAAAGACAACTATCTTGTCCCACCCATGGAACAGATCCTTCAATAGGTATCTGGTTCCGAGAGACTATCCCTATTAGATGGTTTCTCTGGATACAACCAAGTCCTGATGTCTCCACCAGACCAACTCAAAACTACCTTCCGTACTCCGTGGGGCACTTATTCTTATCACAAAATTCCCTTTGGATTGATTAATGTTGGTGCTACCTTTCAGATAGCAATGGACATTGATTTTCGAGGCTTAATAAATCACTCCATCATAGTTTACTTAGATGATGTGAATGTCTATTATAAAAAAAAAGACGATCATCTAGCTCACTTACGAGTCGTTCTACTACGATGTCGTAAATACGACATCTCCTTGAACCCCAAAAAGTCCATCTTTGCAGTAGAACAGGGTAAACTCTTAGGTTTCATTTTGTCTAGTGAAGGAATGATTATTGACCCCGAGAGGACTCAAGTCATCGCAAAACTTCCCCTTCCTACATCCAAAAAATCCATGCAATCTTTCTTAGGCCAGATTAATTTCGTGAGAAGATTCGTCCCCAGTTTCTCCGAAATGGTTAGGGCTCTACAAAAACTGATTAAGAAAGACACCCAATATCACTGGGGACCGACAGAAAATCAAGCTTTTAATGCCATAAATAAGTCCATAATAGACGCTCCATCTCTCATGAGCCCTGACTTCTCTCAAGATTTCACACTCTATACTTTTTCCTCTGATCGTTCCTATGTCGTCATCCTAACTCAGAAGAACGTCGAGAACAACGAAGTACCCATCGCCTTTATGAGCTCTTCTTTCAAAGGTGTTGAACTTAACTACCCAGCAGTTGATCGACAAGCCTATGTTTTTTTCAAAGCAGTTAAGCATTTTCGGTCCTATCTTTTGAAGTCAAGGACGAAAGTCATTGCCCCCTACCCTGTCGTAAGGAACTTGTTAGTGCAGAAGGAGTTTGGAGAGAAGAGAGCTAATTGGGTCACCTCATTGCAAGAGTATGACTTAGAAATCACCCCAGCTCAGATCGTGAGAGGCCAAGGGTTGTGTAAATTGGTTATTGACTCAGAAACAGGACGGAAAGAAGATAGTGATACGTCAAAACTAGGACAAAGCGATCAAAGTTTGATCTGTTGCACACAAAACCTCGTTAGTCCCTGGTACGACGATATTAGATTCTGTCTTGAACATGGATTAGCACCCTATCACCTTGACCCCACCAAGAGAAGAGTGTTAAGACTAAAGTATGCCTCCTTTCATCTAGTTAACGGTGTACTGTTTCGTCAGAATTTTGACGGCGTACTGATGCGTTGTCTCGAAAAAGACAAAGTAGAAAAATTCCTGTTAGAATTGCATGCAGGAGAAGCTGGTGGTCACTTCGATGGTGACACCACTGCTCATAAGGTTTTAAGAGCCAGTTATTACTGGCCCACACTTTTTAGGGATGCCCATGCCTTGTGTCATAAATGTATCATTTGTCAGAAAGCATCAGGGCGGTTACAAAAACCAGCCTTCCCCTTGCAACCCGTTTCAGTAGATTCTCCTTTCCAGCAATGGGGCCTTGATATCATAGGTCCTGTTAACCCTCTGTCCTCGCAACAACACAAGTATATTGTGACAGCCACAGATTACTTTACTTGATGGTCTGAAGCTACTGCGCTAAGAACTGTCAACACCAGTCAGGTAATCGCTTTTCTAAACTCGAATATTATCACTCGTTTCGGTATCCCTGATTGTCTGGTCTTTGACAACGCTTCATACTTTTCTTCTCTTGAGATGAGCGAGTTTTCTTTGGAGAAAGGAATAAAGCTGAAATATTCTGCTAGTTACTACCCCTAGGGAAACGGATTAGCAGAATCAACAAACAAGAAGTTGATCAAAATAATCAAGAGAACTATGGTTGAAAATCACAAGAATTGGCACAATGCACTGCTGAACGCACTGTGGGCTGATAGGGTAACTCCTAAAGCCTCTATCGGTAACTCCCCCTTTTTTCTCGTTTATGGCAGAGAAGTTATTCTACCAGCTCACATTCTTCTTCCTTCGCTTCAGTTGTCACAAAAAGTCCAAGAAGAAGATTGTCCCCCTTTAGAAAACCAAATTAACGCTTTGATGAAGCTAGAAGAAGTAAGAGCCCAAGCTAAGCGTAATTTAGATCAACATCAACAATTGATTAAAAGCTGGTTCGATTCTAATTCTGCTTCTGATAGGAATTTTGAAATAGGCTATCTCATCTTAAAATGGGACAAACCACACGAAGGAAAGGGTGAGCACTCTAAATTTCAAAACTTATGGCTTGGACCATTTTTAATTGCTGAAAAGTTGGGCCCTAGTTCCTTTCGATTGTAGAATCTTGAAGGGCAGCTTGACACCTACGCGGTGAATGGCCAAGCCCTGAAAAGATACTTTGCTTGATAACTACCCTTGTATATTATGTAAATATTTCATTTTTTTTTTGTGTTTTCGTTTGCCTTCTGTTTTTATTTTGATTTTAATTTATCAGTTTGTGTTTTTTAAAAAATACACATACCTGTACACAGAGCTGTTCAGACCAAGACGATGGAAAATTCATTCGCTGAAATAAGTTTTGAAAAATTCGCACAAACATCAATGATATATTACTCAAACTTATATCTGTGTTGGGAAATTTTGTTGTTTGAAAGAAGTTTACTGATTTCAATCTCTGAGCAAAGCTTGTCATAATCATCTATTATCTTTTTATGTTGTCCCTTTTCCATAAAGGAATGACTCAAAAGATGTCTCCCTGTCATAGGAAGTTGTTTTTATAAATAAAACATCTCTGGAGCTAAATAAAGGACAGTTCTAAAAAAAATTCTGATGAGGTCTGAAAAAATATGTTAAAATATCAAGATTTTCAGCGTCACCCCGCTCAGCTATATATCTATAAAAGAAAAACAAAATAAATTATTAATAAGAGCTGTGGGAAATGCTTGTAAACCCGCCGGGATGCTGAATAGGTCTGCTGGCAGCGGGTAAATGAATGCATGACGCCAAGACAACTTCGCCGAGGTACTGAACAGGCTCGCTGGCAGCGAAGCAATGTCGGGTACATGGAAATTTTCAAAAAGAAAAAGAAACCTCTTTAATGTCCTTTATTTTGATCCAGAACTTCTTGACAGGATATAGATGTCAGAGTGGGTTAAATGGCAACCCTGTCAAGGCTATGGATGCCTGCTAGCAGCAGCGGCTATGCCAACAGTATTGAAGATTTTATCTTTAATATCATGACTTGTTGATCTTAAGACTGTTATTGGTTTTCATCTTTTAAAACACTGATGGAAAATATGATTAATGATGATGTTTGTACGATTTTCTGGTTGTTATTTTTTAGTTGAAATTATCTTTGCTGTCTTAATCTGAATTTGTACCTTTTGCAGAGATAATTGCTTCTTCCAGTGTGTCTCCATTGTTGGCAGCCAATTCACATTTATTTATGATCCTATAAGCTGCCTACACCTATGTCTTGCAAACATCATCTTTTCGTTGCAATTTTCAATAAACGACATTTTCATTTCTTGCGACATTTACACATTTGTCTTCGTTAAGTTTTCACGACTGTAAGTGTGAAAACTTCTCCTTTCGAAGTCATTTTTCGATCATTATCTGCTCTGTCATTATGCCTGTTGCACTTACCTTTTATTGATCACTATATGACTGGAAAGATCCTTTGATCGGCTCTCATACTTCGATTGATTGTAACTTGGTTTTATTGAGTTTGTAAGGCATTGAGCATTTGGATTTACACTTTTTATGACTTGCCTGATCATTGATTCTATGAAATGCATAGGGGTTTGATTAAATTTTATATATATATATGATATGATCCTTATGATAATCTTTTCATAACTTATTGGCTTGTCAACTTATGAGTATCATTTTGCACCTTGGTTAAACTTTTGATTATATACATTGGCGCATAGTTGATTTTGGGTTTTGATTTATACATCGGATGTTTGAACACCATGGCATAACATTTGCATGTATTGGCATACACAATTGATTTCATTGGTTGTACACATGAATTAATGGTTGAACTATTATTATGGAGTGAAAAACTATGAAATTTGGTGGTTGTACTTGGATAATGAACATTATGCATGGCAAACTCCACCACCTTCGCATGCGCACATTTATGCTTACCCCTTTTGGCTCATTCATTGTTGTTGGTTCGGGTAGCTCTGTTACTGCGTGTGTTGGTGAATTCGAACCCTTCCCTTACCATGCATTCGGATCCATGGCCCCAGTCGTGTGAGTTGAACCCAATGGCAACCAGGACCTGTTAATGTTTGACAATGCCCGCCAAGATTTGACCGACAATGGATGGCTTACCTTCGTGAAACAATTTGAGGGTTTTAACCTTTGCGTAGCTCGATAGTTTGCCTTAACCTTCGATGGTTGTCGAGCCAAGGTAGGCGATGTACAATTAGAGATTGATGAACAATTTGTCATCTCATCTACGAGGTTACCTACTTCGGGACAACACTGGTTTAAGAATTTTAAGGTCGAGGAAGTGTCGTGTACATTGTTGTTTCAATCGCGTAAAGTCACCTCTTGTGACAGAGGTATGCCTATCTCTGCACTTAAACCGTGATGGCATGATACTTTGATGACAATTAAGTAGTTCGTGACTTGTGAAGGTTGATACGGACTTGTGTTCCTCCACCACCTGCGTTTTCTTATGGTTTTTATGGGATACTCTCTCAATATGCCCTTTTATTTGCATCGTAGTCTGTTTAAAATGTCGAAGAAGTTCAAAAGGCACCAGGCTGACAGTATCCTGTTTCATTATGGGCTTATTAAGCTTATCGTTGTCTATCATTTGAGTTTGCACGAGGATATCTAGATAAATTTCGTTGCTCGGAATGGTTTCGAGGATTCGAACCCTACACAGGTTGACAAACCTGTGGTGAGTGACGTCCAGGCTGTACCCCCGGTGCCCTACCATGTCCTACTGCCTGAACCCTCGGCCGAACCTCCTATCGACTTACCCCAGATTGTAACTAAGAATGTTGAGGCTATCAAAAATCCTATGAGAAAAAATCCCAAGGAAAACCTTATTGCAAATACCAAAGGGAAAAGGAATGCCCGACTCATTTCAAGAATGGCCAGAAACAAGCCAAAACCCCCCATTGAGTCAAACCCTATCGTCTTGAGTGAGGACTTTGATTCGTAAGTGGAACATTTTTTAGCTAGCGAGTATCCCTACTCACAGGTTTTATGTCCCAAACCCTCCTATGATTTTGTGTCAAACCTACCCCCCTGCCTAAAGGATGACCCTAACTACCCAGGTATTAAAGTGCCTTGTGAAACCCTTGGTCATTTGTCCAAACCCTCGCCTGCTCTGTCTAAACCCACACAGTGACCCTATGATCAGTGAAATTCATGGTTAGAGCGATATTATATTGATGTTCCGATACTCCAATCAAGGATTCAATCACTGGAAGACCAGATTGTAGTGCTAACCATCCAAAAAGCCAAGCTCCAAACGACAGATAAAAAGCAAAAGACAACTGGCTCCATCCTGTTCAAAAACGTGGAATCAGACATGATTGTTGTAAATTCCAAGCTGGTATAAGCAAGCAACCTCGTCGCTACACATGTATGGTTTTCACATCGTTTTGTTTTGTAAATAATCTAGGTTGTTATAATGTTTTCAATTCAGTTTTTAAACAGTTCTGTTCACACCTTGAATGGCTCTGTTATATTGCGTGCATTCTATATATATATTTGCTTTGAATAAAAAGAAATTTTGATTTGATATACGATCTAATTATTCCCAGTATAGAAATCAATAGATTTTGATTGGATTCGAGTGACCTTCGCTTGAATTTGATTGATTGGCTTGCCTCGTTAAGGTGACAAAATTAATAGTTTTCCTTCAAATTGATTGGTTTGTATCTGATTTGAAAATGAAATTTTTCATATTAGAACATAATCATCTTCGGATTTGATTTTGTTATGATCCATATGCTATGGTTGGTAAACGGTTTGATTAAGTTTGATTGTTACGATTTTGCTCGGATTCGATTTCATTATCATTGGTATGCTATGACTGGTAAGTGTTTCGGGAGGATACTTGTTACGATGTTGTGTCGTGTGATGTTCTATCTTTGATTGTTTCCAAGTTAAGGATAATGACTTTGTCTCTTTGATGAAAACATTATGCTCAAATAACATTCGTGCCCGAATTGGAAATGAATCTGAATCATAACAACTATGTGAAAATCTTAGCTAATCGATTCGCTTTTGTTCTAATTTGGCAAGTTTGTCCTATGAGTTGAGTTCATATTATAATTGATGCTCTGTATTTTAAATTTGTGAAATGAATTGGTCAAACCCTGATATGATTCATTTGACTGAAATGATTGTGATCAAAATTAATCGATCTTGTTTGCTTACTGTGCAATGATCAACGATCGAAATCTATAACAAACCCTGTTTGATTAATCCTGTTATGATTTTGTTATGAGTCAATTATCGTTTGGATTCGTTCACAGTCTAAATCGCTTGCTATACAGTTATTGTGATAATCCTGTTCGATTCGATTATGAGACAAGTATAACGAAGTGTTTGTGATTTGTTTTGTTTTCAATTGAATATCAAAATGATCTCATAGCAGATGGATTCGATTTGCTGGGAAACGATTACGATTCTGTTTCATATGATTTCATTTAACCGATTTATGAAAATAATCAAAACAGAGTATTGCTATCTATGTATTCTGTTAAATGATGTGGATCCTGTTTGAGTTCATAATGGAATAACGGTTTCAATTTATGATTCATTCTCAAGTAATTATTGGATGTCAATTGAATGGAATTTCTTAAAAGATTTGATTTAATTTCAATTCCGATTCTATATATTATTTTAGACTAGCTACAGAATCAGATGATTCTGTAGCTAAGTCTGTAGAATTAGATTTTTATTGTTTTATTAATAAAATATCTCTCTAACTTGTCTATTTTTGACCTGTTTCAGGTGAATTCGAAATTACATGGATTTGATGGATAGTTTAGAGGATATTTGGATGTTTTAGTTTCATTTTAATTTCCTAGTTTAGGCAATTTTGGGATATCTCCCAGATTTCATGTAAACAGTTTTATAACTTCCACGGGGAGGTTTTTCCCTGTGGAAAACCTTTAAATACTTATTATTTTGTACTAATGATCATCCTCATCCGTGGGAGAACAAGGATATGGAATTTTAATACAGACTGAGACAGAAATTGATGTTCTGCTACAGCTTTAGCTTTTCATAATATCAATATTTTGTTTCATGATTATGTGTATCAATTTGCATTTGGTTAATGACTACTTTAGTTATCTTAATCTTTTGCAAATGATATGATTTAATCAATATAATCCACATCTGATTTATTCCAGTATTTAAAGACATAGCAATTACTTGATTTAGTTTGTGAACGATAGATTTCTCTTCTTCATTAATTGGATTATTAAGTATAAGTTTTTGCATAAGAGGTTTACCTTATTGCAGAGATTTATAAATCATATATTTTTTATGATTTTTATGTCTTGTTTGTCTTGTAAATAAACTCAAAGAGCATTGCAGCTATCATTTACGAGAAGCTTATGGATTATCCGGTGCGAGCTTCCTTCCTCCAACCAGCTTCAAAGTCATCATACACAGGACAAATCTGGAGCGTTTTTCAGGTCTGTTTGTTGTTTATTTGTTTAGTATATTTGTTAGTATTTTAGTTAGATATATGTGTAGTTAGTATATTAGATTGTTTAATTTCAGTAAGTTTTATTTCTTGTTCATAAAATCAAAAAATCAACAAAAATATCTTTCTCTGTCTTAGGGCAGAAAGTAAATGAGTTTTCCAGGTTTTATTTAAATCTGTATTTTGTAGATATTGTATATTTTGTGAATAAGTTATATTTCAATTAGTAGTTTATATATATAGAAATAGTTTTAGTTTAGTTTGTTTAATAGTTAGTTTTAGTTAGATTAGTTTATTAGTTTGTTTTATTTAGTTTTAGTTAGATTAGTTATTATAGATTAGTTTTCTTTTTTTTGTTTTCTTAGGACCTTAGATCGGCTAATGGAGCCGCTAAACCCGTCAGGGTGGTTCATCCCAAACGACTTGGGTTATTAGACAACCCCGGACCGGTTCCACTCTCTCAGTTGACGGATGGTCGATTTCTCCCATCAACAGTTATGGGATAATCTGTTCTGCACATAAGCAACTGCCATTTCTCCTTCTTCCCATAAGCTCATAGGAAGATCTTGATCGTGAATCATCGTCTACACCATTTTGTTGGGGATTATAGGGAATAGTGAGTTCCCTCTTGATCCCAACATCTCTGCAGAAGTTCACGAACTCCTTTGAGGTATATTCTCCTCCATTATCTGACTTGAGTATATTAATCTTTCTTTCAGAAAGATTCTCTATCAAGGCTTTGAATTCCTTGAATTTACTGAATACTTCATCTTTAGATTTCAAGAAATATATCCAGGTCTTGCGAGAATAGTCATCAATAATTGATACATAGTATACATACCCACTAATGGAGGATGATGGCATTGGGACACACATGTATGAATGAATGAGTTCCAATACTCCTTTTGCTTTGTTGTCCCTCTTTGGGAAAGGGTTCTTGATATTCTTCCCTTGCGCACATCCATTACATATGCCTTCCTGATCACCCTTAAGTTCTGGTAAACCCGTGACAGCTTTGCATATGTATGGTAGTGCCTTGTAGTTGATGTGGGCTAATCTTTCTTTGCCAAAGTTCACTTGAGTTTTCGATGGCATGGGTCATGGAAGTTTCTAGATGACCCTTCAACTTATGTAAGCCATTCTCTTCATTTCCGATGACGATTGCTTCATTTAAGGTTTCTCCCTTAGCCCACATAAGAACTTCTCCATCTATGAAGGAAACTCTATAACCTTTCTTGTCTAAAGCTGATATGGAAAGTAAGTTCTTATTTAGGCCCGATACGTAGAGTACATCCTTCATTGTTATTGAGTTTTCTGAATTTAGCTTGTAGTTTAATTCTCCTACTCCCTTGATGGGATATTGATAATCATATCCAAGAGTCACTTTCTTAGAAAACTTCTTTTCTGAAATACAAGAGAGAGTATTTTTCTTACCCGTCATATGTTTTTATGCACCAATATCAATGAGCCATGTGTCCTCTCCAGGTGATACAGATCCTGAGAGAGATGAGATCAAGACATGGTCCTTAATCATCTTCATAGGTGGTTCTTCATCTTTGGCTATGTGAGCATGTTGCCTTTTGTGCTTCCTCTTGTATTCTTCTCTTCTGACTAGACAAGAATTCTCCTTGTGTCCCATCTTATCACAATAATAGCATTGTATGGATGAGAGATCTCGTCCCTTGCATTGTCCTTTCTTCTGAAAATTTCTTGGATGAGATTCTTGATTGTTGAATTTGTTTGATGGTTGCGGTTCTCTATGAGTTTCTCTTTTGAAGTAGATTTTCTTCCTTCCTCCTTTTGTATGAGTAGCTAGGGCTTGATCATCATCCCTTGCTAGTAGTGCTTCACGGTTGGCTACCCTTGTCTCTTCTTGGATGCATTCTTCCCATAGGTTCTCAAATTGTAGTTTCTCCTTTCTAGCACATACCGACTGGATGAAAGAATCCCAAGGTCTTGTGAGACCATTTAGGGCCGTTATTACAAATTTGTCTCTGTTGATGGTGTCTCCAATCGCTTTTAACTGTTCTTTAATTTCTGAGATTGAGGAGAAATATTCTTGAATCATTTCTCCTTTCTGCATCTTGGTATTCTTCAATTGAGATCTTAGATTCATCTTTCGGTTGATGTTCTTTGCTTCATATAGTTTTATTAGAGAGTAAAACATCTCCTTCGGAGTTTTCTTGGATGATACATATAGGATCAGGTGGTCTTTGATTGAATCTGCAATGATTCTTTGAGACCTGATTGAGTCCTTCTGATGCTTTTCTTTCTCTATGGCATCTTCCGGTTCCTCCACTTCTTCTTTGATAAATTTTGTTAGGTCATTCTCTGCAAGGATCAGACTGATCCTATACTTCCAGGCATGGAATTTGTCTATGCCTTCTAGTTTCTCAACAAGCTTTGTTCTTGCAGACATCTTGTACTTGAGGCTATGAAAAATCACCAAAAATGAAAATGCTTGAAATCAAATTTTGACCTTACCAGGAGGTGTGCTTGGCTGAGGCGAGTACCTTGGTATACTTGGATCTGAGAAAATCCAATTTTTACCCCTTCAAATCTGATCTGTGGATTTCTGGACTTATGCTACTGGTACTTCTGGTACTTCTGGTACTTCTGGTACTTCTGGTACTTTTGTGAAACTAGGGTTTCACTTTCTGGGAGAACCAGCCACTGAAAAGGTGCGCTCTAAGTGCCAAAATGATCCTTGGGAGAGGGCGCAACATTATAGGTGGTTTTAGGTTTGAAAAGATTCACTTTTGAAAAACCCTAATTTGCAGGTACTGCAACAGTGACGTTTTTCTCTTGCGAAATATGCTTCCTTTAGGTTGGCTCTGATACCATGTTAATGTTTATGCCATTATTATAGTTCTTTTCATTTCAATAGATAAGATCAACATAAGAACAAGATCACTGAGAAATACACATTCACAAGAGACACAACATTTATCCTGGGAAATCCTCTAGGGGAAGAAAACCTAGAAAAACTTCCTTATCATAAATTGCCAATACAATGTTCAAGAGATAACTCAAACCAATACAGATAGTCCCCTCCAAAAGATGTGCCACTCTTCTCCCTCTCTCCAACTGGTAAATTGCAGCTTGCCTCTTAAGAATGAGCAAGTGAGTTGTGTGATAAAGTGAGGCACTAGCCTCTCTATATATACAAGATTGGCACGTGTGAAGGCTCTTCACTGGCAGGGCCGACCTCTCACTCTGGGTGGGTAAACCCACCTTTAATTTAATTATGGGTCTCAATAATAACTACTGGGGCCGACTTCTTATTCTGCCTATTACAATTGTCTGATGACCAATCTGCAAAAGGGGATTTGGTCCTAATACAATTACCAACATGATTAATCCTCAATGGGGATTAATCCTATGAATAAAATAACAATAATAATAAGAATACTCTTTGTTGTTACATTATTTCAATAGTATGTGTATGTACGCACCGGTGCATGTTCCTTATACAAACACATCAATTTTTAAACATCCTCTGTGCAATAATTTTAAATGTTATGTGTTGGGTTGTTTAAACAAAACAACCATTTGGTGTAACAATAACATGCTTTGTGTTAAGTCACTGGTCATGGCATGTCTGGTGTAGTAGCTTAGTTTTTACCTCGCGACTCCAAAGTGTAGTGAATATGTGTTTCTAGTTATCTTGCATTAGGGATGAGTAATACACATAGGTCATGAAGGTGGTACACAATGGTAGTGAAATGCATAGTCAAAGAGCCAGGCATAGGATCGAAAATAGAGCCATGCATTCTTTCCATAATGTCATAGGTCTTAGCCTATGGAGTTGTAATACCCCCTGGTAGAGCCCCAATTGTAATTATGAATTGTAAACATGTTTGTTAGGCTGGTGAGATGAGTTATAATAAGTTAGGAGGATTATGTGATTATTAGGCCAGGAGCCTAGGATGCTAAGGCCAGGAGCCTGTTTTGTATATGTAATTATGCAAAATCATTAATAAAAATATAAACATTGTTGCATGTAGACTGACCATGAAGAAAGAGTGATGGGGGACTAAGCTCCACTATATAGGGTAAGGGAGGGGGATAAGTGTCTAGGCCTAGAGGCTACGATAGAGGGCTTACCTCTAAGGAAATAATATTTTATTATTATTATTTCCTAAAGGTTAAGGTGGACTTGAACAATGTTGTCTTAAGTTCCTAGAAAGGGAACAAGTGCAAAGTGGAATGCATGCGGTTGCAGGAAGACAAGTGTCGACCTGCGAGCATGCAGTTATAGCTAGGAAAGCCATCCTATTAGGGGGTTGGATTGACATTCTCCATCCACTGTCTAACCGTGAATCGGGAGCATCCATCATGGATATATGGAACTAGTAACCCATGAGTCAAATTGTGCTAAGGGTTCTCTTCCCATTCAGTGTGACTCCCATCCTTGCATATGGACAAGTTTTGAGATCCTTCACCTTTGCGTATGCACTCTCGCGAGGTTAGTCACCCTGAAACTAGTGAAAAATGAGGGACTGATCTGTGTCTCCTGTGAAGTCCAAGCACCCTATAATTGTTTGAGTCATGTGGTGTCATAACTGTTAGTTGTTGCAGCCACGTAGTTTCTTTAATGAATGTGGCTTGCTGTCCTCGACCATTTTTTACTGAGCCTTGATATGTCTTAGTGTTTGACTGTTACCGTTTTGGGTGTCCATACCTGTTTCCCTGTTGTTGTTGTTTTTTTTTATGTTGTTGTTGTTGTTGGCACCCATACCTGGATATAGCTGAGTTGAAGACTAGTTGAAGAGGGAGGCTGTCAGGCCTGTGAGAAACTCTCCCAGGTGAGAGAGTTTGTTGGGAAGTGATTTCTCCTGGAAGGGAGTCCCATAGAAGATACAATACTCTGAGACTTCTAGTCCAACCTGTTGTTGAATCCCAAGGTAAGGGAGGTGTGCTAGCCAATGGACTTGTATTAGTGAAGGTGTAACCTCTTGGGGTGGAGTAGGCATGTGGGGAATGAGGGTATGTGGGTTGTGGGTGTAAGTGGCTCCTGGGATAAAAGATCCTTCATGTTTCTTTGTGCAACTTTCTTGTTGTCCTTGCCAAGCCTAGAGTTCCCTTTCTCAGTGGAGTTTAGTCCCATCTCTGGGGTGACCTATTGCTGAGAGTGATGAGCAGTGCAGTCTAAGGTTGGGAGGTTCGTGGAAGGTCTGCACACAGTTGGTGGATTTACACCAGCTAAAATATAAGTAGCGTTGTTGTGATTAATTATGTATTTTATGCATGTTTTGTGATGCTTGAACGTTATCATGTATTCTGTTGCGTATATGAATTATGGTTAGTTCCATTGATTATGAACTAGTAGAAGTAATTCTATATTTATTGTGTTATGTGTTTAAATTCATCAAAATGTATATCTATCATATAAGTGTATATTCTGCATGGTAGCATTACCCGGTCTCTAGAGGGCCGGGGATGTTACAATATGGTATCAGAGCGTGGTTACAACACTGACCCTGGATGGGACATGTTAGTGGAAGTTGAAGCAAGAGTTTCAGAAGGAGTTGTTATCGAAATGGACAAAACTCAAGTTTTGACCCAAGGTTTCAACATTGAGCCTGGATGGGCTAGATAAGTGGTCATTGGACTCAAGGTTTCAAGAGGAAATTGTGTTACGAGGAACCAGTTTTGGACCTCAGAAACATCCCTGAGTGCCAAGAGGATTATCTTGGTCGTGTTAAAAAGCTCAGGAGGTGTAGTGGTATTATAAAACCGTGAAATACGTGGTATTTGGACAAAGAGAGAGAGAGAGATCACAACACTTGTGGTGTTGGGGCCATAGGATCTATTCGGAAGGAAGGGAAATCCTTTGTGACCGTCAAATCTGGAGAGGGTGTAGAAGGGTTAACCTGGAATCCCTCAGACTTCGCGACTTCGGTGAAGTTAGGTGTAGAATAATAGAAAAGATGAATCCCAAAGATCTGAAGTCCTGAAGTGGACTTGCACCATAGATCTAGTGAAAATCCTTACCATTAGATCTCATGACAGATTGTAATTTCAGATTTCAGTGATTAGGAGAAGAGAGATATGCTTATGCAAAAACTTCTGAATCCCCGAAGTGGATCTACACCATAGATCTGGGGAGGAGAGCTCAACATTTGGATCAAGTCAATGTTAAAAGGTCAAATACAATAGTGAAGGGTGAAAGATCCCAAAGAGCCGAAGTAGTGAGTCATGATGATGTCACTTTGATGGACATGGACACATGGAATGTGTGCCACGTATCAGTGGGTTTCGAACCCATGGATGGTTGAAATTCCATATGGAACATGACTTATGACACCCATTGGATTGGGCCACAAGTTAGTCACTATTATTCTACCACATGGCACTTTGTATGAGCATGGTTAGTGGGACCCGAGGTTACATAACGAAGTTAAAGGTCGGAGGACCCACACTGGTGTTGATCACGATACATCAAAATCAACGGCCAGAAGGCATTGTGGGGACCCAAGTTGCACGGAAGTTAATTATCGAAGGTGGTCCTACAATCCAAACCACAGTTTCACAGAGGGGTTACGTGTCAGCATCAAAAGAATTGCAAGATGAAAGGTGGGTTGCTCCAAACCACCGTTGCATGCCCCTGCAATTGGAAAATTTTAAGTGATGTGACGTAATGACATCACCAAATGTGATTGAGAATGTTCATATATTAGCAGTTCGAGGATGCGGATGCGAGATCCTTCGAAGCTCTGAAGTCCCGAAGACTCAAAGTTTTGGAACTCAGATGTCTGAGGTTCCATAGCAAGTGTCAGTCGTCAGATTCTAAGTAGACGCAAATGGTTGATCCTCCCTACTTCGTGAGTTCAATAATCTGGAACTCCAAGAGATTGTTGTGTGGTGCTTTGAAATATTTTGAAGCCGAAGGCTCGAAGGCCCGACTAAGCACCTAGTGATCTAGCACTTGGTCATGGCCTATGATCACATGGATTGGGGATTGAGAGAAAGGGGCTAGTGCTAAAAAATTATTACAGAGTAGAGAAGAGATCATAAATAAAATGAAATTTGAACATTTTCATAAATCAGATTAGTTTATGAATGCTGTGATATTTGTTAAGGAATGATGGCCTGACAAATTCTGGTTGACTGCACGTTGTGTTTGCAAAGTTCAATGAGTGTCAGAAACAAATCAAATTTTCACAGAACACTTAGGAGACACTCACAGAGTTGTTGAACACTCTAAAGGAAGACCTGTGCAAACAGTGCACCAGGCTAACACTTGGACGAAGTTTTGAAAGAAAACCATTTGGAGGCTAGTCAAAGTGCAAGGAATGCACGTAGAGATGAATTTGTTTCAAGTTCGAAAGCTCAGGAGGATGAGTGTAGAATGTGCTAGGAGGGCACCATAAATTCTTTTGGAAGACGAAGAAGGGTAGAATGCCTTGGGAGACTGAGCAAGTTTGAGAAGCATAGAGGAGATAGTGCAAAGGGTGCACAAGAGTCGGACTTATCCCAAGTCCAGAAGCTCAGGAAGGATAGTCTTTTCAGAAAAATAGATGAGACCCAAAGTCAAGGACTCGAAGAAGGATCAAAGGTCGAAGCCTTGACACTTAGAAATTTTCCCATTTCGGGAGAAATCGAAAGCTCAGGAGGAGGAGCGATAATTACTGTCATATCAGCCGCAGAGGAAGAGATTTGGCCATCAAATTTCACGTCTAGATAGAAGGAACATGTATAGGAGGAGATCATATATGTCTGTCAGATCTGAGTGTGAAGACCAACAACCATTGGATCCCAAGGAAAGTTCACAAGACTTAAATCTTTTAGGTGCACATGAGAGTGGACTCATGAAGTCCTCAAGTTTCGAAGTCATCGGAACTGTCCATTATCAGGATTGACAGGGTGGCAGTGGATTCAGGAGTTTGAGGACTCGGACATCAGAAGAATTACATGAGAGAAATCTAAACTTCAAAAAAGGAGAAATGTGAAGTGACTCTAAAGCTTTGGATTCAGAGGATACATGGAGAGGATCCATGTACTTTGGAGGAAGAACCATTCAAAGGAAACAGGGAGTGAATACCCGAGGAGCTAGGAGCCAAAGCAATCCTTGCCATCATATTCAAGTGGACACGTGGTAGGAATCCACATACCTCGAGGGGAAGTGAAGTTGATATTTGAGATCTTAGAAATGCGGAGACCCGAAGGAAATCTCAACCGTTGATCTAGAAAAGGGTCGTAGGATCGTTGATCTAATTGAAAGGTCAAATCCCTGAAGTGGAGGCAGAGCCATTGAATGAGAAGGACATCAGTCTACAAATTATTGACTCCAAAAGATTGATGTACAGAAGAAAGGAAAGTTTGAGACTTGAGAATTCCGAAGTCTGGAATTCTGAAATAAATCACAACTGTTTATTTGAAAGAGGTCAGATTTGATCTGCAACTTTGAAAGTGATAGATCTAATCCATCTATTCAGAGACACCATCAAGATTATGAGATTGATGGTCCCGTATAATTGTGGGGATCGAAGGTGCATGAAATTTAAAAAGTTGAGGGTGGGTCGCAATCCAAACCATGGTTTTGGAGAAAGGACACATGGAGGCTCGAGGAGAATTGCGGGCCAAAAATTATTTTGGTTTCAAACCGCCTTTGGTCGCATCAGCAATTGTGTGTTTGCATGAGGTCATCGCCCAAGGTCACGTCTAAGGAGGTTCCAAGAGAAAATGGGCTAATGCCAGCTCCGAGACTTCATTGAAGCACGAAGGAGAAGGTCACGAGTATCATAAGACCTACACCAGAGGCCGAAAGGGCCTGTGTTTGATTAATAGGTGATACTTTCAAGGTCTCAAAGTCTCATTTGAATTAGAGAATCATAGAATCTTGACCGGAGGGTCGAGCTGAGTCCCAAAATTTCCAAATTAGAACCCATAGGGAGAGAGGATTTGTTCCTATAAGGAAGACAAAATTTTTATTTATTTTTATCCTCATTGTGGGTGTGTTGCAGGACTTCAAGGAAAATGAGGAGAGCTAACTTCCGAGATCGTGAAGTCACGAAGCGCCTTTTGGATAAGCGTGTGGTCATATCTGGTGGTCACGTAGAGGAAGCTTCACGCAAGGACCTATGGAGTTGTTTCGTGGAGGTTCTAGTAGGGACCTGAAGAGCTGCTCTAGCTCTGAGAGTTGAAGATCCATTGATCGGGAGGACAAAATATGTCGCTGAGTTGGGGGCACTACGTCGAAAGTGCTCAGGGTAGGAATAATCATGCATAGTGATCACAGTGGGAGCACAAGAAGATATAGGAATCCAAGAACAATTGTAGATTTCTCGGATCAACAAGGAAAAGTTTTATAGGGAGAAGAAAGTTGTTGTAATTTCTGTGGTAGCAAGTATGTTACGGCATATTGGGTCAGCCAGAGGAAAGAATGCTTGCATATTTGCAAGTGTTTTTGGTGATGTTGTTGCATAAGTAAGGAAGTAAGAGAGAGCTTAAGTGTTGGTTATAAGTTTTATAAAACAAGCATAAAAGCTTCTACTTCCATCAGACATTCAGGTAGTATAAAATTTATTAATGGCAGTCATGCAGGTATGAGTTTTTATTACTCTTTTTGCATAATTGTTGAAAGGAAATTTAGGTAAGAATTTCCTCAACTAGTGTTATTTTATAAAATCACATGATTATATTATTGAATGCATACCACTAAATGTGGTAAAGGATGGAGGCCTGTATTAATTCAAATACTTTTAGCTTTTGAATGCACACACTAACACAGTAGAAAGTCATGCTAATTTGGTTATGGGGGAATAACCAAATAATTAAAAGATAAGAACTTGTTATATTAATGAATTCCATTAATCTAGTCATCTATGAGACCAAGAAATGGTTGGATATGTCAAGGTATGTGTTGTCGCAAGAGTTGAGTCTAGGCTGTAATAGAGCCAAGCCTTAGCACATTTTAAAAGAAATAAATTTTGCTGATTGATCAGTCATAGGAGGCTTCTAGAACTAGGTCTAAAACGATCCTTTCACTCATTTATAGATCAGAAAGGAAAAGGAATGACCTCGTTTGTCTAATTCATTTTAAAATCATGAGGATGGATAGAATATAGGGGAAGAACAAAACTAAAAGAAAAATCCAGGTATCTAATTCTAATAAATCTGGTCTTCCTTTCAATAGAAGAAATAACACCAAACTTCAAATATCTAAACACAGGTCTTGTCTTACTTATAGCAAGACAGAGGAAAATCTATGAACAAATAAAACTTGTAAATAAGGAAAAATAATCAAGATGCAGGTCTTGTTCTACTCATGGCAAAACAGAGGAAAAACTGCACTTTTAAGGAATGCTTTAAATTAGCTACAACAGAAGTATCACTGAATTGTAACCATTACAAGCTGAATTAATGAATGGAAGGAAGAAAGAGAAGGGATGAAAACTTCAGAAACAATAACAAAGGAAGAAGAAAGAATTAGATAGTGACAAGGTGTAGAATCTCTTGGAATTCTGTTCTATATTTGTTGAAAAGGAATGCCTTACAAACCCAGTCTCCAAAAGGCTCTCGGGTTGTTCCCCCCTCTCTTTTTTTTTTCTTCAAGAAGATACAATAATATATGTTTTCTGCCCCCTTTTGAATAAATGAAAAATGATTCAGATTCCAAAATAAATACCTCTAGAAAAGAACAGGCATTTCATGTAGGTATTGAGGTCGAAATCCTCCCAAAAGATAACAACAATTACCATCAAATTCAGAAACTTTCTGCCATAGAAAATGGGCCAAATTGCAAAAAACTAGGGCTGCGGTTATGGTTCTGTATCTCTCGAATTGTGATAGCTGTGTATAAAATGAAAGACATTTTTTTTCATCTATTTTTTCTGAACAAAAACCTCTCTCGGTTTCCTGAGATTCATTTCCATTTTCCCCATATCTTCCTTTCAAAAACATCTGTCGAACGGGGAAATTCTGAGATCCAAAAATTAAGGCTCAGAGATGGATTTGATTCTCCCAATATGTGACACATGTAGGAAAACTAAGGGATTTTATTGATCTCTGATGTGTTAGGCACAAAAACCTCCGTCTGTTTCTCAAAATTATATTCGAGTCGCTCAGAATCATCATTTGAAAATGATGACTCAACACAGTAAAAAATGCCACATTTCTAAAAATGAACCTCATCTTTCAGAGGACTTTTGACTACCTTTCCAAACTTCAAATGAACTTCTGAAGACACCAATGGAAATATTAGGATCTTTGTATATCGATTGACTATTAGAACACGAAAAATGGCCTCTCCAAGGCTGAGAAAAATGGTTTTTCCCAAGGCAGCGTTTTGCATATGAAAAATCTGCGATTTTGGTGGCTAACACGTAAAAAACAAAGGTATCTTAGCTGCCGAAAGTCCTAGATTTCCATGGTTAACAGTGCAATTTCATAGAATCGTAAGTCACTGAAAGTCCCGAAACCCCGATTTCGGGTTTCAGGAAATAAAAAAAAAAAATTCGTCAGCCAAACCTCCGATGGACGAAACTCTAAATGATGATGTGGCATTTTGTAAAACCTTATTTTAGTGATTTTATTTCCATTTATTGCATTTTTTTTGTGCCTCCTCATGAGCT
The DNA here is from genome assembly GCA_009831015.1 of Picea engelmannii. NCBI lineage: Eukaryota > Viridiplantae > Streptophyta > Pinopsida > Pinales > Pinaceae > Picea > Picea engelmannii. Next base: position 129,635 of record ML789818.1, read on the forward strand.
CTTCCTCCATGTAGCTTGATGTGTGATGTTTGAATGCTTGGTCTTGGCCAATACACTTTCGACAACTAAGGGCATATGAAACCTGAGATTTAAGCTACCGAAAGTCTGCACTTTTGGTAGCTAAACACTATAAAAAAAATTATCCTAAGCTACCTAAAGCCAAAATTTCAATATTTGTTCCAACATAGGCTCCATCTAGGGATGGTGCTTTCCTGTAAAGTGCCAAGAACAATAGACCAAGTGCATTCATCCATTGCGTGACCCGAAATCATTCTTATCAAACTCTGAACCTTGTCACTTTACTTGCATCTTTTTGGAACGAGAAACTGCTTATTCATCCATTGGGCTATGGAGTCGTAATGCTTTAAAACAAAACCATATTGGATTCAAAACTGAACTAAAAACATATTGAAAACCACCGCTGTAATCTAATGCTCGGAGTCAATCTTATTTATATACATCACCTACTCTAACTACTAAAAAATTCCCACTGAATCAAATGATACGAAAATGCCAGTGAAGCCAATCCAATAATTGTCTACTTATTTGAAATTTTCTCACACTTTCTTTGAGTAGGCTGAAAAAGGAAACTGAAAACTCCCATCTGACCTGTTGGTGATCATGAATTTTTAAACCTTTCATCGATTCTTGTGACCAAATATCCATGACATAGCATACTCCTCCATTAAATGAATCTAAAAGATCAACAAAAGGATCTTGGAAAAATATATGGTCTTGAGGTTTTAAAACATCCAGGACTACTCTATGTTCTAATTTATAATGCTCAGGATCATTCTCAAAGAGAATATCTGAGCACCCTTCAAGATCATTTGCAATGGCATCTCCAAAATCATGGCACAATCTTGTCTGAAGACCCTCATCCCTCCATGAAAAATCTGAAACAAGTTGTTCTACAGAAATGATGAAATAATCATCACTATACTCATCATATTTAGGTTCAGCAGATAACTCAAGAGGGTCATCAGTCGGACAAAAACCCGAGACATCAACTGTGGATCTCTCAAGTAAATGACACTTTGTTACTATCTCTGGCATACTGTTTATTTCAGAATCATACTTCTACAAATCACAGTCTAAAGCATTCTCGAACAACAAAATTTCTTCAGGATCATTAAACATGGAAACCATATATTTTTTATGAAACAAAGCAGAGTCTAAAATCTGATCTCCTAACAGAAAATCATCATAAATAGGTTCACTAACTTCTTGTAAAGTTCCATCAAATACATGGTTGTCCTCATTTAAAAACAGATTTACATTTTCAGAAATGTCAGAAGTTTGACACTCATATCTGAGACTATGTGAAAGCTGCAAATCTGTATGAGTAGGGGCTGCAACATAATTGTGCAGGAGCAGATCTATCACTTCTTTAGTCAAAGGAGAAGGTGGTCTCTATATTTTCTGGATAAAACAACAATCATTCCTTTCTATTTCTTTTGCAGGTTGACCATGATGCTGAATATCTTCTTCTTGAGTATGTTCACAAGATCCAGCTTCTTTATGAGCCAACTCTTCCTCATACTGATCATCTTCATCAACTTGAGAAATTTCTATTGTTTCTTCCTCCTCTTCAAGAGGATTTGTATGATCTTTTTGTCTTATGAATCCTATATTACAACAATCTTCAAAAGGGATTTCAGCTGAATATATCCTCTTACAATGTTGATGAAAAAGTGTGTGAAAATATCTCAATGAAGGAATACTGGAATGGGGTAAAGATTTATACCAGAGTCTAGCATCTTTTTCCAATGAAAACATAAACAATTTCGTGAGGACATCTTCATGATGTACATTTAATTCCTCCATGATCTTGTGGAATTCAAACAAGTGTTGAGCGGGATTGTCGTCCTCATATTCTCCAAATTTAGGAAGGACATCTTCCCAAATTTTAATGTCTGGAATAGTGTTTGGAAAACCATAAACATTTTTAAAGTCCAGAGGAGAAAACCTTGCAGCAATTCGAGCAGCGAACAAATTTGACATTTGAGACCAGTGGAGTCGCCAACAAAATCATGTAGAGTCTACGAACCAAGGAGTCACCAAGTGAAAGATCACAGCCAATTGAATGCCTATCCCTTGTTCACCATCAAGAGATAGATCTAAACTTTGTCATATCCCCGGGAAGATAACTTTGTCCTCCGTCCCCAACAATGGCGCTAGAAAACGTTGTCGCAAGAGTTGACTCTAGGCTGTAATAGAGCCAAGCCTTAGCACATTTTAAAAGAAATAAATTTTGTTGATTGATGAGTCATAGGAGGCTTCTAGAACTAGGTCTAAAATAGTCCTTTCACTCATTTATAGATCAGAAACAAAAAGGCATGACCTCATTTTTCTAATTCATTTTAAAATCACGAAGATGGATAGAAGATAGGGGGTGAACAAAACTGAAAGAAAAATCTAGGTATCTAATTCTGACAAATCTGGTCTTCCTTTCAATAGAAGAAATAACACCAAACTTCAAATATCTGAACACAGGTCTTGTCTTACTCATAGAAAGACAGAGGAAATGCTATGAATAAATAAAACTTGTAAATAAGGAAAAACAATTAAGATGCAGGTCTTGTTCTACTCACGGCAAAATAGAGGAAAAAATGCACTTTTAAGGAATGCTTTAAATTAGCTACAACAGAAGTATCACTGAATTGTAACCATTACAAGTTGAATTAATGAATGGAAGGAAGAAAGAGAAGTGATGAAAACTTCAGAAACAATAACATAGGAAGAAGAAAAAATTAGATAGTGACAAGGTGTAGAATCTCTTGGCATTCTATTCTATATTTTCTGAAAAGGAATGCCTTACAAACCCAGCCTCCAAAAGGCTCTCGGGTTGTTCCCCCCTCTCCTCTTTTTTTCTTCAAGAAGATACAATAATATATGTCTTCTACCCCCTTTCGAATAACCGAAAAATGATTTGGATTCCAAAATAAATCCCTCTAGAAATGAACATGCATTTCATGTAGGTATTTAGGTCGAAATCCTCCCAAAAGATAACAACAGTTACCATCAAATTCAGAAACTTTCTGCGATAGAAAATGGGCCAAACTGCTAAAAACTGGGGCTGAGGTTATGGTTCTGTATCTCTCGAATCGTGACAGTTGTATATAAAATGAAAGAGGTTTCTTTTCATCTGTTTTTTCTGACCAAAAATGTCTCTTGGTTTCCTGATCTCTGTTTCCATTTTCCCCAAATCTGCCTTTCAAAAACATGTGTCAAATGGGGAAATTCTGAGATCCAAAAATTAAGGCTCGGAGATGGATTCGATTCTCCCAATATGTGACACCTGTAGGAAAAATGATAGAGGTTATTGATCTCTGATGTGTTAGGCACAAAACCCTCCTACCGTTTCTCAAAATTATATTCGAGTCACTCAGAATCATCATTTGAAAATGATGACTCAGCACAGTAAAAAATGCCACATTTCTGAAAATAAACCTCATCTTTCAGAGGGCTTTTGACTACATTTCCAAGCTCCAAATGAACTTTTTAAGACAACAATGGAAATATTAGGATCTGTGGATGTCGATTGACTATTCGAACATGAAAAATGGCCTCTCCAAGGCTAAGAAAAATGGTTTTTCCCAAGGCAATTTTTTGCAAATGAAAAATCTGCGATTTCGGTGGCTAACACGTCAAAAAAAAAGGTATCTTAGCTGTCGAAAGTCCTGGCTTTCGGTGGCTAACAGTGCAATTTCAGAGCGTCGTAATCCACCAAAAGTCTTGAAACCTCGATTTTTGGATTTTGGGATTTCGGGTTTCAGGAAATAGAAAACAAAAATTTCGTCGGCCAAACCTCCAATGGACGAAACCCGAAATGATGACGTGGCATTTTGTAAAACTTTATTTTAGTGATTTTATTTCCATTTATTGCATTTTTTTCATGCCTCCTTGTGAGCTCTTCCTCCATGTGGCTTGATGCTTGATGCTTGAATGCTTGGTCTTGGCCGATACACTTTCGAGAGCTAAGGGCATATGAAACCTAAGATTTAAGCTACCGAAAGTCTGCATAGCTAAACACTATAAAACATTTTCTCCTAAGCTACCGAAAGCCAAAATTTCAATATTTGTTCCAACCGTATGGATATGGAAAGGTTATGAGCCACACAGGTACTAAAAGCTTCCTACCTTTAAATAAAACTTGGACTGCAACCTTTTTGCTAACACTAATGAATACCACATAATTATATTCTTGGTGTAGTGTTCGGGTCGAAAAGGAAGGCATCCAATTAATTGGGAAGAAATAGGAGGTGTGTGGAGAATGTGGAAACACATTGGCTAGAATTCCAACTTATGGATGGTGAGATACATGACTGAGATAAAGAGCATTATGTAATCCAATGCAAGGTGCATTGATTAATTATGCATTTATAATTTCACTCATGCATAATAAGTGACATAATTGTATAATAAATGCAATGGTTGAATATGTTTTGTAAGTACGTGCATATATATTATTGCATGGAAATAATTGTTACTAACAGCTGAAATGTTGTTAACTCATGAAGTTGAGGACATTTCAGCGAGGTGTTAGACATTGCAACAGAAAAGTTGCAAGTCAAGTAGTTACATGAGCATTGACTACAAGAAATTTTCTTGTTTAGAAGAAGAAATAATGAACTTACTATTATTAATTACGAACATGCATATGCATAGAATGACGAGTCATTATATTTTATTAAATTGTTTGGTAATCATGATTGAATTTCTAGATGTAGACAATTCTAAGTTCACTGCATATGGTTATATACATATTGCAATTGAATTATGATGTATAGAAAATATTGACAATTGTTGGCAGTATGCAAGATGAAGCCTTGCAGGAAAATGGTATGCAGTTTGGTGCTTGTGGAAAACCACAAGGAAGGTTGCATTCCTAATATGGAAACAACCAAGAAGAATTATGAAATGGAATTTCATGTTTTGGGAAAAAAAGTTGAATTCCTTTTTGAACTAAGTTGGAGTTCCTAAATGAATTATTTTATGTTTTCTCATGATAACTGCATGTGGGTGATGCAGATGAGATGATGTTGATTAAAATTAGAATGTTGACTACAAAGAGTAGCTAGAGAAGATTTTGATTGGATACCTCTGAGGGAAGTTGGAACTACTCAAGTCGCGGTGCTCTGAGACTTCTTGAGCCGACTTGTTGTTGAGGCCCAAGGAAAGGGAGGTGCAGTAGCCGATGGACTGTGTAACAATGAAGGTGTACACTCCTAGGGTGGAACAGGCATGAGGGGAATGAGAGACCATTGGTTGGAGTGCTGTTGAGGTTTGGTACCTTGGCCTAGACCATGTGGATATGGATTTTGGATCGTGGCTATCTTGGGAATCCATTGCCCTGATGGAGTCATAGCCCCACTCAAGGGTGGAAGGTCTTCTCAATCAAAATATAAGTATCAATTCTCTATTCATTGTATGTTCTGTATCTTGTATACAGGTTATAATGTTATTAGAATTTCCTGTACATACATACATACATACATACATACATACATACATACATACATACATATATATATATATATATATATATATATATATATATATATATATATATATATATATATATATATATGTTCTAACATTGCTTCCAAATGAATAGGTGTAGGATCATAGTGTTTATGTCTATGGAGCCATAGCCCTGCTAAGATTTTATCAACAGTGATATATAAGGTTGGGTGGAACATCGTGGATCTACAACCAGTCGGTGCTTTCAATTAGGTTTAATTGAAGCATGTAACAAGGAGCAATGAGCTGAATGCTTTCTTGAAGAAGCTCTATGGAATAGAGCAATTGAGTTTTACCTGCAGAAGGAGCACCATAATTGGTGCTTGAAAGTAGAGAACCAGGTGGATAATGGGCTTCCAATAGCTAAAGTTTCAAGATTTTTGATGAATTTTTTAATTTATATGTATAAACAATTTGCACTCAGGACAATGCAAAAATAGGGGGAGGGGATTGTAATATCCACCATTAGAGCCCCAGTTGTAATTAAGAATTGTAAACATGTTTGTTAGGCTGGTGAGCCCAGTTATAATAAGATAGGAGGCTTATGTGATGATTAGGCTAGGAGCCTGTTTTGTATATGTAATTATGAAAAATCATTAATAAAAATATAAACCACCCTACTTGTAGATCGACCACGAAGAAAGAGTGATGGGGGAATAAGCTCCATTAGATAGGGTAAGGGAGGGAGATAAGTGTCTATGCCTAGAGGCTAAGCTAGAGGGATTACCTCTAAGGGAATAATATTTTATTATTATTATTTCCTAAAGGCTAAGGTGGGCATGAACGATGTTGTCCTAAGTTCTTGGAAAGGGAACGAGTACGAAGTGGAACACATGCGCTTGTAGGATGACAAGTGTCGACATGGGTGCATGCAACTATAGATGGGAAAGCCAACCTGTTAGGGGGTTGGCTTGACACTCTCCATCCACTATCTAACCGTGAACTGGGGTCATCCATCACCGATCTCTAGAACCAGTAACCCGTGAGTCGAATTGTGTTGGGGGTTCACTTCCCATTCGGTGTGATTCCCATCCTTGTGTCTGGATGAGTTTTGAGATCCTTCACCTTTGCGTCTGCACTCTTGTGAGGTTAGTCACCCTGAAACCAATGAAAACTGAGGGATTGATCCGTGTCTCCTATGAAGTCCGAGCACCTTGTAATTTTCTGAGCCATGTGGTGCCATAACTATTGGTTGTTGCAACCACGCAGTTCCTTTGCTGAGTGTGGCTTGCTATCATCAGTTGTTTCTTACTGAGCCTTGATGTGTCTTAGTGTTTGATTGTTACCATTTTGGGTGTCCATACCCATTTCCCTATTGCTTTTGTTGTTGTTGTTGTTGTCACCCTTACCTAGTCATAGTTGAGTCGAAGCTTGGTTGAAGAGGTAGGTTGTCAGGCCTGTGAGCAACTCTCCCAGGTGAGAGAGTTTGTTGGGAAGTGAGTTCTCCTAAAAGGGAGTCCTGTAGCATTTACATTACTCTGAGACTTCTAGTCTAGCTTGTTGTTGAAGCCCAAGGTAAGGGAGGTGTGCTAGCCGATGGAGTTGTATTAATGAAGGTGTACCCTCCTAGGGTGGAACAGGCATGTGGGGAATGAGGATCTGTGGGTTGTGGGCATAAGTGGATCCTGGGATAAAAGATCCTTCTTGTTTCTTTTTGAAACTTCCTTTTTGTCCTTGCCAAGCCTAGAATTCCCTTGCTCGATGGAGTTTAGTCCCAACTCAGGGGTGACCTACTGCTGAGAGTGATGAGCAACGTGGTCTAAGGATGGCAGGTTCATGGAAGGTCTGCACACAGTTGGTGGATTTACTCCAACTAAAAGATAAGTAGCATTGTTTTTCTTAATTATATATTTTATGCATGTTTTTTGATGCTTGAACGTTATCATGTATTGTGTTTCATATATGAATTACAGTTAGTTCCATCGATTCTAAACTGGTAGCAGTAATTCTATGTTTATTGTGTTATGTGTTTTAAATTCATTAAAATGCATATATATCATATAAGTGTATATTACGCGTGGTAGAATTACCCAGTCTCTGGAGGGACGAGGATGTTACAGGGGCAATTCAAATTAATTAACTCAAATTTATACAAGAGAACCCTATCAGTGCCATAGCATTTATATAGATTTTTTCGTTCACCCAAGATGGTCGAAACTACATACTTTCAAAATTTGTGTTTAATATTATTAATGTAATAGATAGGATTCGTTTAGCATCTAAGTAGTGCAATCTTATTTTAAGAAACTAAGTTTACTATGGAACATATTTTTCACATCCACTAGTCAAACAACATAGAACCAAATGCCTTTTTTAATGAGATATTTGTATTCCATTGAAGATGCTATATAGACAATGGGTCAGTGATCACTATGCAAGGACTATAATATAGGAATTTAAATAGATTTAGAACAATTGGTATATGAAAAATTGGTCCATGGAAATGATATAGTATGAAATGTTGGAATATTGTAATTACTCCGGCCAAATAATGTTTTAGTTGTAGAAATATCTAGAAGAGATAAATTATTGAGATTGACTTTGTCTATTCTTAGTAAACCTAGTTCTAGATAGTTCTTCTCTAGATATTTCTTGAGAGATATCCTAGGTTTCCCTAGAATAAATTATGTCTTTTCCCTCCATTAAAGTGGTATCAAAACAAGGTAGATATGGATTTATTAATATCTTTTAGATCCATCTAGACACTAGTTAAACTTGAGTCTATGAGACATAGGTAAATTGTGTTCTATCTATAGATCGTTGTTGGATAAGATTTGTTGCAGTCAAGGGAGACAAATCCACTGTGAAGGGAATATGTCAAAGAAAGACTATGTAGCCAATAGATATCCACCATACCTATTGATTATTTATGTTTTCTTTAACTATCAATTGGTGGAGGAGCCTTTGTCAATGAAGGTGTTGTGGATATTGTTGCATACTAGATAGGAACCACCACTATGGGGTGGAATAAAATCCAGCACGTGAAATGGAGGAAGGGAGAGCTTCCATTTTAATCCTTCCCTATTAATCATTAAATACAAGAGAAGTCATATCAAATTAGAGAGGAGTGTTATTGAGCAAAAGAAAGTAAGAAATTGAGAAAAAATTGTAGATCTATGGATGAGAAGAGAAGATGGGAATGTTGGATATTAATTAGATTTCTTTTTTAGATTGATTTTGGGAGTATAGAAAATAATATTAGCCCAGCACCTACATAAAAGTTTATCGATAGATTCGAGTTCAAAAACACACGTAATGATGTAAAATTTTCCAGTCGTTTCATTAATTAATAAGGAATCCAATTTCGAGTTTCAGAGGGTTTTGTCTTGTGTAAAAAAAAGGAAAAAAAAGAAAAAGGAAAAATATAAACAATAAAGAGATAAAGGAAGAGAGAGAAGTAGTTATGGCATGGGGTAGTAGACTCACACAATCATAGTCTCTATATTTCACAATAGAAGAAAGAAACTACATAAGCCTAAAATCATCTTGATAACAAATTTAGAGGTAGGGGATTGACAGTTTTTGGTGAAATTGACTAAATTTGGAGTTGTCGGCATGGATTTGAGAAAAAATTATTATCTTCCACCACCTCCTAGTTTATTTGGTAAAAAATGTGATTTTCGTGCCATTAAGATGAGAACCAGACTACGTACAAAAGATTTATGGGATATTAAGACATAGAGTGTTGAAGTTATTGATTAAGTGACTACTTTTGACATCACAAATTTTTTTAGAGAAGCTATGGAAGAGATTGTTGAAACTGAAGAAGATAAACAAGACATGGAGACTACAGTTGTCCTGAAAATTGTCAAGAAGTTTGTTGAAGAAATTGAAGAAGAAAAATGTTATTTTGTATGAGATGCAGAGAATGAGGATGTTGAAGAATGTGAATTACACTATGTAGATACACATGTGGATGATGAAATTGAAGTTTAAGATGAAATAAAACTATCTTCATATCAGTAGAAAAATGTGACGAGAATCTAGCGATGGAAGTTGTTGAAGACACGAATGAGGTTGCGATGAATGTTGAGTTTGATTATTATGTTGAATCATCATTTATTGGGGAGCATCTTGTAAATCCCAAGTATGATGGAGATTCAAGTGGGTATAAAAAATATACCATAATTGTAGCAAAAGAAGGAACCATCAGAGTTGTTGAAGATTTTGTAGTAGTGGAAGAGGATATGAAATAAAATGAAGAAGTTTTTTTATCTTACATAGGTTGCATAAATGTTCAATCAATAGTAGCTTAAGTATAAGTAGATGTGGAAGAAGAACTAGATGAAGAAGACAAATAATATGAGAAAATATTGAAGAAGAATGTTAGAGTAAACTTGAAGGTGGAGAAGAAGAAAAGGTATGCAAAATATAAAGTTTGGAGCAAAATGAAGAAAAATATTGTAGAGCATAGAGTTGAGGAAAATTTGCACCAACATGTAGGAGTAAAGGAGGTAAAACAAGTTTATTTTTTTGAGTTGATCTCAAGTGTTGTAAGCCTAGTTGAGACTTAGACCAATAGGCCATCATGTTATGAATTTTGTAAGGATTGCAAGACCATAGAGGCATTTTTGAATGCAAAGTTTTAATGGTCAGTGTTAGAATTTTTAGCGGTTGTAATTGAGGGTTAGTGTTGGAACATTGTAATAACTCCTGTTAATTAATTTTTTTAGTTGTAGAAAGATCTAGAAGAAATAAGTTGTCGAGCTTGACTTTGTCTATAATTTTTTATTTGTAAGCACACATAGAAAATTATATTATTCTAACTCTTGGAAATTCATACAAAAAATCATTGTTGTTAGGCTGCCACCGGAGAAACTAGACCAACAACCAAGGAATAGAGCTTCTTCACATAAAGTATGAATCAATTTTTTAAAACTCTATGTAGTCATATAAACATTGTAAAGAAATAGCTCAAGTATACTAGAGTCTAAAGCATATCTATTATTGTTCCTCATGTTACAAAAAATTAAAAAGGAGTGCATACTAATCAGTCAACTGGAGAGGGAGCTTATGGTTCTTGAGGTGGCTCTGGAGCTGCAGTCTTTTCATTCTTTGTCATTGTTGTTGTGGTTGTAAATCTAGAGGATGGGAGCTGATCCAAGAGCTCTCATATTAGCAAGTGGAACTCATTCAGTTGCAATTGAATGGTGTTCTGAGAATCCTCGCGGGTCTGCAACATTTGAACCAACAACATCTTTAAATGATAATATAATTCGATCATTTTCCAATACTTGGACTCTCAACCTCTCAAGCTACCAATATCCGAACCTCACATTATTATAGCCTCATCCACCTCTTGGGTTGGCGTCAAGGTTCATTCCAAAATAATTTTGGCTTCCACCTCCTCTAGGTGCTCTTGAATATATGGCGAGGTTGCCTCTTGGAATATCATCGCCATTGCTTGGGTGTCTCTTTGTACGCACGTTCTAGAGGTCTTCTCTTCCTTGTTTCTATAAGGTGGCTCNCCATCGATCCCACTATCTTCTTTTTGAACCCAAGATGTAGGTGAACTAGAGGTTGTCTGGGTTTCGACTCATTGTGTTGTTGACTGTAACTGTTGTCTCCTTCAAATCCAATCGATTATGCTCGGCCTTGGATGTCCAACAAATTCCTTCTATTCCAGAGATTTGCGACTGAACCAAATCCTTTGGTACCTTTGGTTTTCATGTTTCCTCAATGATTAATCCCATAGGATCTAAACAACGAGGCATTGATACTTCACACGAGCAATATTAACCACTACATTGATCTCCCTCTGTACCTTCTTTCCTTCATAACTAAAAATGAACAAATTTCGTGTGCCATCGACCATGATGTCTAGACCGAGGTGGCATGGTAAATAAGGAACATGTTCCATGTTTAAAGTGCATTGAATAATTCATTAACGCCTGAGCGATATTAACCACTACATTGATCTCCCTCTGTACCTTCTTTCCTTCATAACTAAAAATGAATAAATGTTGTGTTCCATCTACCATGATGTCTAGACCGAGGTGGCATGGTAACTAAGGCACATGTGACATGTTTAAAGCGCATTGAATAAGTCATTAACGCTCGAATGAGATTAACCACTACATTGATCTCCCTCTTTACCTTCTTTCATGGTAACTAAGGAACATGTGCCATGTTTAAAGTGCATTGAATAAGTCATTAATGCTCGAGCGAGATTAACCACTACATTGATCTCCCTCTCTACCTTATTTCCTTCATAACTGAAAATGAACAAATGTCGTGTGCCATCAACCTTTTCCATCTACCATGATGTCTAGACCAAGGTGGCATGGTAACTAAGGCACATGTGCCATGTTTAAAGTGCATTAAATAAGTCATTAACGCTCGAGCGAGATTAACCACTACATTGATCTCCCTCTGTACCTTCTCTCCTTCATAACTAAAAATGAAAAAATTTCGTGTGCCATCAACCTTTTCCATCTACTATGATGTCTAAACCGAGGTGGCATGGTAACTAAGGCACATGTGCCATGTTTAAAGTGAATTGAATAAGTCATTAACGCTCAAGCGATATTAACTACTACATTGATCTCCCTCTATACCTTCTTTCTTTCATAACTAAAAATGAACAAATGTCATGTGCCATCAACCTTTTCCATCTACCATGATGTCTAGACCGAGGTGGCATGGTAACTAAGGTACATGTGCCATGTTTAAAGTGCATTGAATAAGTCATTAACGCTCGAGCGATATTAACCACTACATTGATCTCCCTATGTACCTTCTTTCCTTCATAACTAAAAATGAACAAATGTTGTGTGCCATCAAGATTTTCCATCTACCATGATGTCTAGACCGAGGTGGCATGGTAACTAAGGAACATGTGCCATTTTTAAAGTGCATTGAATAAGTCATTAACCGATCTAGAGGGAGCATCGACGTCATATTCTCGAGGATTTTCATGGGTGGATGTGGCGAGCTTGGTTGTCCCTGTTGCAAGTCTGCGTGGGTGATTGACACATCCTCTGATATCCCTCTCCTCCCTGGCATCCCATTCAAGGTTAACTTTGTCTATTATTAGTAAACCTAGTTCTAGATAGTTCTTGTGTTATTAGTAAGACCACTATGAAATCTTTGTTCTACAAGTGGCTTCATACTTATCATTACATGCATAGCACATGGAAGAAAAATTCTAATAGTAACACCACTATATTCATATTTATCATTACATGCATATCATATGGAAGGCAAATTCTATTAGTAAGACCACTATTAAATCTTTATCCTACAATTCACTTCTAAAGATACGAGAATCGGATTTGCATTTTTAACCACTCTACCATGGAAGAGATGTTTATTTGTCGATACATTCAATATACCAAACTTTATGAGCTTAATATATTAATATATATGCAATAGTTATACCATTTTATCCAATGCATCACTGACATAGATTTTTCCATTAAAGAATATCTAATTGTCATTATCATCATCTAAGCAACATTGAATTTGTTAGTTATCATCTTGTGGGAACTCATCGGTAAAATGCATTGGACAACATTCAAATTTGGAGTGTTTGTGAGGGTTACATATATCCTCTCAATGGTTGTAAATGTTGGGTTAATCTTGACTTCGTGAAAGAGTCAATGAGTTAAATACCTCAATGAGGTGAGGGGTGAAGACTCACTTGGTCGAGGATTTAGTCAAGAGAACAAAAATATCTTTGACTTGTTTTCCCATAAGGGTGTAAATGATGCATGCATGATTTATGTGGTTTTTGTTGTTGCTAGTTTATTATTTCTCTCATAGGCTTTGTTTATTTTAACATGGTTGGTTACAATGCCTCTTATTTCTAATAGTAAGTTAGTATTCATATAAAAAATATGTTGTTAGAAAACAATAGTGCCACATAAAATGCAATAGTGATTGTTGATGAGAAAAACATATTTCTTGCAAGTATTATCTAGATAGTTACTTAGCTAGAATTAATAGATATTTAAGAATTGAGAATGTAGAATGTGCATCATAACACTCAAAAGTAGGTTCTTTATATTACATCATTATTATGTTGATCTCATATTTTGCAATGTTTAATAGGTGAAAAGAAGGATTATAGAAGTGAGACTTTTCTAGATTTTAAGAGTCTCAATTCTAGGATGATTATTGGACTCGAACTGAACTTGTCTAGACTTTAAGAGTCTCAATTCCAAACTTTAGCGGTCTCAATTTTAGCAAGCCTACAACCCACTACTTCCCACAACTACAAAACTAAGTCTTAATACAATAACCCAATTTTTCTTTTCTTTGTTCTTAATATAATAACTCAATTATTCTTTGCTTTCTTATGATAAATGCATTTAATTATCCCTTTTCTTTTAATTTTTTTTTTTAATTATTATGAAAACTTTATAAAACCAAACCACCTAAATGTTTTCAAAAACTATTGTTTTTAAACAAATTCCACATTAAATATTATATCTCAATTAAATCCTAATTCAAATATTAAGTGTAACATTGCCATGAAATGGCAAATCAAATTAGCAAACTATAGCTAAACGAGGTAATCAAATTATCAAAGTATAACTAAGAAATGCATCTTAGAGGCCCACCATCCTCTATGGAAACAAAATGATAAAGGGTTTAATTCTTTTACTGATACATTGATGAACAATTTGATCAAATATATTAATGTTAATCACATGATATTGGGTAATTGGGGAAGGAAAAATCATGATTGTATATAAATTTGTTTTTAGTTTTTTTTTTTAATTATAATACTTGGTTTAATATTTAATTTTCTATTTATCATAGACATTTATGCCTTCATTACAATCTAACCTTTCTACTAAAATCTAACTTTTCTCTTGAAAAAGACACTATGCCAATGCCAACTTACTTAGTATTATGATTTATAGACTATTGCTTAATGAGATGTCATGTTGTGTGATGCATCGAAACTAAGTTCATAGAAGCTCTATGAGAAATGGATGAATTTCTATTGATATTAAAATCCCCTTATCGTTTATTTACTTGATAGTATTAAATGTGTTATCAATATTTTACAATGTTTAAGTTTAAACTTCAAAATTATAAACATTATAATAAATTCACATATCAAGAGCTTTTGGTTTTGGTTAGATCAGCATGGATCTAGCTGAGGCGACAGATTCAGGAGTTGCGGTGGGTGGACCAGAGACTGGGGCCCAAACATCCCTGTCACTAATTCATTGGGATTAGAGGAGATGAGCCCAGAGGGTTTGAACTTACCTCTGACATCTGGTATTTATCTATGGAATCACACCTTGCCTACTTTGTCTTTTTCGAGTGGGATGACATTTGGACCATCGATCACTACTTTGGTGGGTCTTGATGTTGGGATGGAATCTCTTTCGGGTCTGTCATAGGGTTTATTTGAGTGCATCAGATCCAAGCTTGGGGCTATATTTAATGTTGTTTGTTGGGTCTCACCACAAAAAGATTTGGTGGAGGATGACTCTAGAGCCCATTTCTCACCCTTAGAGCTCATCAATGATTAGGGAAATTTCCCGGAACCTGCGACAACAGTTGGTGATTTCTTTGGGAGGGATCCTTCCCCAGGTAGGGCTTCTAGCCTTATTGATAATCCTTTGGGTTCGGGATCCAAAGGTTTTGTGAAGAGGGGAGGACAAGAATGCTCGAAGGATTTTGGGGGTTCAAAGCACTCGGCTCATAGGAGTTCACAGTGCGCTCGGGATCGAACCGATCCAGACTGCTTGGTATTTGGAGAGGACATAGCTATGGACCGTGTGGTCGAGTTCTCAGAACTCGTTGTAGTAGGGCGAGTAAGAGGCAAAAGGTTGGGCACTGCCTTTCTTCACTCATGGGTGGATAAATCCCGGGGCACAAAACTCACTTCCTTTCCCATTATTTGGTTGTTAGCTAGGGGTTGGTTCTCTTTTGTTTTCAAGGCCTCTTCTGATGTGGACTGGGTTCTCTCTAAAACTTGGACAATGGTTTGCACCCCTATTGTTCTCAAGCGCTGGACCCCAATATTTGATGCCAAAAGGGAAAGAGTTGATGTGGTTCCAGTTTGGGTCCGGTTATCAGGCCTTCCTATGCAATATTGGAACTCTGGATGCTTCTCGGCCATTGGTAATAGACTCGATGATTTCTTGGAGGCTCATTAGTCTTTTGAATATATGGGGCTTATGTCAGTTGCCAGGATCTTGGTGTGGCTGGACCTTCAACCGGGTCTTTTAAAGAAGATGAAAATTATGACGACCTCTGGTACTTTTCTTTAGCCTTTGGACTATGAAGGTATCCCCTTCAGATGCAATGGATTCCATGCTTATGGGCATGGAGTGGTGGACTACAAACTTCCCTTTAAGAGTAAGTTTAGGGGCACTTTGGATGTTGGAACAAGTATTGGGCTGGACAGAGTGGTTCTAGACTAGAGGGTCACTGGAGGCACACATGCGGGGATCTCTCAGGTTGGGGATTCTAGTAGGGTCAGCTGGCGAAAACCGTCTCCCCCCACGGGTCCTTCTTCTGTGGACATAGACCCGACACTCACAAAGGCTTAAAAATATTCTCTGTAATCTTGTCCAAGATCTTATCTGGTGTCAGGTAAGCAAAATCTCTCTTTGCCTCTGGATGCTTCTTCTGTTTTTGATTTGGATCTTCCTTCGGGCACTTTGGGACTAGACTTCCCTCCTTTGTTGGGTCTTCCTTCTCCTTTCTTTCTCCCCCATATTGTGGCGTCCTTTTTCTCCCTCTACCCCCCTGGGGCTCTTTCTCCTTCTCCGATTAGCACACCTATGGTTACTTCAGGTCAAGTGTCAAGTGTTCTATTTTCCTTTGGGGACCCCTTAGTATCGGTGACCCTTGTGACTGTTTTCTTTGGGGGTTCTTCTTCCGCCTCTATATCCTTACCTTTGGAGACTAATTCTCCCCTACCCTCCCCTCCTAGATCTCTTGATGGGACTCCCTCTCTTTATTCTTTTTAGTCTTCCTCTAGTTTCCTAGTCTCCTCAGGGGTCCAGGATCCATTACACCCTTTGCAATAGGGCTATTTTATATGAGACTCCAAGTGGATGCGATGTGGAAGATCCACTTGGGACTGGCTTGGGGTCTCTTCCTCGGACTTTGTCTTCTTCGCGGGGGTGGGGCAGACGGTCACACTTTCTTCTGGCTCAAGATCAAGCCAAAATCGATGTGGCTTCGGGCATGCAATCCTCTATTAAATTGGGTGCTTAGAGCGAAGCAACCCCATGAGTTGGTTACCTCTTGCAAATTCTCTCCTTCAACTGCAGGGGTTTGGCGAGCCTGACTAAAAAATCATCTTTGAAAATACTTGTTTCTGTTATCAATCCAGACATAATATTTCTCCAAGAAACCATGGGAGTCAGTGAGTTAGTGGTATGTTCTTTGGAAACAATTCTTTATGATTGGTCATTTGTGGTGGTTGATGCAAAAGGATTCTCTAGGGGTCTTTCCATAGGATGGAGACTCAAGAGCGGCATATGTGATAATGTTTAGGGCTTTGACTCAGGGATTGGTCTCATTTTATTCTCTGAGGAGCTAGGGCGTGCCTTAGTGCTCGTTAATATTTATGGTCCCTTTGCTAAGAGAGAACGGTACTGGGATTCTCTGGCCTTATGCCCTTCTCTTTCTCAGCCAAGGGTTATTGTGGGTGAGGGATTAAATTTTTCCTTGGGAGTGGTGGAGGTTTGGGGCCCCCGTTCGACTCTGGATTGCTTGACTGACTATTTCACACACTATCTGGATACTTTTGGTTTTTTGGATTTGTTTCCGGTTAAACTACAACCAATTTGGAGGAATTTGAGGATTGGTGATGCTAGAGTTGCAAAATGTTTGGATCGCTTCCTATTGACAGAGGACCTAGTGGAATTCTTGGGCCTTGCCCGTTGATGGCTCGTTAGTGGTGGAGAATCATATCACAACCCGATTGTTTTGGAATTAAGTGGCAGGACCCGACGCACACCTAGCCCCTTCAAATTCTTCAAAGGATGGCTAAAGGATCCTGAGTATCAGGCCTTAGTTCGTAATCTGTGGAATCCCATTAGACCAATACATAACTCGCATGCAACAATTATTTTTATGGAAAATCTAAAGAAAGTTAAACATGCTACCATCTCATAGGCACATGAGAAAAGAGTAAAAGGAGATCAAGAGTTTCTCTCTCCTAAAGACAAGATCTTGGACTGGCAGGTTGACCCTGATATTGGCTTCATCTCCAGGGAAGCTAGGGAAGAGCTTGCTCAAGTGGAACTTCGGCAGAGATCTATTTTGGATGACAAGGAAGCTTTATAGCGTCTAAAAATCTACGCTATTTGGCTCACTTGTGGGGATGAGAACACAAAATTATTCCATACTTTTTCCAAAGGAAGGAAATTGAATAATACCATTTGGAGTCTAACTCAGAGGGATGGCCAACTGGTCAACAACTTTGAAGGGCTCTCAACTTTAGGGATTTCTCGTTTTAAAGATCTGTTCAAAGCAGAGTCGGGCTCTTCAATCGGGGAAATTGTGAAAGCAACCATATTTTTCCCACGATTTGTGGAGGAAGAGGAGACAGAGTCACTAATGGCTCTGGTCACTGAACAGGAAATTCTAGCTGTCATGAAATCCTTCTAGAAAGGGAAGAGTCCAGGTCTGGATGGATGGCCAATTGAATTCTTTATGGGTTTTTTTGATTTGTTGGAGAATGATATTCTAAAAGTAATGGAGGAATCCAGGAAAAATGGGCATATTCACGAACCACTAAATGCCACCTTTATTTCTTTAATCCCCAAGTCTAATAATTCAACTACTTTTGATGATTTTTGTCTGATCTCTCTCTGCAACTACATCTACAAGATCATTTCAAAAGTCACCAGCCTATGTTTAAGGGATATTGTTTCATGGCACATCTCAAGGGAACAATTTGGGTTTCTAAAATGCAGACAAATTCATGAAGCCATCGGGGTAGAACAAGAAGTTTTATACAACATGAAAATTAAAAAACTGCAAGGTGAAACAATAAAAAATGATTTATCAAAGGCTTTCGACAAGTTAAAATGGATTTATATTCATATGTTGTTAATTCATCTTGGTTTTGGAGTAGCTTTTACAAATTGGATTATGACATGTTTATCCTCAGTATCCTTCTCTCTCCTGATCAATGGCTCAGCCACCCCTTTTTTCAAGGTGGAAAGAGGACTTAGACAGGGTTTTCCCCTTTCTCCACTTCTCTTTCTGCTGGTTGTGGAGTGTCTTAGTCGTTACTTGAACGAAGCCAAATCTGTTGGAAGCTTCAGAGGCATCAAAATCTCTCAGGGATTAAACATATCTCACTTACTCTTTGTGGATGACATTTTAATTTTCTGTGATGGCTCGAGACAGGATATTGGAAAACCGTGCAATGGTCTACTACTCTTCAAACAAGCCACTGGCATGGAAATCAATGCACAAAAGTCCAGTATCACATTCTCTTCGTTGGATGAAGAGGAAACACTTTACATTGTGGAGAGACTCCCCTTTCAAGTCTTTGATCTTGATGAAGGGTTGAAATACCTCAGGTTTCTTTTAAAACCAAATGATTATAGGAAGATCGATTAGCGGTGGCTTATAGAAAATTTGGAGAAACGGCTTAAATGTTGGAGCCATTGATGGCTTTCAAGAGTTGGGCAGTTAGTCCTAATAAATTTGGCATTAGAATTTATTTCGGTCTACTATATGTCTTTATCCTGGATTCCCAAAGGCATTCTGGAGAAGATGAGGAAATTATGCTTTACATATCTTTGGCAGGGCAATAAGGACAAAAACGTTATACCCTGGGTAAGATGGGATCGACTTGCAAATCCAAAGGCCCTTGGTGGATGGGGACTGAAGAAAATTTTCTTCTTCTCTAAAGTTCTCGCGAAAAAAATCTCCTGATGACTGATAAAGACTTCTAGTATCTGGACCGAGGTAATCCACCATAAGTATATTGTTCCACTTTCAATTTTAGACTCGGCTCGCTCCTTAAACAAGTCTTGAGTGGGGGCATCTATTATATGGAAGGATTTGATTAAGGATTTTTATCTAGTGGGGATGGGATTGGTGTGGAGAGGGGGTAATGGACACATGGTGTGTCTAGGCCTGGATCCTTGGCCCAGGTTCCATCTTGGACACATCATTCCCGAGGGATTAAGGAAAAGATTGGCATTGGGAGGTTTCTTCCATCTGGAACAGGTTGGCGATCCTCTCACTGCAAATTTTTGGTATCAAGTATGGTCGGCGGGGCATAGGATTAGACTCTTAGAGGATGACTTACCTTTTTGGAACAAATACATATATAACCTACAGGAAACTTCAATACGACTGGTAGATAGAAACGACAAATTACTTTGGGACGGTGTAGAGTATGGCGAATACACTCCCCGTTCTGGATATTTAAAGTTAACAATGGATCTTCATCAACTGGATCCTATTTTGTGGTGGTGTAATATTTGGAAACATTTCAGCAGAAAGGGTAGCAATCTAAAGCATTGGGATTTACAAATCCTTTTCATGCTCCAATGGGGGAATTGTGGTGCATCCAAGGGATGTCAAGGAGGAGTCCCCCGATCCAAGTATCCCATGGGTGTTCTTCAATGGATCCTCCCCGTCTGATTAGAGAAACTGTGGGGGGGCGGG
>ML789818.1:159049-169322 GCA_009831015.1 Picea engelmannii
AATACCCCCTCCTCTTCAACCGACCCTCTGACAACTGCTACAACCGGCCAAAAATCCACCAATCTCAACCCCCCTACCCCAGCTTCTTCGCAACCACCAACCATGGAGACCTCCCTTCCTGCGAATCTTGGACCGGAAATGGGAGATCCAGACACGAACCTGGAGGATCAGGAGCTAGCTGGTATAGATATGGCGCATCTGGAGCAAGTCTACTACAAGCAACAATTGTATACCATACCAACGGACCAAGTGCGCAAAGTACACAAAGTCTTTCTCAACTCTTTGGCAGGAGGATCAGCCCGAGCCAGCACGAATCTAGGAATAAAAAAAGGCACCTCAAAGGAACAACGCAAACCCACAAAATATGAAAAAAAAAGAGGCAGAAAACCAAAACACCAACTCATTCAATATATCGGTAATTTTATCGTCAACTCAAGTCAAATCCATTTGATCTCAGACAATTTCCCTCCCCTGCAACCCCCATCGTCCTCATGAATATGCTCTCTTGGAATAGAAGGGGCCTCAACGCAAAGATCAAACAAGGTTTCCTCAAAGAAAGAATCAAGAAGGAACAACCAAATATACTTCTTCTGCAGGAAACAAAGTGTGCGGGAGAGGAAGCTTACTCTACTCTTAAAAAATGATGGAATCAAGCTCAACATGTGGAAGTGGACGTCAAGAGGGCATTTGGTGGCCTAGCGATGCTTTGGAATCCAACCATAGTTTTACTTGATAGTTTTTTCACCTCTAAATGGACCATCACAACCTCCTTTCACCTTATTAGCTCGAACAAACAAGGCTACATCACAAATGTATATGGACCCCCTAGACCAGGAGACAAGGAAGCCTTCCTCAATCACTTGGAATGGATAACCAACCACATCATCTCCCAAAGATGGATCCTCGAAGGAGATTTCAATATGATCACAGGACTAGAGGAAAAAAAGGGGGGCACACGCACTTTGGGAAATGACAGTGAGCTTTTCAAATGCACCATTAGCCTTCTGAAACTCATTGATGTAGGAATAGACAATGGGCCATTCACATGGTCCAACAGACGTTCGGGAGCTCACCACGTCTCCAACAGACTAGACTGATTACTCCTTACAGAAGCCATAATGATGGATGGCCTTTCTTGGAATGCCACGGTCATCGACACCACGAGGTCGGATCATTGGTCGATACTATTGACTATCAACATCAGTGGTACCCCAGGAAGAAAACCCTTCCGCTTTGTAAAATTCTGGTTGACACACCCATATTTCCAAGGGAACATCAAGCAATGGTGGGAAGAAGTGGCCATCCAAATAGGGACCCTGATGTAATGATTCCAACATAGGCTAAAAAACCTCAAACAACATCTAAAATCTTGGAATAAGTCCACCTTTGGCGACATCTTTCAAGCATAGGAAAGTCTCAATAAGAAAATGCAAATCCTCCAACAAAAGGTCAAATCTCAAGGCCTTACGGAAGCCCTAAAGAAGCAGGAAACTCTACTAAACAACCAGATCGCAGAAAGAAGGGCACAAGAAGATATACTCTTGAGACATAAATCCTACATCCAATGGTTAAAAGAGGGGAAAAAAACACCAAACTTTTCCACAGATTCGTGGTTCAACGGTGCCAAACAAATTGTATCACTCACATCGTCTCAGAACAAGGAACATAAATTCAACAACATGATGATATAGAAAAGGAAATGATCTCTTACTAAAAAAATATTCTAGCGGAACCCCCAGTAGATCACTTGTGGGTTATCAACTCTATCCCCAAGAACATTCCCAAGGAGGTCACCAAAGAGAAAAATGAGACACTCATGAGACCGATCACTCAGGAGGAGGTCGATCAATCTCTTAAGGACACCCTGCTGGGCAAAGCTCCTAGGCCGGATGGGTTCACTTTCGATTTCTTCCACTACTGTTGGGGCATCATCCAAGAAGATGTTTGGGAAATCATCGAGGAATCTAGAAGATCCGGGAAGGTTCTCCAAGCCCTCAGTGTGACCTTTCTCACCCTCATACTCAAAGAAAACAACACTACTTCCCCCTCACACTTTCGACCCATTTCCCTCTGCAATGTCATCTACAAACTCCTAATGAAGATCATTGCAACATGCCTCAAACCTATTCTACCGTTCATAATATTCTCATAATAATCCGGATATGTGGAGGGTAGACAAATCCTGGAAAGCATAATCCTGGCTCATGAAATAATACACTCTCTACACTCAACCAAAACTCAAGGTATGCTCCTAAAACTGGATCTCTCTAAAGCCTTCGATAAGTTAAGTTGGAGCTATTTAAGCTCAACTCTCCTCGCCTTCGGCTTTGATCCCAATTGGGTCTCTTGGATGTTCAAACTCACCTCTTTATCCCTATTTTCCATCCTCATCAATGGCGTCCCCTCAAAACCTTTCTCCCCCTCAAGAGGAATAATGCAAGGGGGCCCGCTCTCGCCCTTCCTTTTCATCCTTATGGAAGAAGGGCCGAGTTGCACTATCAAAGCATCCATCACAGATAACTCCCTCTCATGCCTCACCCCCCATATCTCATAGCCAATTCATGGATGACATACTTCTAATGGGATTGTATATAGCTAGAGAATCCCTATGCTTCAAATCTATCATTGACCTCTTCTGAAATGCTTCGGGCATGGGGGTGAATATGACCAAATACCAAGTCTTCTTCTTCAACACGCTTATTGAGATCCAAAACCACCTCACTCAAATCCTGGGATTCACACATAGTGTTCTCCCTTTCGTCTACCTGGGTATCCCCCTTATTGATAACCCACTCATAAATTCATCCTAGGACTCCTTGTTGTCCAACTTTCAAAAGAAACTTTCCATATGGACCTTTCGCTCCCTAAATTTTCCTGGTCACCTCATCCTCCTCAAATCGGTTCTTCAAGCCCTCCTTGTCTATGCTTTCTCTTATCTGGCGGCCCCAAATTTCATCCTCAACACCTTAAGAAATATTCAACGAAGCTTTCTCTGGCAGGGCACCAAAGAAGGGCACAAAATAACCCTAGTAAGCTGGAAAAAATTATGTAATCCAAAGATAGCAGGGGGCCTCAGCCTTAGAGACCCAACCATACTCAACAAGGTCCTCAGTGCTAAAATTTGTTGGAGATGGTTAAAGAGACCCCAAGATATTTGGGCATGTCTTTGGAGGAAAAAATACACTCCCACAATCCCGGAAAGAGAGCTCATCAGGTGGAGTGGTCAGAGTCCAGGCTCTCTCATCTAGAACGCGGCTAGGAATAATTGGGGACTCATCACAAACCACTCCTTATGGGAACTGCAGAGTGGGTCTTTATCTCTCTTTTGGAGTGAATCTTGGTAGCAACTCCTAGCCTTGAATACAAATCCGAATCTCAATGCCTTCATCCCCTTCACGATTGCAACAGGACTCCACAAAGTGGTGGATTTATGGAACCCAAATGTCCTAAGGGAAATCTGGCACACCTAGAAAAACTCCCATGAGGACCTGAATATACCTACAGAGTTAAATATCCAATCTTTGTAGGATCATATTGATTCAAGGAAAATTTTAAGTCAACAAGGGGATGACATCCTCAAATGGGGACACTCCACCACAAGTACCTTCAACATTCAAGAATCTTACCACCTAAAAGAAGGACACAAAACCTTACTACGGGAATAGGTTTGGGGCAAGATATGGGATGCAAAATCTTGGCCGAAATTCAACACTTTCCTCTGACTAGTTGCACACAAAACAATTCTCACCTGGGATAACTTAAGGAAAATGGGTTTCATCAGTCCTTCCTGGTGTCATTTATGTGGCTTAGAGGAGGAAACTCAAAATCATCTCCTAAACCTATGCACCTATAGTTCGTGCATCTGGGATCACAATGCCAACCTTATGAGAACCATGGACAGGAACCGCACAGGTCTTCAGGAAACTATAGCAGGATGGAGAAGATCGATTTTTCAATCCCCCATCCTTAATAGAATCTGCCAGCTGTTACAAGGATTCATTCTCTGGAAAATATGGAAAGAAAGGAATAGACGGGCCTTTAAATCAGCTACCAGGACCTGGAAAGAAGTGCGGACTACAATTCACTCCAACATCAACGAAACAATCTCTTTGAATCCCTGGACATATTAGGATATAAATTGCCCATTGAATGAGTGTCACATCCTTAGCACCTAGCTACTCAATCTCCACCCCACCCCTAATAGGCCTTCTACCGCTGTCAGTCGTAAGATTAGCCCCACCCAATGGGAAGCTCTTCCTACAAGCTGTCACAAACTCAATTTTGATGGGGCCTCCAAAGGGAATCTAGGACCTACAGGCTATGGAGGAGTCATCCGCAACAAAAAAGGGGAAATCCTCCATATCATGGTAGGAAATATTGGGCACAACACCAACAACGCTGTGGAAATATGGGGCCTCTTTTGTGGTCTACAAGAGGCCACATAAGAAGATATTTTCCCCATCATCACCAAAGGCGACTCACAAATTGTCATAAATCTCCTCTCACATATCCTCAACAGAGAAGACCCAGAGAAAATCTGTCCAAGATGGAGACTTATGAATGAGCTTCTTAGAATCAAATCCACCCTCCAGCCTCACTAGGTAATCCTTCCCTCCCAGGTACGAAGAATGACAAATCAAGTTGTTGATTTGCTAGGAATTTTTTATGTCGATCTAGAGGAAGGAGTCTTCTCGTGCTCCCCCATCTCTAATCCTTCCTATCCCACAATCATCGCCTACGGGAACATAGATAACACCAAGGATCGACCCCCGGATGGGTTGCTTCTGAGATCTTCGTGTGAGCACACCATGGGGAGGTCACCTGGCCAGGAAGCCATCCACCTGGCGTCCAATCAGTCCTATCACCCCACTCTAGTCACCTCATGGATTTAAAGCTTTCGCCACCACCTTCCAATATTCATTCGAAACCATCAAGACACACAAATTGGAAGCTCCGCGGCATGGGATTCTTCATGGCACCATGAAAGATGATTCCTCAGTCACATCTGCTCCTCCACACTAGATCTCCTAAATCTGATCTCGCACGCACTCAACGTTATTCGCTCTCCCACTGTTTGCATGACCAAAATTCCCTGGTTCTCCTTTTCTCTGGGCCCGCACTCATTCTGTGGTGTGACCTCCATTCGAACTCCCAAAATTCAAGATCGTGCTTCTCCTCTCCAGAATTGTCGACTCTCTTTGTATTCCTCCCCAGGCTGTTGGTTTCTTTCATCCTACCCCACCTTAAAGTCAAGGCCAAATGAGGTGTTTCCTGGTATGCAGCTAGGGGAAGGGAGACACCTACCCCAAACCCTCCTCTTGAATCCAAAACCCTCCCCGTCTTGGCTCATATCACTGCGCCTTCCCCCGCTCAACCACTTCGTGAGAACACCCCTCACCTCTCCCCACTCTCGAACCCCTATGCTTGTAGACTCGAGTGGTTTGATACCCTCAGAAACTCACTGGGTTTCGCACCTCCTCCCCCCTCCCCACCTTGTTGGCCTCCACCTCCTCCCCCCTCCCCACCTCTTTGGCCTCCACCTCCTCCCTCCCCCTTTTGCCAACCCCCCACCACCTCCAGTCTCGCCTTCTCTCCCTCCTCCTCTTCTGACTCTCTGCTTTCCACCCACCCCCGCCCCATTTGTGACAAGTGTGATGATCGAGTAGCAGTCATGGACACACTGAGCAACCTCAAAAGGGACTCAAGGGAGGTCAAGTCAGTTATGCTTGACATGCAAAACATGGATGTAGAACATTGGAACCGTGTTGACACTTTGATGTTCTTCCTTCAGGACCTCCGACAAGCTATAGCAGACCGCGACAAGGGAAAATCATAGATGCGCCAATTCTACGTCGGGATAAGGCTCGGACCAGGTTTTTAAATGATTTCGTGTTTCAGGTTTCTGTCTCCTCTCATTTCCCGGAAGCCATGGAAGGATGTCCTGTGTTTTTCTTTAAGTTTAAATCTAGCTATCAACACTTCGCCCTGTGTGGCATCAAATCTTTTTTTGCATGGCACAATTTCTTTTTTGGACAAATGGCAACGGTGGTTTCCTAGAAGGGCACTGCTACCACCTAGGATTATGGACAAATGGCAGCGGTGGTTTCCCAGAAGGGCATCACTGCCACGTATGACAATGATCTACAGACAGTTGTAAATTTTTGACAAGATTCAATACAAACTCTAACTTATAAAATAATAATATTAATAATAATAATAATCTATTTTTAAGGTCACGACCAAGCGAGACACCAAATTGGTGTATGAGACCGCCTTCACCCATCTATTTGAGTGGTAAAGTCTATAGAGGTATATACATATATACATATTTTTTAATGTAAATATTAAATAATACAAGGTGATCTAAATTCTATATATATATAGTCCCTACCAAGCTAGAAACAAATTGGTCTATGAGACCTCCTTGATTGTGGGAAAAGGGAGTCCCTCCTTGGAGAGATTTGACAACTAAAGGGCATATGCAAGCTAATGATGGTCTCTCATGACCAGTTAGTGGTGATGTAAACATGGAAAAACAACAATATGTTAACTTGGAGAGATTATTCAAGGTACTTTTACAATGAAAATGGATATGGTGTAAAAAGATGAAATGGTGAAAAACAAAGAGGAAACATAGAAAATTGTGAATAACTATGTGAAATTTGAGTTTTTCTAACATTGATATGTTATTTTTCTATCAAAATATAAGTTATATATTCTAGGAGACAAAAATACATTAAAACATGTAAACAATATCAATTAAAAAAAAAACTATATATTTGGATTTTGCATAGCGAATTGTATCGATGCCTATATTTTCATCAACAATGGATTTATGTATCCTATCAAAAAATAAAATAACGTCAAAAATAGAGATATAGAAAGTTATTCACAAAAATGGAGGTTACCACTAAGTTTGTCATCCCAAAACTAAAGTGGAGGCAACCAAGTCAACATACACATAAGCTAGATTTTTCATTCCCACCCAAAACATTTGAATTATAAATAACGCACACACGTTCCTAATAATTTTTGCTCATTCCTATTTCCTATTCTACAAGTCTTCATACTCCTCCCCCTCCCTCCCAGTATCTCTCCTCTATCTCTCTCTCTCTCCTACATCTACCCCTCTCTCCCCCTCCCCCTCCCCCTCTCTCCCCCACTCTCCCCACTTTCTTTCTTTATTACTCTCTACCTCCCTTCCCTCTCTCCCCCCCCTTCCTCTCACTCTCTCTCTCTAACCCCCCTCTCCATCTCCTTTTCTCTCCTTCTCACACTCCTAGACATGGCAAGACCTAGACATGTCAAGGCATGGAAATACTTAGACCTAGACCTAGACTTAGACCATGAATTAAATACAGACATTGCCTTACCATTCCTCACACTTTCACAACCACTCCCTCCTTATATCCCCCCTCTTCCACTCTCTCCCTCTCTCTCTCTCTCTCTTTCTCTCTCTCCTCCATCTATTTCTCTCCCCCCTCCCTTTCTCTGGCCCTTTGTCCCTGCCTCCCCCTATACCCCCCCCTCTCTCTCTCCTTGTTGTTAGTCTCACTCTCACTCACTCACTCACTCACTCTTCCTCTATTTATCTCTCTACCCCCCTCCCTCTCCCCTTTTCCCCCCTCATTCCTCTCACTCTCTCTCTAGCTTGCTTCTATGTCTCCCTCCCGCTCCCTCTCCCTCCCTCTCACACACTCTCTCTACCCCCCCTTCTATCTTTCTCTCTCCCACTCTCACATTCTTTCTACCCCTATCTCTCTCTCTCTCTCCTACATATACCCCTCTCTTCTACATCTACCCCTCTCTCTACCGCCCATCTCTTTCTCCCCCCCTCTCCCTCTCACACTCTCACACCCTCTCTCTCCAAAAACCCTATTTGTCTTCCTCTCTCTGTTGGATTACTGGGGGGGGGGTGAATCATTAATAGCATAATTATAATCATTTTTATTCAAATGTTATATCAATGTAGAATTATTATCCAATAATGAGCAGTAAGAAATAAACAATCACACACATACACAGTACACTAGTGTTTTATGTGGAATCCCAAATCAGGAAAAAAACATGGAATGATTTTTCTTATATGTCTTGAAGAATCACATTCATTGGAAGCACCAACTTCCTTTGTTTTCCAGCTACAACTGGAAGGAGGCTCCAATGCCCTAGTTTCTCAGGCTACAACCTGAGGGAATCTCCAACTCCCCAATTCTCTGGCTACAACCCCCTTTGTTTTCTGGCTACAACCGGAAGGTGGCTAAAACCACCTATCCTTGCCCCATCCTACCATCCTGAAGTAGAATTAGAATGATGGAACCATTGCCACACTGTCACTCTGAGATATACCACTGTAAACCTGTAAAAATAAATCTGAACCATGCATCAACCTGTAGCTCAACCTGTAATCAACCTGTACCATAAACAAGTGCATCAACCATGCACCAACCTATACCAAACAACCTGTAATCAACCTGTACCATAAACAAGTGCATATAACCATGTACCAAGTATGTACCAATCATTTGTCAACTACTCATCAACTATGACTCATCAATATGTACCAACATCATCAACTATACACCTCATGTATGTGCCAACTCATCAACTAGTTGTCTTAACCATGTACTCAACATGTACCTCAACCAAAAGCCCTCATCAATTTCATTATCAAAATCTGATTTGTAGCTCTGTAATAGACCTGTTGTATATGATCACATTTATGCAAACCTTCCTTAACTTTAACAACAAGAGACTAACATTTTCATCAAACTTTTCTTTAGTCTCACATGCCTAGTTTTGGATTAGTCAACAACCCTAACTTGAAGTAATCATAACTTTGAACCTGTAATGTATAAAGATATGAAACTGATACACATTGTTCCTCGGTGTGTTTTATGCAATTATTACAAGTTTCACTACTTATAACCTCTCAGAAAAGGAGTTATAGAAAAAATGACATACCTTGCTTAATTCTGGCTTATTCTAGAGAGAGGCATTGTAGAGCGTGCCCCACATGAAATATTCGTTGAATTGATTACTGAAAATGTTACAAAAAAATACTACAGACTGTACCCTAACCAACACATTTGGTATCACTGAATTTGGATATGTTATGAAGAAGTTATGACGTGTTTACCTGAAACACATGTTTTTGACTAGTTTCAGGACTAGCCACAAACCCTATTTTCCACGAAGTGTAACTCCCGAAATACAACGACACACAAGATGAATTTTTTACCAAATATAATTGTGTATGTTTTCTCAATGGAATATAATTGACATGGTTTGAATCATGATAGAAAACAATTTATAGCGAAAATGGTGAGATGACCTGTAAATAACATACCTTAGAAAGCACCATCAAAAGAATTTATCCTTCCTTGCATTTTGGCCTTCTTTTCTTCACCTTCTCTTATAAATTAAGCTTATATATCCTTGGTTACTTCAGACACCTATATATATTCAATATGCTCAAGGGTGATTAAAATTAGAGAGTCTTGCCTCTTATTTATACTCTCAAAGTAGCCTCCTTAAAAACATCTTCTAGGTCACTTGACCCACTTTCCTTATTTTAGGGTTAACCCACTTCTAATTTCTCCATTAAATTTATTATTGAAATAATTTATTTTGTATTCACTTTGAATTATAATACATGCATCACTTCACTTTATTATTTACCTTTTAAAATCTCTGAAACCACTTTGACTACTTTGACCTTTTGTGGCTTCTAGATGACATAGAGGGTCCTCCAACTTCGTAAGGCCATAACTCTCAAACTATGAGGAGTTATGTGACATTCCACATACCACCAGAAATGGAATGACATGTAATATCCATATAGAATAGTATTACCTTCAAATATAAAAAAAATCATAATGTTATCCATCAAAGAAACTTGGGTCCATTACCCAAACCTGGGTTCTCCAACTTCACATGGTCATAACTCTCTAACCGGGAGGAGTTATGTGACGTTATACATACCACCGGAAATGGAATGACAAACACTATCCATATAGGATAGTTTCCCTGAAAAATTCACTGTCCTTGATCTCATTATTCCACAATTAAGCATCGGTTCTCTTACTCTGCAAAGCGTCTTCCCGTGAGGTCTTTCACCATAAGGGGACCACTTTGGAGTTCATCCATATTTACTTCTTATCAACCATTACAAAACAATAATGAGTCATATTTACATCAAACAATCTTGGGTCCATTACCCAAACCTTTGTGCTACGGGGATTTCTTCAAGGGTTGACATCAATGACAACCAACC